>SJYW01050351.1:505661-528576 GCA_006410735.1 Raphicerus campestris | reverse complement strand
GAAATGGCAACCCACTCCAGTATTCTTGGCTGGAGAATCCCATGGACAGGGGAGCCTGGTGTGCCACTGTCTATGGGGTCACACAGAGTTGGACACGACTGAAGTGACTTAGAATGCATGCATGCACTGGAGAAGGAAATGGCAACCCACTCCAGTATTCTTGCCTGGAGACTCCAGGGACAGGAGAGCCTGGTGGGCTGCTGTTCACAGGGTTGCATAGAGTCAGACACGACTGAAGCAGCTTAGCAGCAGCAGCAGTGGTAAAGAACCCATCTGCCACTGTGGGAGACATATCTGCCACTGTGGGAGACATATCTGCCACTGTGGGAGACATAAGAGATGGGGGTTCGATCCCTTGGTCAGGAAGATCCCCCGGAGGCGGGCATGGTAACCCTCTCCAGTATTCTTGCCTGGGAAACGCCATGGATGGAGGAGCCTGGCGGGCTGCCGTCCATGGGGTCACAGACAGTCGGACACGACTGAAGACATGGCACAGCACAGCAATCACCAAAAGACTGTTCCTTGCAGCAGAAAGACACAGGGGAGCCCATCCTCAAGGCCCTGGCTTTCAAAGCTATGACACTTTCCATTCATAGAGACAGAAAAAGTTGCAGAATGGAGAAGAACGTTTGTCTGGATGGAAGTTTACAGGAGCATCATGACCTGACCTATGAGGAGAGCTGCAAGAACAAAGGACTGGGACACTGAGAGAAGCAACAACCAGCCACACTGCCTCCCATCTAGCAGAAAAGAAGCCTGACCTCTAACTCAGAGAGGATGGTTCTTTGGGATGCTAGTCCATCTTCAGTCTGCTGGCTTTGCAACTAAAGTCACTATTTGTTTGCCCCAACAACTCGTCATCTCTCAATTTATTGGCTTGTCCTGAAATGAGCAGTTAAGGAAAGTTACATGGCTCAAAATAGGCTGGAGTTAAAACTCCCCTCTGGGTCCTCCCCACCATTCTATGCAAAACAAAGAACTCTCTCACTCAAAGGAAAAAAAAAGGACATTAAGGTTGATTACGCCCAGCTCCCAGTCTCCCAGTCAGTCCAGCCTCTGGCTGATCTCCAGAATTCCTTGTCCCAACCTTTTAAGAAATAACTGTTCCGAACAACCTTGGAGAGGAACAGGTCCCCTTAAGACAGTAGATTTCCATACATGCCTATATATACTTACTCTTTTCTTGGGTTAGCGCAGCAGCTCACTAGTCTGACTGCTGCTCCTTCTGCCTCATTAAAGGGGATCTGTTCCTGTACAGTGCCGATCTGGTTCTTTTTCCGAACCTCGCCTTCTCTAACTCCCTTACCCTATAAGCAGTATGAGCTTTAACTCTATAACATTAGTTCCAAAGATAATATTGCAGTTCATTGAATGCGGCATGTCACTTACTACCAGCCATCATTATTTTATAAACCCCGAAGAAAGAAAAAGAGCATGTAGTAACTAAGATGCAAATAACTCAACTAAAGCAGCAAAATAAACAGCTCTGACCAAATCTGTGTGTGCAGAAGCAAAGACAGCCACATCATGACTGTGGTCTGGCAGTGACTATAAAGTGCCCTTTACTGCAAGATGTGTTCTGATTACAAAGACAAGAAAATGTGACAAAATACATCTTAGAATCCAAGAATTATGATAGTATCTACCTTATAGGAATAAGCGAGTTTATAAATAAAAGGCTCCCAGAGGTGTTTCCTAGATGGGGAAACAATGGAAACAGTGACAGACTTTATTCTTTTGGGCTCCAAAATCAGTGCAGATGGTGACTTCAGTCATGAAATTAAAAGATGCTTGCTTCTTGGAAAAAAAGCTATGACCAACCTAGGCAGCATATTAAAAAGCAGAGATATTACTATGCCAACAAAGGTCTGTCTAGTCAAAGCTATGGTTTTTCCAGTAGTTGTGTATGGATGTGAGGGTTGGACTGTAAAGAAAGGTGAGCGCCTAAGAATTGATGCTTTTGAACTGTGGTATTGGAGAAGATTCTTGAGAATTCCTTAGACTGCAAGGAGATCCAACCAGTCCATCCTAAAGGAAATCAGTCCTAAATATTCACTGTAAGGACTGATGCTAAAGCTGAAACTCCAATACTCTGGCCACCTAATGCAAAGAACTGACTCATTGGAAAAGACCCTGATGCTGGGAAAGATTGAAGGCGAGAGGAGAAGGGGACAGTAGAGGATGAGATGGTTGGATGGCATCACCGATTCAATGGATATGAATTTGAGCAAGCTCTTGGGAGTTGGTGATGGACAGGGAGGCCTGGCATGCTTCAGTCCATGGGGTTGCAAAGAGCCGGACATGACTGAGCAACTGAACTGAACTGAGGGGTGTCTGGCATTCGCTAAGTACTCAAGGAGTGTTGACTATTAATGTCATTATATTTATTATTATTACTGGGGAATGACTACAGCTTTCACGAGGTTCCAACATCAGTAGCTCTGTAAGAAAAAGGAAGAGGAAGTGCTCTAATTGGTGACTTAAGGATGATCAGCAAAGGGCTGAGAAGCATGACAGTGACATCACAGCATAAGCTGCCTACGCTTTGGTGGTGTGGCGCTGCTCACACACCACCCCCAGTCTCCGACTTAACTTCCCAGGGCTCCTGAGCAGGGTCTGGCAGGCCCTGGACAGGAGTGAGTGGGCCGAGGGACGCCCTGACCCTGACCCGATCCTCGTGTCTCTGAAGAGTCCCTTCTCAGCACTGCCATTCCGGGTATCTTGCTGCTGCTCTGTACGGGTCCCTTCATCATTACCAAATTTACTCAGTGATCTGGAGAATTGTTAGACTCTGCAGGTAGTGGTTCAGAGTCCAAAAGGGAAACAGAGACATTTGCCACCTCACCTCCCAGACTTCATATCTCTTGACTTTGCTGTGCAGAAGCATGACTGGAGCATTCTCTGAAGATGCAACTGGTCTGTGATAACGTCTATGATGGTAAAACTGATTTTGGAGACCTTTCTGGCTTTTACAGGAAGAATCAACTACTTCAGACTGTGAATTACCTCCCTGGCTCCAGCGCTCTCTCTTCTCCGTCACCCCCTTGTCCTTCTTCAGAGATTCTCCTTCGTTACTTGGAAATCCTTCCCCCACACTTGTTTTCTATTTTTCTGTCAGAGAATACTTCTCCAATTCCAGCAATCAAGGCTAAAAGCTGTTACCTTAGGGGAAAATCCTCATTCCCGAGGTTATTTTTATTTAGGGTTTCAGGCACACATGTGGATTATATAACCCGTGACTGGAAACTTGTTTATGTGGCCTAGTTTGCTGTATGCTGGTACACAAAACCAGACTTCACTGTTAGAGCTTATAACCAAGTTTCTACTTGAAATTATCATTTTTCTGCCAAGAACATGCTGATGGATTTATCAATGCTCAGGTGACTTACTCCTCTTCCCTGGAGAAGGAAATGGCAATCCACTCCAGGACTATTGCCTGGAAAATCCCATGGACAGAGGAGCCTGGTAGGCTACAGTCCATGGGGTCGCAGAGTCGGACACAACTGAGCAACTCCCCGGCAGATATTAAATAGGACGCTATTTCTTGGCTCAAAGAGACTATAAGTAGGTTCCAATCTTTTTTTTTTTTTTTAATCGATGATGGTTTGTTGCAGGAAGGGGGACCCCTTCCAGGGCTCGAAAGGGGGCTCTTGTCTAACACTGGGAGATGAACTGTCCATGGAGACACACGTGCGGACAAAGCAAGGGACACTATTGGGAAGCGGCGCCTGAGGAGAGCAGGAGGGCAAGGGAGCCCAGGAGGACTGCTTTTATGTGGCTCACAGCCTCAGGTTTTATGGTGATGTGGTTAGTTTCCGGGGTGTCTCTGGCCAGTCTCTCTGACTCAGGGTCCTTCTTGGTGGTGCAGGCATTGCTCAGCCAAGGGGGATGCCAGTGAGGAGGATTCTGGGAGGTGGTAGGACACCTGGTGTCTCCTTTGGACCCTTCCCAAACTCCTTTGGTTGGTGATTGCTTGTTAGTTTCGTGTTCCTTACCAGGGCCTTCTGTCATAAAATAACTCATGCAGATGGTTACAGTCATGCCTGTTAAGGCAGGGCTGTTGCAGTCAGTGCGTTTCCTCGAATGTGTTCAGTAGTTAGCTGTGATTTCGTGAGAGGAGGTGCGCTCAACGTCCTTCTACTGCGTCATCCTGTCTCCAGAACCTCTTAAAGCAGTAAACTTAAATAGGAAAGAATCATTTCCATTGCCTCACAGGAGCTGGTACCACATTTCTGCACCTTGGTCTGCTTGAGAGCTGGAGCAAGTCGCAGACTGATCACTGTATTTGCTACAGTTGTGTTTATAAAGTCACTTCATGGAAAGAATGCAGCCTCCAGGTGGAGTCAGAGGACTGTTGTAATTATGCCTGAGCAGATGCAGAAGTCCACGTGTGGCACTGCCCCCGGCAAACGGCAAACGGGGAGATGGCGGGGTCCTTAGAGCAGCGCACAGAGAGGACTCCAGACACCAAGCGGTGTGCACAGTGAAAGGAGAATCTGCAGTCAGATTCTTTCAAGACGACTTCACAGTTGTTTGCATGAGAGTAAATGAAACTTCCAAAAAGCACATTCTTTTCCTTTTGAGAGCCTTGCTGTATGGTAGAACACTTAGTAGGAAGAAAATACAAAATCAAAACCAATTATTTAGCTGAGGGAAAAGCCTGCCTTTGTTACTCAAATTGCTTTTGGAGTTTTCTTCCTGCTGAAATGATTGCAATACAAAAACAGGGAGTGGTGGAACTGTTGGGGCACCTTTTTCAACAGGCCTTAGCAAATATTTAACAAGCAACTGTGAATTAAACTCAGGAAAATTGTTGAAGAGTTTTAAAAGCAGCAAGAAAACAATAGTTGATGAGATTTGAGTTTTGGAAGGCTCTCCAAGTTGACAGTAATGCATAATGAGGCTGACATTTGGAAAGAGGATGGGGAGATAATTAGCCATAGGAGGGAGGGGTGGTGATAGGAAGAAATCACCTTCTTTGGCTGAGAGCCCATTGCTGCAGCAGGAAGGAACAGAAGGCCACATGAGGTGAAGGTTCTAGAAGATGACAGTAGATCAGAGAGAGGGGAAGGGTTCCACAACCCACTGTGACTGGAGGGGGATTCTGATTTCCAGACACTAACCTAGGACTCCTGCCCAAGCAGGGTCAGGAATACCTCAAGAAGTATTGTATTCCTGAAAGATTTGTTTGTTCAGCCTGTGATGTTTACACATTCCCTTTCCATAAGCTCTGCACCATTGTGGATACTTAGTACAAAAGAGAACTGCAGCATGAAGACTTTAAAAAAGATGAAACAGATCCACAGAGTTCTGAAAAGGTAGCTTGTAGGGTGGTGGTGGTTTAGTTGCTCAGTCATGTCCGACTTTTGTGAGCCTGCCAGGCTGCTCTGTCCATGGGATTTCCCAGGCAAGAATACTGGAATGGGTTGCCATTTTCTCCTCCAGAGGATCTTCCCTACTCAGGGATCAAACCCAGGTCTCTTGCAGTGAAGGCAGATTCTTTACTGAGCCACCAGGGAAGCCCGATAACCCCAGAGGTAAGTAATTTTATTATTCCTATTTTACCAATAAGGAAACTGAGGCACAGAAAAGGTAAATGACTTGCCGAGGTAATTGGAGATTCACAGATTCTGATTGTCAGCCACTAAGCTCTTCTGCTGTTTGTTCCACACAGCATGTGTGTGTGAGAGAGAGGTGGACCATAAAGAAGCTTGAGTGCCAAAGAACTGATGCTTTCAAATCGTGGTGCTGGACTCTCTCCTTGACTGCAAGGAGATCAAACCAGTCAATTCTAAAGGAAATTAACTCTGAATATTCACTGAAAGGACTGATGCTGAAACGTCAGTTCCAATACTTTGGCCACCTGCTGTGAAGAGCTGACTCATTGGAAAAGACCCTGATGCTGGAAAAGATTGAGGGCAGGAGGAAAAGGGGGTGACAGAGGGTAAGATGGTTGGATGGCATCTCTGATTCAATGGACATGAGTTTGAGCAAATTCCAGGAAGTGGTGAAGGACAGAGAAGCCTCATGTGCTGCAGTCCACGGGGTCCCAAAGAGTCAGACAGGACTTAGCGACTGGACAACAACGGCACAATACTTTATGCATAAGCATATTTTTAATTCTAAAGGGATTCTTTGTAACTACCTTCATTTCTTAGGAAAATCTATATCAGTGTTTGTTTATTGATCGGTTTTCTCATTAAATTCAGAAACTTGGCCAATGAAATGGACTCTGAAATGATGAAATCAATTCTTTAGAGCAAGCACTCCTGGCTACTGCTACTGTACAGCTAGATACTGATGACTTACAATGGATTCAGGTTGTGGCTAGGGCAATACCCCATGTTTGGCTTGGACATGAGAGGTACTTCTTGGATCGTGGAGATGTCAGATGTGCAAGTCCTCATGTGCAGTGGGCCTGTCACAGTATCGTAGGCCATGGGTCGACAAGGGAGCCGTGACAGGCAGCCGCTGTCACTCTGTAATGTTCAAACCACAGGATAGCATCTGTGCACAACGAGCGCAGTGTGTCCTGGGCTAAGGAGTTCATACAGTTCCACAGAAGGACTAGTGCTGATGTCTTAAGCGCGTGAAGGCTTACAGAGGTAGGACTAACTTTTCAAGTGAGATTACAAGGGGGCCGATCCCGTGGGGAAGCAGGGATTGAGAAAGAATGCAGAGGCTGGGAAGAGGACAGACAGCATGGCGAGCTGTATCCCAGTCATTTATTAGCTCTTGGAATGCAGGGCTCAGAGACAAGTCTGGGTCTTTGCGGTGAAACTGAAGATGCTGCCCTGTTGCTTCACCTCTTTTGGCTTCTGGTTCACTGGCCGTTCAGTGTCAGAACATGTATTGTACGGATACAATATAAAAGATGAAAATTTTCAATTCAGCGCAAATGTACAGAGAAAGGAAAAAGATGGAAAGAATTAAAGGAAGTGATAATTAAGAATGGGACAACAGGAAACCATAACTAACTGGTGTCATTTCCCTTGGATTCTGTCCCATTCTGCTTGCCCTTGTCACCCAGATATGATGGTGGCGGGGAGACAGTTGGTTTTTGCAATTCTTATTAATTAGACGTCTGCTAATTCTAAAATGGTACTCTATGTGTGTGTGTATTTATGTCTAAACATGCAGGATTTATCAATGCTCTTTATTGAGAGGCTCACAGACAAGTCTTTGTACCCTCGGCAGCCGGTAAACTGTGTGGATGAGACCATAAAAGATCTTTGGCATAAGACCAAATACATGTAGTATTTTTAGGAACACCATGAATTTAAAACAAGAACATTTCCAAAAGCTCTAAAATATAACTGAAACAAGCCAGAAAACACTCATGTCTCATGAGGGCAAACGGGTAAGCACCAATGTGTTTAATTCTCGCTGTTTGACACTCAGATTCGAGGCATTTTCTGGATGTGCTTGCGGATTGCACCTGCCATCCGTCAGAAACACCACTGCAGAAAGTACCAGTACATCATTGGGAGAGGAGAGGGGATAAAAAGACCACACTTCTCAGTGAGTAAAGAGTAAGGTGACTCACACCCATGTCTGCCCAGCCCACCTGGACACAGAATGTCACTGCAGGATCGCAGCCCCTGGACCCTCCTTCCCCAAGTTCTTTGGAACCTGAAACAGCATGGCAGGGCCACAGAACATGACAGACAGGACACGAGCACAAGCCAGAGTCCCGCTCCTGGCATTTACCTGACGGAGATGAAGCTACTCTCCTAGACAGGTCCACTATCTTTGATGACTGTTTAGGTCCTTTCCAGATTTTGGAAACTACGCTGCTATGGCCATTCATATCCATGCATCCTTATCCATTCGGTCACTTCCTCCAGGCATAAACACACACCTAGGAGAGGTCCATTCATTCACTTACTCAGCACATGCTCACTGAGCACCTGTTACCTACAGGCAGCATTCTAGGTCCAGGGACTCAACAGCGAGAATCAGCTGGAGGTCCCAACACTCCAGGGGTTTATAAGGGAGACAAACAATAAAATAAACAAAAGAAGTGTAGAGTGTATCAGTAAGTTGTATGGAGAAAACCAAAATGGAATATAAAAAATGATACAAATGACCTTATTTACAAAACAGAAATAGACACTCATGAAACAAGATTCCCAAAGGGGAAAGGGAGGGAAGAAAAGATTAGGAATTTGGGATTAACATATACAGATTACTTTATATACGGGCTTGCCTGATGGCTTAGAGGGTAAAGAACCTGCCTGCAGTGCAGAAGACCTGGGTTCAATTCCTGGGTTGGGAAGATCCCCTGGAGAAGAGAAAGGCTACCCACTCTAGTATTCTGGCTTGGAGAATTCCATGGACTATATAGTCCATGGGGTCACAAAGAGTCAGACACAACTAAGCAACTAATGCTTTCAGTTTATATATAATATACACAGACTTTTGCATATCTATTTTATATATAAAACAGATAACCAAGAAGGACCTGCTATACAGCACTCAATATTTTGTAAACTGTAAGAGAAAAGAATCTGAGAAAGAATCTGTATATATACAGAGCTGAATGTATATTCACTGTATAAACTGAATTACTCCACTGGATAACTGAAACTAACTAACAATGTAAATTAACTCTACTTCAACTACGCAAGACAAAGAGTGGGCAGGCCTGTTCTTTTCCCCAGGTCAGTCAGAGAAGGCTGGCTTTGAGGCACCATTTGAGGAGAGAGATGCAGGTTCCAGGCCTGCGTGCGCCTGGGGATGAACATCGCAAGTGGACGGAACAGCAGGTGTGGAGGCCCTGGGCATGCAGAGTCCAGCAAGGCCGCTGCTGCGGCTGCAGTGGATGAGGCAGGGCTGAGAATCACCATGGTGTTGGAGAGACGGGGCCTTTTCACTGCATATTTGACTATTTTACTCTGAGAGCAAGCAGCAGGCACCAGACAGCTTTGCACTGTGCTGTGATCACAAGCCCATGAAAAGGAACCAAGCCAGGCGCAGTGTCGCCTGTGATGGTGGGTGGGAACCGTGAGCAGATAAGGAAGGCAGTGTGGATGCCCAGGGTGGGTGGAGAGGGTGGCGGCTGAGCAGAGCCTCTCTTGGGGAGGAGGCAGAAGGCGGTCGGGTTCTGGGTGTGAAGGGGGTGCCCCTGCACTCTCCAGGTGGATGGGGAGATGTGAGGTGGGAGGGAGACAGAAGTGCCTGTCTGGCGCCCGAGCAGAGATGCCAGCAGGCTTCTGGGTGGGTACCGCACAAAGTCCAGAGGCTGCCGCTTTAACTCCCTGGGTGCCCTAGCATCATCCCCACGCTGTCTGTGCCCACTCACACGTCACACTGCAGGGACCCCTGAGTGGTCAGTGGTCACGCAGCTCCTCTGAGGGTACAGCCTGCTGTCGATGTTGACAACCGTCTTCAACAGAAGCAGCAACCCTGGGCTAAGCCATGTGGACTGTGACTTTGCAAGCACTGCAGCGTCACTACCTGCCTGCTGCCTTTTTCTCAACTAAAGTGGCCAATATAGTGGTTAAACGGGACACAATGCAACCTGAACCCCTTCGAGTGAAGAGCGAGCCAGCGGCTTTGTTTCCATGGCTGTTTCTTTGGAAGAGGTGGGAATTTCCACCAGTCCTGTTGGGCTTCCCAGGAGGTGCTAGCAGTAAAGAATCCACCTGCCAATGCAGGAGATGTAAGAGACACAGGTTGGATCCCTAGGTCAGGAAGATCCCCTGGAGAAGGGAACGGCAATCTACTCCAGTACTCTTGCCTGGAAAACCCCATGCAGAGAGGAGTCTGGCGGGCTACAGTCCCTGGTGTCACAAAATCGGACACAGCTGAGTGACCGAGCAGCCAGTGGTGCTGCATAGGTTTCATAGAGCTCATCCCGCCTGTTTCGGCTTTGGGACAATCAGAGTTTTGCTAATATAAACTAACTGGAGGTCTGCAGGTACTGGAGTTTGACTGTAAAAAGAAAGAATTTAATTACTTTTAATTCTGTATATAATTGAAATTTTATTAGGCTGATAATGACCTAATAGGCATCTTATGATTATGAGCAGGTATGAGTCATTGGCCTAGAAGACTGAATATTCCTGGACTACTGCTGGATTCTACTTTCACTGCAGTTAAGGGGGTATCTAAACTGGCTTTTTTCCTTATGAGTTTGCACACATTTAGCTTACAATGTAATTCACATGTGAGGATGGTTTGGAATAATGTTCAGAAACTGGGAATAACTTGCCTTGTTTGTAGCTGATAGTATCTTCCTTCCCTATCTTTATTTACTTATTAATCTGTAATCAATATTTATTCTCCAGCTTAGGAACTTCAGTTTTTTATTTTTTATTTATTTTTTAAATATAAATTTATTTATTTTAATTGAAGGCTAATTACAATATTGTATTGGTTTCACCATACATCAACATATTTGGTTTATGTTGATTGACTTATTTAACAGTATTAACTGAATGCAAAATAAAAGAATAACCAGGAGTAGCTATGTTTTAAAAATATAGATCAATACTGCAGTAATCATCAGGGTGCCATTTTCTTTAAAGATAGGTGAAGTCTGAATTCCAAAGCTGAAGATGTTCAAGGTGAGTCATTACAGGGCATGGCCAGGAATTCAGGACCTGGGTTCTGTTCTCTAGGACCAATTGATTATTTTTCTGTTCCTAGGTAAAAAATTTCCTAGCTTTCTTAGTTTCTTTATATTTACATGGTTTAAAAATGGTTGCCGTGATGAAATATTTTTAAAGTATAAAGTGAAAATGTAAGGCCTCATTTTAATAATACCAGAGGTGCTTTGAACTAAAACTTTTCATGAAGTTTTTGCCAACTCTGAAAAGTTGAGAGTGGAGGCGGAGGGGGTCAGGGAGGTGAGGGGTCATGTTTTTGCCTTGTTGTCAGCTGTGCATGAGAAATAGGGAACATCTGAGGTAAGGTAATAATGTAAATTGTTGACAATTAATTTGCACATAACTTAAGTTGTAGCTCAATCCTATGTAACTTCAGTTATTGTGGATAAGCTTTAGTTCCATCAGCTTTTCTCTGCTTTGCTGGGGTTTTGGTGGAACTGTGCAAAAGTAAAGAAGGAAGACGAGATTTTTCAGTCCTGGTTGTGATTATAGCTGGTCCTTGTGCTGGTTAAACTTGACAAGGAGGGGTGAAGTGACTGGATATGATGAGGAAATGCCTTCAACTGTGTGTCCTTCAGTCCTCCCTGGAGCTGGGCCCCTTCGTCCGACTCTGTACAGCTCACTGGTCCAGGGCTGGGGTCCAGATGGCTCTACTTGGGCCAGATCTAAGCAGCTCCAGGCTTGCAGTTTGGTGAGCCACAGGCTGGTCTGGCCATCTGTCCCCTCCTGGAGCCTGCAGGAGTTGGTCACGGTGTGGTCCTCACTCAGCCCCGTCTGAGTCCCTGTTTCAGTGACTCGAGTCCTGAAGGGCAGACCTGCTCCCCAGGTGCAACCCCTGGTCTGGTCCCAGGTCCCCACTGCCCTGCCTTCATGGGACGCCTGCCTCTATCTCCGCCTTGACCACTGTCCTGCACCTCCAGACCCATCACCCATTTCCCAGCCCCGCGCATCTCCGGGCCTCTGTCCGTGCTGGGCCCAGCTCCCTGGACCCCTGCTCTCCACAACTTCTGTCACCTTCTCCAGGGCCCCAGGAGGTGGCCCGCTGACCATCAGGCCTGCCCAGTGTTGGGTTCAGAGACCCCTGACGGACTCAGTGGGAGCCGGGCTCTAAGCTGCCCCGGTTCAGGCAACCTCTCTATCAACATTTGTCTTCCTTATACAAAATTCACTTCCAAGAAGGTTTCCTCTTCAGGATCTCCAATTATCATGGAGGAAAGGAGCTCAAAGGTTTTAGGCATTTGGTGCATTTGCAAATGCATGGCAGAGGGACTAAGATCTTTGGAACAGAGAATAAGAAACTTCAATGTATATTTACACTTTCCACCTAAAAAAAAACCCCTCAAAGGATAACAAAAACCCAGCTAACTTTAAAAAATGGTGCATTCTCATTAGAAACTTAATTACTCTAGAAGGGCACAACTTTAATGACTAACATTGGTCATGGGCTTTGGCAGACTGGGAGATGACAAGAGAAACTAGTTACAAATCATATAGCTACTAACTAAATTAATTCTCCCCTTCCCCTAAGGAGAAAAGGCAGAAGCCTGAACTGGATGGCCCCCAAATTATGAAATGGTTAAGTGAACTTGAACACAGAAATTATGGTAGGCTCACTTGAATTAATCCTTTGATGGGTAAATGGATTATTTTTTGTTAAGAATATGTTTAGAAGGGGGCTATTTTGGAGTCAGTGTCAGTGGAGCGGAGTGCAGTTTGAATACATTTGGAAGGGGCTATTTTGGAGTAAATGTCAATGGAGCCGTGTGCAGTTTGAAAACCTGTGGAACCATTTTAAGTGACACATGAATGCATTTCTAACAAATAATTATTTGTTCCCATGGTTAGTGGGTTAAAGACATCAAATAGAATCCAAAATAAATAATTTCACTTCTATCACAAGGAAAGTGATAAGAACATTTTTTTTTTTTTAATAGAAAAATAATGGAGTATACAGAGTCCATGGAATTCTCCAGGCCAGAATACTGGAGTGGGTAGCCTTTCCTTTCTCCAGGGGATCTTCCCAACCCGGGGATTGAACTCAGGTCTCCTGTGCTGCAGGCGGATTCTTTACCGGCTTAGCCACAAGAGAAGCCCAATGCATAATTTAGGATGAGATATTTGATTAAACAAACTCACTAGGAAGTTTTTTGCTGCCCCCTGCTGTCAGCTTCTAAAAGACATGAAAACCATGTAAAAAGGGTGGCGTTAGTGGTAAAGAACCCGCCTGCCAGTTCCATCCCTGGATTGGGAAGATCCCCCGGAGGAATGCAATTTGGCAACTCACTCCAGTATTCTTGTCTGGGAGATCCCATGGACAGAGGAGCCTGGCAGGCTACAGTCTGTGGGGTCACAAAGAGCAGGACACGACTAAAGCGACATAGCATGCACGCAGACTGTGTAAAAACTGACTCAAGGTGAATTAGTTGAACCAACTGATTTGAAAAAAAAATTCTTTGCCTCTGACTCCATCAGTTCCTAAAAACTGACTCAAGGTGAATTAGTTGAACCAACTGATTTGAAAAAAAAATTCTTTGCCTCTGACTCCATCAGTTCCTGTTGGTGATGCTGACTTACTTCATGTCTGTGAGTAATGGTCTGTCAGCCCAAGGAGCCAGCTGCAGCAAAGTGTGCGTCAGTGGGTGCTGGTGAGCAGTAGTTTATGATTTGTGAAATGCTACATTAGTCAGTACCAGCCTCACAGCTTGGAGCCAGTGATGTCTTCCTTACCGTTTTGCTGAATTTCTTAGTTTTGAATTAATTTTTACATTTCTGTAATTTAGGTAAAACNGGCCCGCTGACCATCAGGCCTGCCCAGTGTTGGGTTCAGAGACCCCTGACGGACTCAGTGGGAGCCGGGCTCTAAGCTGCCCCGGTTCAGGCAACCTCTCTATCAACATTTGTCTTCCTTATACAAAATTCACTTCCAAGAAGGTTTCCTCTTCAGGATCTCCAATTATCATGGAGGAAAGGAGCTCAAAGGTTTTAGGCATTTGGTGCATTTGCAAATGCATGGCAGAGGGACTAAGATCTTTGGAACAGAGAATAAGAAACTTCAATGTATATTTACACTTTCCACCTAAAAAAAAACCCCTCAAAGGATAACAAAAACCCAGCTAACTTTAAAAAATGGTGCATTCTCATTAGAAACTTAATTACTCTAGAAGGGCACAACTTTAATGACTAACATTGGTCATGGGCTTTGGCAGACTGGGAGATGACAAGAGAAACTAGTTACAAATCATATAGCTACTAACTAAATTAATTCTCCCCTTCCCCTAAGGAGAAAAGGCAGAAGCCTGAACTGGATGGCCCCCAAATTATGAAATGGTTAAGTGAACTTGAACACAGAAATTATGGTAGGCTCACTTGAATTAATCCTTTGATGGGTAAATGGATTATTTTTTGTTAAGAATATGTTTAGAAGGGGGCTATTTTGGAGTCAGTGTCAGTGGAGCGGAGTGCAGTTTGAATACATTTGGAAGGGGCTATTTTGGAGTAAATGTCAATGGAGCCGTGTGCAGTTTGAAAACCTGTGGAACCATTTTAAGTGACACATGAATGCATTTCTAACAAATAATTATTTGTTCCCATGGTTAGTGGGTTAAAGACATCAAATAGAATCCAAAATAAATAATTTCACTTCTATCACAAGGAAAGTGATAAGAACATTTTTTTTTTTTAATAGAAAAATAATGGAGTATACAGAGTCCATGGAATTCTCCAGGCCAGAATACTGGAGTGGGTAGCCTTTCCTTTCTCCAGGGGATCTTCCCAACCCGGGGATTGAACTCAGGTCTCCTGTGCTGCAGGCGGATTCTTTACCGGCTTAGCCACAAGAGAAGCCCAATGCATAATTTAGGATGAGATATTTAATTAAACAAACTCACTAGGAAGTTTTTTGCTGCCCCCTGCTGTCAGCTTCTAAAAGACATGAAAACCATGTAAAAAGGGTGGCGTTAGTGGTAAAGAACCCGCCTGCCAGTTCCATCCCTGGATTGGGAAGATCCCCCGGAGGAATGCAATTTGGCAACTCACTCCAGTATTCTTGTCTGGGAGATCCCATGGACAGAGGAGCCTGGCAGGCTACAGTCTGTGGGGTCACAAAGAGCAGGACACGACTAAAGCGACATAGCATGCACGCAGACTGTGTAAAAACTGACTCAAGGTGAATTAGTTGAACCAACTGATTTGAAAAAAAAATTCTTTGCCTCTGACTCCATCAGTTCCTGTTGGTGATGCTGACTTACTTCATGTCTGTGAGTAATGGTCTGTCAGCCCAAGGAGCCAGCTGCAGCAAAGTGTGCGTCAGTGGGTGCTGGTGAGCAGTAGTTTATGATTTGTGAAATGCTACATTAGTCAGTACCAGCCTCACAGCTTGGAGCCAGTGATGTCTTCCTTACCGTTTTGCTGAATTTCTTAGTTTTGAATTAATTTTTACATTTCTGTAATTTAGGTAAAACACTCTTCATTAATAAAACCAAAACTTTCTAAGTAAATGCATTAATGGCTTATTTCCATAGTATAATCCTGACTTGAATTGTTATTTTCATTTTGGCATATGGAATTAAGAAATGAGAAGTATTAGCCATAAAAGGTAATAGTAAAGCAACAGTCACTAGATGCAAGGCTCTGTTTTATTTTTTCACATGCTATTTTATTTAGTCACAAAATACAGTGGGAGTGGGTATCATAATTCCCACTTCATGGATGAATAAACTGAATCACAAAATGACTTGTCTAGGTATACATTTCGGAGGAGGCAATGGCACCCCACTCCAGTACGCTTGCCTGGAAAATCCCATGGACGAAGGAGCTTGGTAGGCTGCAGTCCATGGGGTCGCGAAGAGTCAGACACGACTGAGCGACTTCCCTTTCACTTTTCACTTTCATGCATTGGAGAAGGAAATGGCAACCCACTCCAGTGTTCTTGCCTGGAGAATCCCAGGGATGGGGTGCCGTCTATGGGATCACATAGAGTCGGACACGACTGAAGTGACTTAGCAGCAGCAGCAGGTACACATTTGGTGAAAAGTGGATTCGTGATGGGAGACCTTGGAGTCTGACCCCAGGGTTGTTCCTCTTAACCTCTTGGCACAGAAGGTACAGATGCTATACCTCCTGTGCATATAAAAGAATGCCGCGAGATCACAGTGGCCGTGGAGGGGTCAGCGACCAGTGACTGCCACTGACCACATACTCCTCAGCTGCTGTTCGGCTGCTGTCTGCCCTCGTGGCCGAAGCCTGGGCATATGGACAACAGACCTGTCCACGCCCTGCCTGGCGTCTCTGTCTTCACGGGTAAGTTCTGCCACGTTGAAGGTGTGGTGCGCTCAGCACAGTGAACATGCACCCGTGGACCCCACGCCCAGACTGGACACACTTGGGGCTGACCTTGTGATGGTCACACACACCCTGTGCCTTTCATCTGCCAGACAGCTTCTGGCTTTAGCCACACTTTAACCATAACCAGTAAATATTCAAATTATGCCCGGTACTTGTTTATACCAGTTGGCATCTTACTGGCTACCTTAATTCTGGGGCCCCCTGTAGCAACGTGCTTCTCTGCTGTTTGCTTGCCCCATCCTTTGCACGCCCACCCCAACCCCCTCCCCCCCTTCAGGACGGCAGATCCACCTGCCAGGGACCAGAGCACAGCTAGTATTGATGTCTGCCATGACGAGATGCCTCTGCCTTGTGGGTCCTTGAAAACATGACCTCATGCTCCAGGGGGCTCACTGTGCAGGAAATGAAACACTGATTAGCTGGAATTCATTTGCCTCCTTAGGTGGGTAGTGGGTTGGTCAAACCTGAGTACACACACATATGTAAGGGGAAGCCCATGTCTCCAGGATGGCCCCAACTAGTGTCTTCAGGCTGTGGAGCAGAGCATGCAAACGTTGCCGTCAGAGCCCTTCCGTGAGGGGAACCTGACTCCCAGCTCCAGGGGCTTACACGTGCTGATCAGCAAATCAGCTTCCAAGTTTGAAATTACCCAAACCCCTTAAGTTTTGCCCTGGTCCCTGGAGCCGGTAAACCATTTGAGCCGTGCCTCCTGTCTCCTTGCTGGTCGACCTCACAATGAAGCACTCTCCTCAAAAAAAGTGCTTTCCAGGGCTACCACATTGGCTCCTGTGTGTGTCCAGCAGCCAGCCCTTGCTGGGTAACTATGTTCGGTGAGCACGAAGGGACCGGGTGTCGTGACACCCTGCCACGGCCCCGCAGCCGCCGGGTACGTGGTCCTCAGCCCTGACTCCCGAGTGCCTACCTTGACCGCACTTGTCTGCAGGAGGGGGTCTCAGTTTCCTGCCTCCTCACCTCCGGACTCGGGCTTCTTGCGGGGCTTTAGGTCAGCTGTCTTTTTAGTCAATAACCTTGCTGAAACATGTCCGTGCCTGAGCTGTCTAATAACCTCATCAGGATCATGGGTTAGAGCCCCACCCTGGGTGAAATATAAAAAGTCCTCAAAAAGTTCTGGTTAGACATAAATTGCAGCACTATCTTCTTTTGACCCCCTTCCTAGAGTACTGAGAATAAAAACAAAAGTAAGCAAATGGGACTAATTAAAGCTTTTGAACAGCAAAGGAAACCATAAACAAAATGAAAAGACAATACACAGAATAGAAGAAAATATTTGCAAACGAATTGACTGACAAGGGATTAACCTCCCAAGATATACAAACAGCTCAAGCAGCTCAATATACAAAAAAAAAAAAAAAAAAAAAAAAAATCAAAAAGTGGGCAGAAGATATAAATAGACCTTTCTCTAAAGACACACGGATGACCAAAAAGGACTGAAGAGATGCTCAACATCACTAATTATCAGGGAAAGGCAAATCAAAACCCCATGAGGGCTCACCTCACACTGGTCAGAATGGCCACCAGCAAAAAGTCTACAGACAATAAACACTAGACAGGCTGTGGAGGAAGTGAACCCTCCCACACCATTGGTAGGAATGTAAACTGTTGTAATCACTATGGAGAATAGTATGCAGTTTCCTTAAAAAAACTAAAAATAGAACTCCCATATGACCCAGCAATCCCACTCCTGGGCATATGTCCAGAGAAAGCGATAATTCAAAAAGATACATGCACCCCAATGTTCACTGCAGGACTATTCACAATAGCCAAGACATGACAGCAACCTAAGTGTCCACTGACAGACGAGCGGATAAAGCAGATGTGGTACACATATTCAATGGAATACTACTCAATCAATCATAAAAAAGAGTGAAATAATGCCATTTGCAGCAAAATGGATAAGCCTAGAGATTATCATTCTAAATGAAGTAAGTCAGACAGAGAAAGACAAACATCATTTGATATCACTCATGTGTGGAATATAGTAAGGAGCTGGGGATTAACACACACACTGCTGCTGCTGCTGCTGCTGCTAAGTCGCCTCAGTCATGTCTGACTCTGTGCGACCCCATAGACAGCAGCCCACCAGGCTCCCCTGTCCCTGGGATTCTCCAAGCAAGAACACTGGAGTGGGTTGCCATTTCCTTCTCCAATGCATGAAAGTGAAAAGTGAAAGTGAAGTCACTCAGTCGTGTCTGACTTTGCGACCCCATAGACTGCAGCCCACCAGGCTCCTCCATCCATGGGATTTTCCAGGCAAGAGTACTGGAGTGGGTACTACATAAAACATAGACAAACAACAAGGACAGGGAACACTACTCAATATTCTGAAATAACCCAAATGGGAAAATAATCTGAAGAAGAGTGGATATATGTATATGTATAACTGAATCTGGTGTGCTGCAGTTCATGGGGTCGCAAAGAGTCAGACATGACTTAGTGACTGAACAATAACTGAATCACTTCGATGTACACCTGAGACTAATACAACAGTGTAACTATACCCTGCCCCCCAATTTTTTCTAAGTTCAACTTAGAGTCCTGAACCCTGGGTTAAAGTTCCAGAGTCTTCGATTTCTTTGTTCAGGCTGGTTTATGTCTGTTTGTCCAGTTCAGTTCAGTCGCTCAGTCGTGTCTGACTTTGCGACCCCACAGATTGCAGCACTCCAGGCTTCCCTGTCCATCACCAACTCCTGGAGCTTGCTCAAACTCATGTCCATTGGGTCAGTGATGCCATCCAACCATCTCATCCTCTGTCGTCCCCTTCTCCTCCTGCTTTCAGTCTTTCCCAGCATCAGGGTCTTTTCCAGTGAGTCTGTTCTTCACATCAGGTGGCCAAAGTATTGGAGTTTTAGCTTCAGCATCAGCCCTTCAATGAATATTCAGGACTGAAATCCTTTAGGATTGACTGGTTGGATCTCCTTGCAGTCCAAGGGACTCTCTAGAGTCTTCTCCGACACCATAGTTCCAAAGCATCGATTCTTAGGCGCTCAGCTTTCTCTATAGTCCAACTCTCACATCCATACATGACTACTGGAAAAACCATAGCTTTGACTAGATGGGCCTTGTTTGTTAGCATTGGCTAATAGGAGGAGGCTGTTGGATGACTGAAGGAAAAGTTTTAAACCTGATTTAATGAAGGCCTTCTGACTCAGGAGACAGAAGACACTGCTCCCTGGTTGACAGTCGTTGCCCCTGTGACCTGTAGTGGTTTCACAGGAGTCCATCTCAGAAGAACATACCCTATGCCTGGGAGAGAGGAATTTCCACCCAAGACAGCTCCGTGGGATCCTTTTCCTCCTGTCATCCTGAGAGCAACCTTTCAAATGGGGAATGTTAATAGCACACCTGACTGTAGGCCCCTGGCATGTATTCTTGCAGGACGGGTCAATGTTTAGCTATAAGCCAATGGAAATGAAGAAAATTATTTTCTCTGTACCACTACCTGGCCCTGGTATTAGGTGAAATCTCAGGGAAAATGGCCAGAGAATGGGTCTTTGAACTATGGTACTATTTTAAAATTAGACTTGTCAGTCCATTCTGAAGGAGATCAACACTGGAATTTCTTTGGAAGGAATGATGCTAAAGCTGAAACTCCAGTACTTTGGCCACCTCATGTGAAGAGTTGACTCATTGGAAAAGACTCTGATGCTGGGAGGAATTGAGGGCAGGAGGAGAAGGGGACGACCGAGGATGAGATGGCTGGATGGCATCATGGACTTGATGGATGTGAGTCTGAGTGAACTCCGAGAGATAGTAATAAACAGGGAGGCCTGGCATGCTGCGATTCACGGGGTCGCTGAGTCAGACACTACTGAGCGACTGAACTGAACTGAACTGATTAGAGTAAAAGTGGGGTTAATCCCATCATACAATCATTTATACCTTTATATTGGAATAAGAATTTGCAGAAGAGATGTAAGATTGTGGTTCAGAGGGAAGAACCTCAGAAAAAGCTTGTGTTCATCGAGTCAAAGCCAAATGATGACTGACTGCATGCAGACGCCCCTCCAGCAGCCCCTTGCATGGTCCCCCTGCTCACGAAGGGGGTCGTCCTGTGACCAGTGCAGAAGGTGCCAACAGCCGTCCCAGGGCTCCCCTTATCCGATCATCATAAAGGAATACTCTTTCCTCCCCATACCCACTGAGGTGCTCAGTTTGCCCAGGGAGCACTCTACCCCAGGCAGGGCATTTCTATTAGGGCAGGTCCCAGAAGGCTTAGATGACCAAGGCCAACACAGGAGACTCCCACCAAGGCCAACACAAGTTTCAGCTTGAACTTACACAACTGGAGAAATAATAAGCCATCTCACTGAGATGACCCTTAGAAAACAGAGAATCTCTTTATATGTTTTGCTACTCATCACTCTAAGTGGGCTGCACGCAGGCCTTTATGAACACCCTCCTGTGGAGAAGCACAGGATGGTATTAGGGAAGGCTCTGAACCACACGGGAGAAGGAAATGGCAACCCACTCCAGTGTTCTTGCCTGGAGAATCCCAGGGACAGAGGAGCCTGGTGGGCTGCCGTCTGTGGGGTCACACAGAGTCGGACACGATTGAAAGCGACTTAGCAGCAGCAGCCTGAATCAGAATCAAATCGTTCAGTTAGGACTTGGGAGGCACGGACCATGCCTGGAGCTGACCCACAAGGGACCCCGGTGACCCAAGGGGATTGAGCAAGGCTGAACCATCATAAGGAATGTTTAATAACAGACCTCAACGGGGGTCCTGACCCAACAACTTGAACGAGACCCAGGAGTACAGCAAGGTCCCCAGGGGAACCGCCCCTTTTCCCTGAGAGGGCTGAAGGCTGACAGACGATATACTGATGTGGATGTGGAACACCCAGCTGGACCTGCCCTGATGCCCTGTTCCCTTGTGGAGAACATTAAGTGCACTCCCAGGTCAAGCCTCTGCCCACCAAGCTGCACCTTTACAGTTGGAAGAGCAAGCCTCACCAAGATGTCCTAAAGAAATTCTGCAAAAGGAAAGAGCGATGTTTGGAATAATGGAAGGCCAGAAAGAGCCAAGATGGCTGTCCCAGTAGCAGTAAAACTCCGTCCATGGGACAAGGTGCCAAATTTAAGTAAGTAAGTGAGTATCAGTCATTTAGTCATGTCTGACTCTTTGCCGCCCCATGAACTGTAATCCACCAGGCTCCTCTGTCCATGGGACTTCCCAGGCAAGAATACTGGAGTGGGTAACCATTCCCTTCTCCAGGGGAGCTTCCTGACCTAGCCATTAAACCCAGGTCTCTTGAACTGCAGGTGGATTCTTTACACTATGAGCCATCAATGAAGTCCAAATATAAAGCAACAGGCATCTAAAGAGGCACGTGAAGGAAGGTATAAAGCCTCTGACAATCACCTTTTAAAAATATTAATTATTCAGACCTTGTCGATCTTCATGTAACACTTCCATCCCATTCATGCAAAAACCCAGGACCAGAGATAACTGTTCTATTCAGGATTTGAAGGCCATTAACCAAATTATAGAGGAAATAATGTGGTGATAAAAATCTGAAGATGTTGCTTACAACTTTATCTGGAGACTTTTGCTTGTTTATAGTTCTGGACTTGAGAAAATATGTCTTTTACTGGATACTCCTAAGTCCTGAGTCCTGGGGCTTTGCCTTTGAATGGGATGAACCAGAGACTGATGTGAAACAACAGCACTGCCGGATGGAACTCCCACAAGGATTTAAGAACACTCTCACCATCTTCAGGGAAGGTTTCACCATGGACTTAAGGGATTTCCAAGTAAATGAGGGAGTCTTACCTCAATATGTGTCTGAATAACTGCTAGTAGAACTAAGGAAGCTTAAGACCAAAATCATGAACTCCTTATTGCCAAATTCAGTCTTAAATTGAAGAAAGTGGGGAAGACCACTAGACCATTCAGGTATGACCTAAATCAAATCCCTTATGATTATACAGTGGAGGAGGTGAGAAATAGATTGAAGGGACTAAATCTGATATAGTGCCTGATGAACTATGGACGGAGGTTCGTGACATTCTACAGGAGACAGGGATCAAGACCATCCCCATGGAAAAGAAATGCAAAAAAGCAAAATGCCTGTCTGAGGACGCCTTACATATAGCTGTGAAAAGAAGAGAAGTGAAAAGCAAAGGAGAAAAGGAAAGATATAAGCATCTGAATGCAGAGTTCCAAAGAATAGCAAGGAGAGATAAGAAAGCCTTCCTCAGTGATCAATGCAAAGAAATAAAGGAAAACAGTAGAAAGAGAAAGACTATAGAGATCTTG
Organism: Raphicerus campestris; assembly: GCA_006410735.1. NCBI lineage: Eukaryota > Metazoa > Chordata > Mammalia > Artiodactyla > Bovidae > Raphicerus > Raphicerus campestris. Next base: position 506,340 of record SJYW01050351.1, on the reverse strand, counting down.
TCAAGAAAACTAGAGATACCAAGGGAACATTTCATGCAAAGATGGGCTCGATAAAGGACAGAAATGGTATGGACCTAACAGAAGCAGAAGATAGTAAGAAGAAGTGACAAGAATACACAGAAGAACTGTACAAAAAAGAGCTTCATGACCCAGATAACCACGATGGTGTGATCACTCACCTAGAGCCAGACATCCTGGAATGTGAAGTCAAGTGGGCCTTAGAAAGCATTACTACGAACAAAGCTAGTGGAGGTGATGGAATTCCAGTTGAGCTGTTTCAAATCCTGAAAGATGATGCTGTGAAAGTGCTGCACTCAATATGCCAGCAAATTTGGAAAACTCAGCAGTGGGCACAGCACTGGAAAAGGTCAGTTTTCATTCCAATCCCAAAGAAAGGCAATGCCAAAGAATGCTCAAACTACCGCACAACTGCACTTATCTCACACGCTAGTAAAATAATGCTCAAAATTCTCCAAGCCAGGCTTCAGCAATACATGAACCGTGAACTTCCAGATGTTCAAGCTGGTTTTAGAAAAGGCACAGGAACCAGAGAGCAAATTGCCAACATCCTCTGGATCATGGAAAAAGCAAGAGAGTTCCAGAAAAACATCTATCTCTGCTTTATTGACTATGCCAAAGCCTTTGACTGTGTGGCTCACAATAAACTGTGGAAAATTCT
>SJYW01050351.1:450982-492763 GCA_006410735.1 Raphicerus campestris | reverse complement strand
GGCCTGGCCCCGGCCTCGATGTTCTGCTGGTCCCGGGTGGGGCTTCGGCTGGCTGAGGCGCTCCTCGGGTCTGACGGCTGGTTCTTAGGGGACAGGTATCCGCTGTCCGGGGACGAGGACTCCCCATCGGGGCTCCTAGTTCTGGGCTTGGCAGCTTCTCGGAAGATGGAGGTCAGCTCCTCGATTAGGGTGGCCGCCTTGTCGTTCAGTGGGCTCTGGGGGCCAGCCCTGCCGGGGCGCGCGGCTCTGGGCTTGGTGCTTGCGCTGGGGGCCTTGGCCACCTGCTTCCCAGCCTTGCGCAGGCTCCGGATGTAGCTGGGCCTGGCCAGCAGGGGCGAGACTCCGGGTTTCCTCCGTGATGCGGGCGAGGAGATGCACTCGGCTTGCTCCCCTGGCAGAGGCACGGCAGGTGCCCGCCTGCGGTCCCCAGGTGTCCCTGGGGACGCACGCTCGCCCGGCCGGGCTTCTGAAGGGGCCTGTGGCTTCCGGCGGCTCCTAGGCGAGGGGCTGCAGCGCTGCGGGACCTCCTCGCAGTCGCAGTCGTCCGTCTCGGAGCTGGCTATGGCTCTGCGGGCCAGGTCCAGACTCTTGTGGATCTCCTCCTGGCTGAGGAAGGCCGACAGCCCCGGGAAGAAGGCCGCATTCTCGCCGTCCTCCAGCAGGTCCGAGAGCGAGTCATAGAAGGAATCGTGGGAGGACGTCTCGGACATAGTCGAGAGGTGCTTATGCACTCAGTCCGCTTCCACAGGAAGGCTGGTGTCTTGAACACAGGCTCTGAAGGACAGGAGATACACCTGCGTTAGTAGGAACGACTGGGGTTGTGTGTGTGTGTGTGTGTGTGTGTGTTTGCACGCACGTGTAACCATGGTACTGCTGCTGCTGCTGCTAAGTTGCTTCAGTCGTGTCCGACTCTGTGCGACCTCATAGACAGTAGCCCCCCAGGCTCCGCCGTCCCTGGGATTTTCCAGGCAAGAACACTGGAGTGGGTTGCCATTTTCTTCTCCAATGCATGAAAGTGAAAAGTGAAAGTGAAGTCGCTCAGTTGTGTCCGACCATGGTACTACTCATCCACAAATTGGGAGAAACAATAAGGGGAAAACATACTTTTAAAATCATTTTCCTCTATAAATTGGAAGAAGTGTCAAGCATACTTGTGTTTATCGTTGACTGTTTTCCTAAATTTTTTTAAATTCTGTTTTTTTCTATTTGACCGTCTGGCTTGTGGGATCTTACTTCCAGAACCAGGGATGGAACCTGCATGGCCTGCAGTGAAAGCACAGAGTCCTAACCACTGGACCCTTAGGGAAGCTCCTTGTTCATTATTTTAATTTAATATTTGGCCCTGAGTGAATACTGAGCATCTCACGGTGCTGTGCTGTGCAAGTCGCTCAGTTGTGTCTGACTCTTTGTGACCCGGTGCACTGTAGCCCGCCAGGCCCTCCGAACATGGGATTCCCCAGGTAAGAATACTGGAGTGGGTTTCCATGTGCTCCTCCCAACCCAGGGATCAAATCTGCATCTCCTGCATTGGAAAGAGGATTCTTTACAACTGGCACCTTGAGGAAGCCCAAGCATCTCACTAAAGCTCTTTAAATAATCCAGAAGGGTGACCCTGCCATTGGTGCTGTGAGTGGTCCAGGGCTTCTGCCTCTCAGGCCCTCCTCCATCAGCCCACCCACCTCTCTTTTTTAAAAATTTAAATTTATTATTTTAGTTGAAGGCTAATTACAATATTCTATTGGTTTTCCATACATCAACATGATACGCCACGGGTGTACACGTGTTCCCCATCCTGAACCCCTCTCCCTCCTCCCTCCCTGTACCATCCCTCTGGGTCATCCTAGTGCACCAGCCCCAAGCATCCTATATCCTGCATTGAACCTGGACTGGAAATTCATTTCTTATATGATATTATACATGTTTCAATGCCATTCTCCCAAATCATCCCACCCTCTCCCTCTCCCACAGAGTCCAAAAGACTGTTCTATAAATCTGTGTCTCTTGCTCTCTTGCATACAGGGTTATTGTTACCATCTTTCTGAATTCCATATATATGGGTTAGTATACTGTTTTGGTGTTTTTCTTTCTGGCTTACTTCACTTTGTATAATCAGCTCCAGTTTCATCCACCTCATTAGAAATGATTCAAATGTATTCTTTTTAATGGCTGAGTAATATTCCTTTGTGTATATGTACCACAGCTTTCTTATCCATTCATCTGCTGATGAACATCTAGGTTGCTTCCATGTCCTGGCTGTTATAAACAGTGCTGTGATGAACATTAGGGTACACATGTCTCTTTCAATTCTGGTTTCCTTGGTGTATGCCCAGTAGTGGGATTGCTGGGTCATAAGGCAGTTCTATTTCCAGTTTTTTAAGGAATCTCCACACTGTTCTCCATAGTGGCTGTACTAGTTTGCATTCCCACCAACAGTGTAAGAGGGTTCCCTTTTCTCCACACCCTCTCCNTTTTATCATAAATGGATGTTGAATTTTGTCAAAGGCCTTCTCTGCATCTATTGAGATAATCATATGATTTTTATTTTTCAGTTTATTAATGTGGTGAATTACGTTGATTGATTTGCGGATATTGAAGAATCCTTGCATCCCTGGTATAAAGCCCACTTGGTCGTGGTGTATGATCTTTTTAATGTGTTGTTGGATTCTGATTGCTAGGATTTTGTTAAGAATTTTTGCATCTATGTTCATCAGTGATATTGGCCTATAGTTTTCTTTTTTTGTGGCATCCTTGTCTGGTTTTGGTATTAGGGTGATGGTGGCCTCATAGAATGAGTTTGGTAGTTTTCCTTCCTCTGCAATTTTCTGGAATAGTTTCAGTAAGATAGGTGTTAGTTCTTCTCGAAATTTTTGGTAGAATTCAGCTGTGAAGCCGTCTGGACCTGGGCTTTTGTTAGCTGGAAGATTTCTGATTACAGTTTCAATTTCCATGCTTGTGATGGGCCACCTCTCTTTTTTAAAAATTTAAATTTATTATTTTAGTTGAAGGCTAATTACAATATTCTATTGGTTTTCCATACATCAACATGATACGCCACGGGTGTACACGTGTTCCCCATCCTGAACCCCTCTCCCTCCTCCCTCCCTGTACCATCCCTCTGGGTCATCCTAGTGCACCAGCCCCAAGCATCCTATATCCTGCATTGAACCTGGACTGGAAATTCATTTCTTATATGATATTATACATGTTTCAATGCCATTCTCCCAAATCATCCCACCCTCTCCCTCTCCCACAGAGTCCAAAAGACTGTTCTATAAATCTGTGTCTCTTGCTCTCTTGCATACAGGGTTATTGTTACCATCTTTCTGAATTCCATATATATGGGTTAGTATACTGTTTTGGTGTTTTTCTTTCTGGCTTACTTCACTTTGTATAATCAGCTCCAGTTTCATCCACCTCATTAGAAATGATTCAAATGTATTCTTTTTAATGGCTGAGTAATATTCCTTTGTGTATATGTACCACAGCTTTCTTATCCATTCATCTGCTGATGAACATTTAGGTTGCTTCCATGTCCTGGCTGTTATAAACAGTGCTGTGATGAACATTAGGGTACACATGTCTCTTTCAATTCTGGTTTCCTTGGTGTATGCCCAGTAGTGGGATTGCTGGGTCATAAGGCAGTTCTATTTCCAGTTTTTTAAGGAATCTCCACATTGTTCTCCATAGTGGCTGTACTAGTTTGCATTCCCATCAACAGTGTAGGAGGCTTCCCTTTTCTCCACACCCTCTCCAGCATTTATTGCTTGTAGACTTTTGGATAGCAGCCATTCTAACTGGTGTGAAATGGTATCTCATTGTGGTTTTCATTTGTGTTTCTCTGATAATGAGTGATGTTGAGCATCTTTTCATGTGTTTGTTAGCCATCAGTATGTCTTCTTTGGAGAAATGTCTATTTAGTTCTTTGGCACATTTTTTGATTAGGTCATTTATTTTTCTGGAATTGAGCTGCAGGAATTGCTTGTATATTTTTGAGATTAGTTGTTTGTCAGTTGCTTCATTTGCTGTTATTTTCTCCCATTCTGAAGGCTGTCTTTTCACCTTGCTTATAGTTTCCTTTGTTGTGCAGAAGCTTTTAAGTTTAATTAGGTCCCATTTATTTATTTTTGCTTTTATTTCTAGTATTCTGGGAGGTGGATCATAGAGGATCCTGCTGTTATGTATGCCAGAGAGTGTTTTACCTATGTTCTCCTCTAGGAGTTTTATAGTTTCTGGTCTTACATTTAGATCTTTAATCCATTTTGAGTTTATTTTTGTGTATGGTGTTAGAAAGTGTTCTAGTTTCATTCTTTTACAAGTGGTTGACCAGTTTTCCCAGCACCACTTCTTAAAGAGATTGTCTTTAATCTATTGTATATTCTTGCCTCCTTTGTCACCACCCACCTCTCTTACAGCTCGAATTTCATTGATGTTATGCGAATAGGAGTGTGTTGATATTTTAACTAAATCAGACTCTGCTTATGTCACCCTAAACCACAAAATGCACTTTGATTTGTTTTCATTAGTGTTTAGTTTTTGATGAAATTTTGATCACACGTGCTGCAGCTACTGAAGGCCTCGTGCCCTAGAGTCAGTGCTCTGCAACGAGAGGAGCCACCACAATGAGAAGCCGAAGCACCGCAGCGAAGACCCAGTACAACTAAAAATAATAAATTAAAAAACCAACACCCCAAACAAACAGAAGACTGCAAAACTGGCAGGCCTGGTTTAGAAAGAAAAAAACTGAGGGGGAAGCCAAGACTCCACCCCATCTGATGACCCACACTGTTTGTCTCACACTTGTGGTTTTAAAGAGGTGCCACTTGATGGGATCCGGTTGTCTGAATCAGGTGTTGCTTATAAAATGCTTGTACAGTGAAAGAAAAAATAATAGCAAGAGGGCATATATAGTCCAGGTTTAATCTGTGACCCCAATATTGCTGCTAAAACATGCACTGGACTCAGGAAAGTGCTCATAATGTGGATGGAAGGAGAGGTTTCTACGTGGCCCAAACTCACCAGAATAGTATGCCTCAGAGATTTCTGTGTTATTCAACCAACGCCCAAATTAAGAGGCTGTGGGGTCACTAAGAGTCGGACACGACTGAACAACNGAATCTCCACATTGTTCTCCATAGTGGCTGTACTAGTTTGCATTCCCATCAACAGTGTAGGAGGCTTCCCTTTTCTCCACACCCTCTCCAGCATTTATTGCTTGTAGACTTTTGGATAGCAGCCATTCTAACTGGTGTGAAATGGTATCTCATTGTGGTTTTCATTTGTGTTTCTCTGATAATGAGTGATGTTGAGCATCTTTTCATGTGTTTGTTAGCCATCAGTATGTCTTCTTTGGAGAAATGTCTATTTAGTTCTTTGGCACATTTTTTGATTAGGTCATTTATTTTTCTGGAATTGAGCTGCAGGAATTGCTTGTATATTTTTGAGATTAGTTGTTTGTCAGTTGCTTCATTTGCTGTTATTTTCTCCCATTCTGAAGGCTGTCTTTTCACCTTGCTTATAGTTTCCTTTGTTGTGCAGAAGCTTTTAAGTTTAATTAGGTCCCATTTATTTATTTTTGCTTTTATTTCTAGTATTCTGGGAGGTGGATCATAGAGGATCCTGCTGTTATGTATGCCAGAGAGTGTTTTACCTATGTTCTCCTCTAGGAGTTTTATAGTTTCTGGTCTTACATTTAGATCTTTAATCCATTTTGAGTTTATTTTTGTGTATGGTGTTAGAAAGTGTTCTAGTTTCATTCTTTTACAAGTGGTTGACCAGTTTTCCCAGCACCACTTCTTAAAGAGATTGTCTTTAATCTATTGTATATTCTTGCCTCCTTTGTCACCACCCACCTCTCTTACAGCTCGAATTTCATTGATGTTATGCGAATAGGAGTGTGTTGATATTTTAACTAAATCAGACTCTGCTTATGTCACCCTAAACCACAAAATGCACTTTGATTTGTTTTCATTAGTGTTTAGTTTTTGATGAAATTTTGATCACACGTGCTGCAGCTACTGAAGGCCTCGTGCCCTAGAGTCAGTGCTCTGCAACGAGAGGAGCCACCACAATGAGAAGCCGAAGCACCGCAGCGAAGACCCAGTACAACTAAAAATAATAAATTAAAAAACCAACACCCCAAACAAACAGAAGACTGCAAAACTGGCAGGCCTGGTTTAGAAAGAAAAAAACTGAGGGGGAAGCCAAGACTCCACCCCATCTGATGACCCACACTGTTCGTCTCACACTTGTGGTTTTAAAGAGGTGCCACTTGATGGGATCCGGTTGTCTGAATCAGGTGTTGCTTATAAAATGCTTGTACAGTGAAAGAAAAAATAATAGCAAGAGGGCATATATAGTCCAGGTTTAATCTGTGACCCCAATATTGCTGCTAAAACATGCACTGGACTCAGGAAAGTGCTCATAATGTGGATGGAAGGAGAGGTTTCTACGTGGCCCAAACTCACCAGAATAGTATGCCTCAGAGATTTCTGTGTTATTCAACCAACGCCCAAATTAAGAGGCTGTGGGGTCACTAAGAGTCGGACACGACTGAACAACTTCACTTTCACTTTTCACTTTCATGCACTGGAGAAGGAAATGGCAACCCACTCCAGTGTTCTTGCCTGGAGAATCCCAGGGAAGGGGAAGACTGATGGGCTGCCGTCTATGGGGTCACACAGAGCCGGACACGACTGAAGCGACTCAGCAGCAGCAGTAAGCAAAGAAGTACAAATGCAGACATCTCCCTTATAGTCCCGAGGTGTTGCGGCTTGTTCTGCACAGTGCTTCTGGCATTGTTTGTTGGTGAGAAGACATAGAAAATGCAGCACATCACTAGTGCTGGGGGCACACAGAGGGGCAGTGGCCCAGCCTGAGGAGGCGCGGCTGCCACTCAGGGAGCTGCAGAGGAGCTGGGGTGGGCCTCTCGGTGCCCTGGTGGAGAGGGCGACCTACGATTGGGAGATGGGCATCTTCCGGACCCCCAACACCTACTACAGGGGCAGCTACTTCAAGGCACCTCAAGAGCCTCGTCTGTGATCCCTGTGCCTGACACACAGTGAGGCAGAAAAGCATAAAAACCTTGAAGTCTGGAGCAGAGAAAGGTTTACTGCAGGTCCTGTAAGGTGATGGGTGGCTTCTGCCTTAAAAACTGCAAACTCCAAAAGTTCTCAGCAGAGCCCACATCTCGGAAAGGGGAAGGAGGGCGTGGTGAGTTGCGGCAAATGTCTTGGTGTCAGAGCCTGTGTTTTTGAGGCAGGGCACCGTCACAGAGCTCTTGTAAATGTCCACCAAACCAATTTTCCTCTCTGATCTGACAAGAAAGGCCAGGTCCCCAGGCGCAGCTGTCACCCTCCCCTGCCCCAGTCTTGGCCAAGAGACGGCAGAGCTCAGATGGTGCTTCTCAGGGCCAGGTCCCCAGACCCGTCCAGTGGTCACGGCTGAGGGAACCGGGCACCTAGGACCCAGCTGGCCTCAGGCTCCTCAGGATGCCCAGAAGTGGGGGCAGGTCCCATGCAGATGGGCGATGCCATCACATCACAGAGGTGGGGATGGGGAGAGGGTCACTGCCACCTGGCGGCCTGGGCTTGGCCAGCAGTGGCCTTGGTGAGGCTCTGGAGCCTGTAGGACAGAGCCCCGAGACTGCTCCTGGGCCCCCAGCTCACCCTCTGGCCTGAGGCTGGGTGAGAAGACAGACCTGCCTCTTATCTCACTGCTCAGCCTGACGACCACCACTCCTCAACAGGACGGCTGGCTGAGTGGGCCACTAAGGGCTGCTCACTGACCGGGCCTGGGTCCCTTCACACCTCCGACTCTGGGCCTGCTTTCAGATCATGGCATGTCCCCGCGGCCCTTGCCTTTTCCTGCCTCCCGCTTCCACTACATCGTGGAGGAGTTGTTGGGTGGAAAGGTGTTGGGCTCGCTGAGGAGGGAGGTGATGCTTTCTGTGTGGGTCGCACCGCTCTGAGGACAGCTGCCCGCTGTGGGGTGGAGGATGGAGACGCGCACGTGCAGGGTCTGGTAGACGTCGGAGTGCACAGCTTGGTCAGGGGTCAGAGGTCACAGGGAGGAAGGGCAGAGTAGGTGAGATAGAGCCAGGCACGGGCAGCCCGGGGCACACCGCTGATGGTGACGGACGCTGCTCAGAGGGCCCCATCCGGGCGTTGGGCGAGTGTCACGGCAGGACCGAGAGTGGTCCTGCTCAACGCTGGGTGGGGCCTCGGGGGCCCCGCCCCCAGAACAGCCACAGTGCTTGCTGCACCGGCGCCGCTCTCCCCAACGCGGAGTCGACACACTGACCTGCAGTCACCTCTTCTCTCTCCCTTGTTTTACTGGGAATCAAAATAAAGCGACTTTATGGGGGTCCAAAGGGAGAGAAAATGCAGCTCACCGAAAAGCAAGTAAAGAGGGTGCGAGGTGAGTGTCTACTGCAAAGCAGCGTGGACGGCAGGCAAGTCTGGGTGAGGCTCCCGCACGTCTGTACGTCTCTGCCCGCTCTGTTCTTTCTGAGGGAAGCAGAATCTCCTCAAGATCCCTCCGCTTCCCCTCCGTCTCCGTGTCTTCCCTGTCAGTGGTTTAGTCGCTTGCCTACTCAGGCGGAGAAATGTCTCCTGCGGGTTTTGGTCTCTCATCCTTTCCCAGAGTGAGAAGTGGGCATGAATTCGGTTGACAACTGTTTTTTCCTCACTGACTATGCAAAGAAGAAGGTGAGCCAGGCAAGGTTCTTCCTCTGCCAGAAACCTTGATCCAGGAAGAGGGATTAGACAAGGCCAGATTTCATGCATTGCAGAAGGAAATGGCATCCCACTCCAGTGTTCTTGCCTGGAGAATCCCAGGGACGGGGGAGCATTGTGGGCTGCCGTCTGTGGGGTCGCGCAGAGTCGCACACGACTGAAGTGACTTAGCAGCAGCAGAGAAACTAAAGAGGAGGAGGGAGGGACGTGGTGATGGCTATTGACAAGGGAGATCTGACGGTGGGAGGAGTCACACAAGTTTGGCCGCGTCACTCCTTTGCTTTCTTTTCCCCAGTGGGGTCCCCGCCCCATAAGAGGGGTCCACATGTAGGAGGCAGGCTCCTTGTGCATTCCTGGGTGGTCAGTGAAACGTGAATTCTCAGGTCTCATGCCCCACGTCACTCGGACAGGTCATGTGTCCCTGTGCCCAGCCGTCCACTCCCTGCTGTGAACAGCTGTATTCTTCCACATCCCCGCACTTTGCACATTCAGTTTCTTTGCCCTTCCTATCTGTTCTGTGTTTCCAACTCCAGCTCGTTGAAAACTGTACTTAATTTCACTTTTTGTTGGTGACTGCCCAGTCAATCAAATCCACTCCTTCTGAGGGCTTCCCTGGTGGCTCAGTGGTAAAGAATCCACCTGCCAATGCAGGACTTACAGGTTTGATCCCTGTGATAGGAAGATCCCCTGGAGGAGGCAGTGGCAACCCACTCTAGTATTCTTGCCTGGAGAATCCCATGGACAGAGAAGCCTGGCGGACTACAGTCCCTTCGGTTGCAAAGATTGGACATTGACTGAGGGGCTCAACAACAACCTTCTCTGCAGGTATTTTGCTATACACTCATTTTATTGAACCATAAGTATGAGTTAAGAGCCCTGTGACGGTCAGGAAAGCAGGTGTGTGAGACAGGTGTGTGACAGCCTCTGTGTGGCGGACATCTGGCAGGGTGTAGGTCACGATCATGGCAGTTGAGGAAGAACCAACTTGGTGTTTGAACCGAGTTTGAGTCCTGGGTGGGATTTGACAGGAGAGGGAGCCACACGGCCACGGCACATGCAGACCTGTCTGTGACCTCCTCTTGCTCTCAGCCCCTGGCCCCGAACTCCTCCCTGGGCTGGGATCTCTTAAGTGAGGAGGTGTTCTTCTCTTTGCCTGGTTTTGTCGCCTGTCTTATCAGTGGTCACTCAACGCCTGGGCTCTGCTTTCTGAGAAGGACTTGATAAAGTAATCAGTGTTGCATGTTTATAGCCATTAACAAGTACACACAAAATATATCTAGGTGTTACCGTTCAAAAACACAAGTGGTAGGTCTGAAAAGAAAAACACCTTATTTACAGAGACAGTGATTTTTATGGTATTCATTACCATCAAGAAAAATTTGTTGTGAAAATATTCAGAACCAGATAGACATTCCTTTTCTGGCACCTCTACTATTAGATGAGGGGAATTCTGTGAGTGTTGATACCCTTCATCATGGGTCCCAGCAAGTTCAGAGTTATATTCTCAGTCATAGAAATACAAATGTTTTTAGTCAAAGCATTTTTCTGCCTTACTTTCTTATTCATCAGCAATGATTCTCTTGAGTGCCTACTGCATGCCCCTTTTGCAGGCTGGGGACACAGCCATGAGGAAAGGGGGCTGGCTTCTCTGCCCTAAGGAGCTGCCATTTTAATAGGGAAAAATAAAAAGTTGGCTCAGACAGTGGAGAATCTGCCTGCAATGCAGGAGACCCAGGTTCAATCACTGGGTCGGGAAGATCCCCTGGAGGAAGGAATGGCAACCCACCAGTACTCTTGCCTGGAGAATCCCATGGATAGAGGGGCCTGGTGGACTACAGTCCATGGGATCGTGAAGAGTCAGACATGACTGCGCGACTGTACACACGTGCAAAAACTAGGAGACAGAAAATGTCAGGTTCTGATTTCTTAGTCTTGGTTTGGTAGTCAATCTTTTGTTAGTTGATCTTGGGAAATTGTAACGTGTTTTCATCTGTCAGATCATCTTCCAAAGTTGTTAAGGAACAAGTGAAGCGGGACGGGCTGGATGGGTGTTTGCAGGCTGCCGTTGGTGTCCAGAGACCATGGCTGTCCCACTGTGGAGGCGGGGTGACAGCAGGAGGACACTTTAGCCCAGTGGTGCTTCAGACTCTTGAACTGTGCAGCAGAGGAGCTGCGGGCACCCTCCTCCAGCTGGTGGTGATGACAGTCACACGTGATGCCAAATTCTCAGTCATGAGCAAACATTTGGTAAAGCACAGGTTTGGGACGGTCTGAAAAAAGACACTAGGAGGCATCGTAGCTGCCTGTCCGTTTTGACCTTTGGCAGGCAGCTATCCACAGCTGGCTTATCCCGAGGAAGCACTGCTGTCAGGCGCTAACTCCTGGGGTCACCTATGTCGTTGCATTCCTTTGCATATTTCATCCATTCTTAAGGAATTTCAGGCCACTCAATTTATAGGTTATTTCTAACTGTTAATTTTATGGTGCACAACTTCTCCTTAAGTTCACATTATCTGGCCTATTGGACAAATATTCAACTATGAAATATAGAGCCTATAAGTAAGTTTTCACTGAACATTTAATATTTCTTATGCATATCACATTCTGACATAAGCAATTTTATCTTCTTAAATTGTCTCAGCATTGCTACCTTGGTGTTTGGGAAAACACTTACTTTTGACATATAAATGTATATGATTCAGAGATGAATGCACAACTAATAGAAAAGACAGAAAGATAGATTTTAAAATTGTGAATAACATTTGTGTTTAGAGTTGCTGACCTTGGGGGGTAATTATCTGAAAATAAGATCTATGCTGTCCAGGATAATGTTCTATTTTGTGGGTCAGAAAAGACTTGTGGACATCTCCTGCACCATCTCCAGAGGCAAGCACATTGGCTGCTGAAATGTATTGATGAAAAATTCCCTGACTGAGAGGTTGAGGAAAACAAAGCATCTCATGAGAAGCAACAGAATCTTGGAGGGAGGAGAATTCAGTTGCAAACAATAAAAGCTCACCTTCCCCAAGGAATGCCATTTCCAAGTTTTGAGCTGAAGGCTTTCCCAAACTGATGATCTGACTTGCAGTGGTTGGACAGATCAGCTTTACAGTGCTATGAAAGTGATAGGCCTTCAGTAGAAATTGTACTTGGAAGTTTGAACTTATTTCTTTTCCCAGGCCAGTGACATAACCCCGTCCTCTCTGGAAATGCTGGGAAGTTGCCACTGTGCCCAGTCAGCTCCATGATCATGAGGGTAAACAACTGATGTACTTGCAACTCTTCTGGACCCAGACAACCCCTCTGCTTTTCACTGTCAGTTCAGTAGTCAATGACTTACGCAAGATACTCAACACTTTATTGAAAAGCAGGCTTGTGTTAGATGGTTTTGCCCAACTGCAGGCTGATGGAAGTGTTCTTGGCACACTGAAGGTGAGATAGGCCAGAACCTGTGGCCCTTTGCTGTAGTGCTTGCATCTAGACAATCATCTCCTCCAGCAACAAAATACAAACAAACTATAAAGGCCTAAAAAACACTGCCTGAGTGATCGGGGCAAATTATGGATGTGCACGCTCAGTCGCTTCAGTCATGTCTGACTCTTTGTGAACTTATGAACCATAGCCCACCAGGCTCCTCTGTCCATGGAATTCTCCAGGTAAGAATACTAGAGTGGGTTGCTTTGCCCTCCTCCAGGAGATCTTCGTGACCTAGGAACGGAACCCACGTCTCTTACATCTCCGACGTTGGAAGGCAGGTTCTTTACCACCAGTGCTGCCTGGGAAGCCCTAAGTTATGGATGGCAAGACACAAAGACGCCACAAAGCCCAACTGCCACTTCTGAAGCATTTGAAACAAAAGCAGGTACACGCACATGCCCTCTGCACACACCAACACCAGAGGGGTGGGCAAGCCACCTGAGCCACCCTTCCAGCTCGAGCCCTGGACACTCCACTCCCCTCACCCCGTATAGTGGAGCAGCTTGACCGCTTCGCTGTAGGGAGCAAGTGAGCAAGGGAACCTGTTGTTTGTTCTCCATCCCTGCCACTGCCCAGAAGCCCTAGTAAAGCCTGGTCTGGATTTCTCCTCAGGCCTCTCATCAATTTCTATTGATTAAGGAGGCCAAGAGCTCTGGTTAGTAACAAAGGTGGGCTGCGCTGGTAGGTAAGTGAGGTGTATTCAAGGCATTTTCAACTTGAGATGGGTGTGCCGGGAGCGAGCCCCTTCTAAGTCCAGGAAAATCTGTAGTGAACCATTGGATCCTGAGAATGATAGGGTAAAGACTGTTTTTCTCTTGATTATTTTGATTATCCAACCTAAGGCATAAAAACATCCAATTGTTTGGCCAAAGTTGAACTGGCAAGAAATAGACTTACAGTTGAAACCTGCATGGAACTGCCACATCATCTTTTCCCAGTGAGCACATTACGGATATTTACTTGAATAATTTAGATAAAGGGAGCACTTTTGCGGTAGTTTATGGAATAGTTTGCAGGTATTGGAGAGCTACTACAGTTTTGAAGGGGAAAAGTCTTTGATGTTAGAAAAAGACTGACAGGCAGCAAGGATCACTCAGTATTCTGAACCGCAGGGGCCAGGTCCTTTAGAGAGTCCAGACAGTGGCAGCAACATTTCACAGGGCATTTAAAAGTACATAGGTACTTAGATGTAAATACACAGGAAGGTTGCAAGATTGGGAATCAGGCAGTGGGTGCTGATTACATCTGTGGTAGATAAGGAGTCATGCAGTTAGGGGAATCTTTGATTGCTATTATCTTTGGGGTGGGAGTGGAAATTCTGAGTGATTTCAATGTTTAATTTAGCATTTTGCTTTCTATTTATTTGCCTATTCAAACAATTACTAAAAGTATTAAAAACTATTGGTACAAAGATNACACTGCCTGAGTGATCGGGGCAAATTATGGATGTGCACGCTCAGTCGCTTCAGTCATGTCTGACTCTTTGTGAACTTATGAACCATAGCCCACCAGGCTCCTCTGTCCATGGAATTCTCCAGGTAAGAATACTAGAGTGGGTTGCTTTGCCCTCCTCCAGGAGATCTTCGTGACCTAGGAACGGAACCCACGTCTCTTACATCTCCGACGTTGGAAGGCAGGTTCTTTACCACCAGTGCTGCCTGGGAAGCCCTAAGTTATGGATGGCAAGACACAAAGACGCCACAAAGCCCAACTGCCACTTCTGAAGCATTTGAAACAAAAGCAGGTACACGCACATGCCCTCTGCACACACCAACACCAGAGGGGTGGGCAAGCCACCTGAGCCACCCTTCCAGCTCGAGCCCTGGACACTCCACTCCCCTCACCCCGTATAGTGGAGCAGCTTGACCGCTTCGCTGTAGGGAGCAAGTGAGCAAGGGAACCTGTTGTTTGTTCTCCATCCCTGCCACTGCCCAGAAGCCCTAGTAAAGCCTGGTCTGGATTTCTCCTCAGGCCTCTCATCAATTTCTATTGATTAAGGAGGCCAAGAGCTCTGGTTAGTAACAAAGGTGGGCTGCGCTGGTAGGTAAGTGAGGTGTATTCAAGGCATTTTCAACTTGAGATGGGTGTGCCGGGAGCGAGCCCCTTCTAAGTCCAGGAAAATCTGTAGTGAACCATTGGATCCTGAGAATGATAGGGTAAAGACTGTTTTTCTCTTGATTATTTTGATTATCCAACCTAAGGCATAAAAACATCCAATTGTTTGGCCAAAGTTGAACTGGCAAGAAATAGACTTACAGTTGAAACCTGCATGGAACTGCCACATCATCTTTTCCCAGTGAGCACATTACGGATATTTACTTGAATAATTTAGATAAAGGGAGCACTTTTGCGGTAGTTTATGGAATAGTTTGCAGGTATTGGAGAGCTACTACAGTTTTGAAGGGGAAAAGTCTTTGATGTTAGAAAAAGACTGACAGGCAGCAAGGATCACTCAGTATTCTGAACCGCAGGGGCCAGGTCCTTTAGAGAGTCCAGACAGTGGCAGCAACATTTCACAGGGCATTTAAAAGTACATAGGTACTTAGATGTAAATACACAGGAAGGTTGCAAGATTGGGAATCAGGCAGTGGGTGCTGATTACATCTGTGGTAGATAAGGAGTCATGCAGTTAGGGGAATCTTTGATTGCTATTATCTTTGGGGTGGGAGTGGAAATTCTGAGTGATTTCAATGTTTAATTTAGCATTTTGCTTTCTATTTATTTGCCTATTCAAACAATTACTAAAAGTATTAAAAACTATTGGTACAAAGATTCAGGACTAAAAATATTTTAAAATAAAATCCAAACTATTAAAACCAAATTTGAAAAAGCTTTACAACTTTTTTTTTTTTCTTGTTCTGGAAGCACATGCAGTTCCTATATGAAATTTCTTCCTTCTGTTGAATTAACTTTTTTAGGTTAGGTCCAATATGGAGCTGCTCCTGCCTGGGGCCCATGTCAGCAAACCGAAGCACGGGGAACTTCTGTGTCCTTAAGGACACTCTCTACTTGGTCGCTCAGTCATGTCCAATTCTCTGCAACTCCATGGACTGTGTTCCACCAGGCTCCTCTGTCCATGGGGTTTCCCAGATAAGAATCCTGGAGAGGGTTGTCATTCTCTTCTCCAGAGGATCTTCCTGACCCAGGAATCAAATCCATGTCTCTAATATCTCCTGCATTGGGTTCTTTACCATCTGAGCCACCAGGGAACCCCAAGACTACCGGGCTACTACTATCTCCTGGAGAAGAAACTACTATCTCTTCTCCAGGGGAACTTCCCGACCCAGGAATCGAACTGGGTCTCCTGCATTGCAGGCAGATTCTTTACCAGCTGAGCTACCAGAGACACTCTGCTTGAAATATTTGTATGCGGTCAGCCAGCCCCAAGCCAGGCCAGCGCTGGCTTCCCAATTTATCTCCTTGCTCGTCTCACTACAAACAACAGTGACTCTGTAACCCCAGCCAATCAAGTTATTTACATTTTTCTCTTTCCTGTTCTCTTCCTATAAAGCTTCGTGCCTTCCTCCTCAGGGTGCAGCTCTTCCAAAAGAGGCTGTCCACTTCATGAAGGGTTAAACAAAGTGTGTTTATATTACCTCAGTTGTCTTCTCTAATCATTGTTTATTTGTTTTTTAATTTCTCCAAAGTTTTCATTTTATTGGGTCTTCCCAGGTGGCACTAGTGGTAAAGAATCTGCTTACCAATGCTGGAGAGTAAGAGATGCAGGTTCCACCCCTTGGTCAGGAGAATCCCCTGGAGAAGGAAATGGCCACCTGCTCCAGTATTCTTGCCTGGAAAATCCCTTGGGCAGAGGAGCCTTATGGGCCACAGTCCATGGGGTCGCAAAGGGTTGGACATGACTGCGTGCACATACACACCGCTGTACGTAATTGCTGTACAGTGTTCTGTTAGTTTCTGCTGTACAACAAAGCGAATCAGCTATGTAATCATCATTTTAAAATCAGTCCTCCCTCCCTCCCTTTCTTTCTTTGTAATGTTCTTTTTACCAAGGGCCCTATAGGACAAAAGGCAAATATGAAAACTTTATTAAACCCTGTTTGAGGCAAAAAAAAAAAAAAGAACAACAATTTTATCAACTATTTCTTAATAAACACATGTGGATTTCACTCTTTCCTAATCTTTAAGCAAGTTGTCATCACCGGGAGGCATGGCATATTTTTTCTCCAGCTTTAAATACTCCCAGACAGTATATTGTATCTCAGCTTGCCAACAAGTTATATGAAGTGTTTATCTCAGCTTGCCCACAACAGTTAGAGGAAGTGTTTTCAGAGAAAGTGTTTACAATTACTGGTGTCCTCTTTAGATACCATCTTATCCACCATATTGAATCTGTGGGAGCTGCTCTACTGGAATTTAACTGGGGCATAGCTGCCACCGCCAGATGCCTGAATTACTGGCTAGAGCTCAGATATCACAATTCCCTTTGATGTCACACACACACACACACACACACACACGTGTATCAGTGAAGTGCAGGCTCTTGTCTTGGCTTTGGAGATTTCAGCTGGTATCTCTTTAAGTATGTGTCAGATTTATTTTGAATCTTGACTAATTCTACCCTCTACATTTAAACAAAAATGAGGGAAGGAAATCAAAGTGACTGTAACTGTCCCATGTAATCCAGATTTCTCTTCTACTGTTAAGTATGCTCTAACCCTTTCAGCTTTAGCAACACACAGTGGTTTGAATGGAGCTGAGATGGGGACCCTAAGTCATTCTAGACGTGGGAATGCAAAAGGACAGATCTGTGTTCTAGGAAAATGAAATCATGTATTCACAGAGCACATATTGCCTAAATGAATCTCTTAGGCTTTGTCTGCTGTTTATAAGGGAGGAGGAAATGACAACCCACTCCAGTATACTTGCCTGGAGAATCCCATGGACAGAGCAGCCTGGTGGGCTTCAGTCCACGGGGTCCCAAAGAGTTGGACCCCACTGAGCACACATGGGGATGGGCTATTCATAATAATTTGTCAGATAGACTCTGATGTTTAAAATATGGGTAATGGAGGTGGGTTCTGTCTTTGAGGAAAAAGTATATTGGAAAGCATATCTATCCTGTAATAAGGATTTCATTTCTGCACATTCATGATTGAGGGAACTTGGTCAGTGTTAAATTGTCAGGCAGTGGGCTCTGGGTGTGGACACATTATTCATACTAGAAGGTAATTAGTATTTTTAGCAAATGTTGAAAAAGTAACATGAGCCTGAAATCATTCTGTATCAACGTCATCTATTGGATTCGAGACAATTTAATGTGTAACTTACAACAACATGATATAAAATTTTACTGTAAAGCTTAAATTGGACTGTACTATAGTTTCCCTTGATAAGCCTTATCTTTAAAAAAAAAAAAGGCAAGCTTTGTGCATAGATAGAATTTAAGATGTCTGCCTTTACTCTCAACATTTAAAAAGTTATCTGAAAGTGTAATTAACAACTTAAAATGTTACTACAACCTAAAGTATATCATTTGAAGCCATTTGTAGTTAGTTTAAGTAAAGGCAAGGTTCAAATTAACAGCATTTTTATTTTCTTTAAAACAAAGCACAGACTCAGACTTGATGAATGTTGGCTCCATCATCACATTTGATCCTTTTGGGATGAATAGCACCAATTTAGTTTAAGATTATTACAGACCAGGCAGCTCTCTGACAGCATAGGTGGAAACAAAGCCTGCAGGTGAATCTTATATGGTCTCTGTTCTTGAGACGAGTACAGAATTCCCATTACTTATTCTCTCCAAATAAAAGAGAAATCAAGACATCTTCTAAACAGTGCTATATCTTCTGGCAAATGACTATAATGTTTTTAGCATTTAATAAAGAGTTTAAAAATATTGCCTTACTAGTTAGTACATTAAGACAAATTTTACAGACCTTTTTGATCCTTGGCTCCTTGAGGACCCCCCAAAGGTGATGGCTCTCAGAGGACTGTTTCTTCTTTCCCAGGGGAGCAGAGGTGGCCTTGTCTCTTCGTGACACACTGCTTGGTCCGTGGTCACTTTGAGGCAGCTGTGGCCTCAGATCCCATCTGTCCTGTCCTCCACTCAGCTATATTTGGTAACTGAACTCATGTTTCCGCAGACGGCCCTGGCCAGGGATTCCAGCAGCCCGGCTCTGAGGGCTGGGTTCTTAGAAATTAAAGGCTCTAGGTGTAGAGGGAACTATATTTATGGATCTAATAAACATGGGATTTACGCGTGTTTCTCTGCTCTCTGACCTTGTAACTGGAAATCACCACCTGTCTTTTAAACATATTCTCAATCAATTAAAATGTGCAGTGTGTGAATCTAAGGAGAAAAAGCGACCCTCTTAAGGAAGGCTCTTCTGGCTATAATCTTCTGCTCTGTGCATTTAACTTAGTCACATGGTAGATTATCCTAAAATATCCAGTAGCTATTTAGAATAAGGCACCTGTCAAAGGGAGAGGAGAGCCCCCTGATCTCTCACTTCAGTTTGTTAATTAAAAATTATCATATGACTTTGTGTATGTGCAGGACATAGTCCACTACAGGATTAAGTAGACAGGAGACAGACATGAACACACCGGAGCCTGAGTCTCACACACAGTGCAGTGCTGAGCACTCAGTCCAGGGCTTCGCACATCCTCACTGTCTAGCAAGTATCTGCTGATAGAATAAATAAATGTTGAACAGATATTGTTCAGGACAACTCTGAACTCTCTTACACTTGTAAAAAAAAGTCTCATTACTTATTCTGTAACATCACATTGTAACATGTTCTAATATTTTGAACTTCCAAAGAACAAAACAGAAAGCTTTTGTGTTCCAAGGTCAGGCAGCAGAGTCAAATAGAAGGGGCAGAAAATAATTACACAAACCTGGTGCAGTAAATTTGGAATGAACTGCCACTTCTTCCTTTGTCTGGATAATATTGTTCTAGTTGATGCAGGTTCTTATCTAGATAAATTTTTTCTTTTCTTTATAAAAATATTTTATTTTTAAAAAACTTAAAAAAATTTTTATTGGGAGATATTTACTTTCAAAGAAATTTTTTTTTTGATGGTGGAAACACTTAGAAAGGGCTGCTCTTAAAGTTTCCTTTACAGATAGTTCTGGTCCTTTCTAACCAGTCCTTGAAAATAGGCACATTCCTGGGCTGTTTCAATGTCTTGAGGCGGGTGGGGGGCGGAGTGGCTGGTAAAAACAAAAGTGTTTATGTTTCCTTCTTACTAAAACCCTTAAGATAATAGTAAAACCCAGAAGGGTAAGAGTTGGGAGAGAAGACAATAGAAGATTCTAGAAATTGACAGAATGGCTGGGAAATGGCTAATACACAGATGGATGGTTTAATTAAATTGGGAAATTAAGTGCCTGCAGGAGGAGTACCTTGGGGAAGCAGTGATTTGTTCAGAATCACAGAAAGACTGGAATTGGAGGCGCCTGGCCCCACCCTGAACATCATTTTAATTGTCAAGTCTTGGTGTTGCTGGAGCAGCCGGCGCTGAGAGCTGGATTTGACTGAAAGAACCCCCATCGAACAGTCAGACCTGCAGCTGTTTCCATACCCCGAAGACCACCCTTAACCCTTGGAGAGGAAAAGAGCTGTGTTCTCTGGAGTGTACAAGACAGTCCCCAGGACTGGGGCCACAACACAGCAGAAGGAAAGGGTGAGGCCTGGAGAAAAGTTTCTGGGAGCTGGGCAAGGGGAAGCAACAGGGGCTTGCACTAGCATCCTATTTCTAGGACAGAGGAATGATGGGAATGTGGCAAAACAGTAACATTCGATATAGCTTGGCATTGCTGTGTCTGTGACATGAATATCTGTACTTCTGGTGTCTAAAAATGTCATGGTCAAAAATTTAAAGAAAACCTCTGCTGTGTCCTGCAGCAAAATGCAAGTGAAAGAGATGACAGGAATCAAAATGTTGTGAGCTCTCCAGGATGTTCCCTTAATTAAGGAAAGAGTTGCTGAGAGCAAGGAGGCTGGTGGTTACAAAGGCCAGTGGACAATGAATGCAGTAGCAATCTCCTCCCTCCCCCTTCTCCCCCGTTCTCTCCTCCTCCTCCTCCATTTTAAGATAAGTGGATGCTAACCCTACGACCCAAGCTTCATCTCAACGTTGTAATAGATTTTATTGTTGTATTAATGGTAAATTATTCAGGAGGCACCACGTGTTTTTTCTATCTGCACCAGACTGCACCTGTGCTGCTGCTGCTGCTCAGTCGCGTCAGTCGTGTCCGACTCTGTGCGCCCCCATAGACGGCAGCCCACCAGGCTCCCCCGTCCCTGGGATTCTCCAGGCAAGAACACTGGAGTGGGTTGCCATTTCCTTCTCCTGCACCTAGGCAACAACTTGCGAATCCTGGCTTCATTTTAAAACCCACCTAAAGTGTGTGCTAGGACATGCACACTCGTACTAATATTTTTCTCTTATTAACACATTACCAAGAAGATGCACATCCTTGCAGTTTTTAGGAAGAGAAGAGAATGCAGTCTAGNTAAAAAAAAAAAAGGCAAGCTTTGTGCATAGATAGAATTTAAGATGTCTGCCTTTACTCTCAACATTTAAAAAGTTATCTGAAAGTGTAATTAACAACTTAAAATGTTACTACAACCTAAAGTATATCATTTGAAGCCATTTGTAGTTAGTTTAAGTAAAGGCAAGGTTCAAATTAACAGCATTTTTATTTTCTTTAAAACAAAGCACAGACTCAGACTTGATGAATGTTGGCTCCATCATCACATTTGATCCTTTTGGGATGAATAGCACCAATTTAGTTTAAGATTATTACAGACCAGGCAGCTCTCTGACAGCATAGGTGGAAACAAAGCCTGCAGGTGAATCTTATATGGTCTCTGTTCTTGAGACGAGTACAGAATTCCCTTTACTTATTCTCTCCAAATAAAAGAGAAATCAAGACATCTTCTAAACAGTGCTATATCTTCTGGCAAATGACTATAATGTTTTTAGCATTTAATAAAGAGTTTAAAAATATTGCCTTACTAGTTAGTACATTAAGACAAATTTTACAGACCTTTTTGATCCTTGGCTCCTTGAGGACCCCCCAAAGGTGATGGCTCTCAGAGGACTGTTTCTTCTTTCCCAGGGGAGCAGAGGTGGCCTTGTCTCTTCGTGACACACTGCTTGGTCCGTGGTCACTTTGAGGCAGCTGTGGCCTCAGATCCCATCTGTCCTGTCCTCCACTCAGCTATATTTGGTAACTGAACTCATGTTTCCGCAGACGGCCCTGGCCAGGGATTCCAGCAGCCCGGCTCTGAGGGCTGGGTTCTTAGAAATTAAAGGCTCTAGGTGTAGAGGGAACTATATTTATGGATCTAATAAACATGGGATTTACGCGTGTTTCTCTGCTCTCTGACCTTGTAACTGGAAATCACCACCTGTCTTTTAAACATATTCTCAATCAATTAAAATGTGCAGTGTGTGAATCTAAGGAGAAAAAGCGACCCTCTTAAGGAAGGCTCTTCTGGCTATAATCTTCTGCTCTGTGCATTTAACTTAGTCACATGGTAGATTATCCTAAAATATCCAGTAGCTATTTAGAATAAGGCACCTGTCAAAGGGAGAGGAGAGCCCCCTGATCTCTCACTTCAGTTTGTTAATTAAAAATTATCATATGACTTTGTGTATGTGCAGGACATAGTCCACTACAGGATTAAGTAGACAGGAGACAGACATGAACACACCGGAGCCTGAGTCTCACACACAGTGCAGTGCTGAGCACTCAGTCCAGGGCTTCGCACATCCTCACTGTCTAGCAAGTATCTGCTGATAGAATAAATAAATGTTGAACAGATATTGTTCAGGACAACTCTGAACTCTCTTACACTTGTAAAAAAAAGTCTCATTACTTATTCTGTAACATCACATTGTAACATGTTCTAATATTTTGAACTTCCAAAGAACAAAACAGAAAGCTTTTGTGTTCCAAGGTCAGGCAGCAGAGTCAAATAGAAGGGGCAGAAAATAATTACACAAACCTGGTGCAGTAAATTTGGAATGAACTGCCACTTCTTCCTTTGTCTGGATAATATTGTTCTAGTTGATGCAGGTTCTTATCTAGATAAATTTTTTCTTTTCTTTATAAAAATATTTTATTTTTAAAAAACTTAAAAAATTTTTTATTGGGAGATATTTACTTTCAAAGAAATTTTTTTTTTGATGGTGGAAACACTTAGAAAGGGCTGCTCTTAAAGTTTCCTTTACAGATAGTTCTGGTCCTTTCTAACCAGTCCTTGAAAATAGGCACATTCCTGGGCTGTTTCAATGTCTTGAGGCGGGTGGGGGGCGGAGTGGCTGGTAAAAACAAAAGTGTTTATGTTTCCTTCTTACTAAAACCCTTAAGATAATAGTAAAACCCAGAAGGGTAAGAGTTGGG
This sequence comes from Raphicerus campestris, assembly GCA_006410735.1. Classification (NCBI taxonomy): domain Eukaryota; kingdom Metazoa; phylum Chordata; class Mammalia; order Artiodactyla; family Bovidae; genus Raphicerus; species Raphicerus campestris. Next base: position 470,170 of record SJYW01050351.1, on the reverse strand, counting down.
AGAGAAGACAATAGAAGATTCTAGAAATTGACAGAATGGCTGGGAAATGGCTAATACACAGATGGATGGTTTAATTAAATTGGGAAATTAAGTGCCTGCAGGAGGAGTACCTTGGGGAAGCAGTGATTTGTTCAGAATCACAGAAAGACTGGAATTGGAGGCGCCTGGCCCCACCCTGAACATCATTTTAATTGTCAAGTCTTGGTGTTGCTGGAGCAGCCGGCGCTGAGAGCTGGATTTGACTGAAAGAACCCCCATCGAACAGTCAGACCTGCAGCTGTTTCCATACCCCGAAGACCACCCTTAACCCTTGGAGAGGAAAAGAGCTGTGTTCTCTGGAGTGTACAAGACAGTCCCCAGGACTGGGGCCACAACACAGCAGAAGGAAAGGGTGAGGCCTGGAGAAAAGTTTCTGGGAGCTGGGCAAGGGGAAGCAACAGGGGCTTGCACTAGCATCCTATTTCTAGGACAGAGGAATGATGGGAATGTGGCAAAACAGTAACATTCGATATAGCTTGGCATTGCTGTGTCTGTGACATGAATATCTGTACTTCTGGTGTCTAAAAATGTCATGGTCAAAAATTAAAGAAAACCTCTGCTGTGTCCTGCAGCAAAATGCAAGTGAAAGAGATGACAGGAATCAAAATGTTGTGAGCTCTCCAGGATGTTCCCTTAATTAAGGAAAGAGTTGCTGAGAGCAAGGAGGCTGGTGGTTACAAAGGCCAGTGGACAATGAATGCAGTAGCAATCTCCTCCCTCCCCCTTCTCCCCCGTTCTCTCCTCCTCCTCCTCCATTTTAAGATAAGTGGATGCTAACCCTACGACCCAAGCTTCATCTCAACATTGTAATAGATTTTATTGTTGTATTAATGGTAAATTATTCAGGAGGCACCACGTGTTTTTTCTATCTGCACCAGACTGCACCTGTGCTGCTGCTGCTGCTCAGTCGCGTCAGTCGTGTCCGACTCTGTGCGCCCCCATAGACGGCAGCCCACCAGGCTCCCCCGTCCCTGGGATTCTCCAGGCAAGAACACTGGAGTGGGTTGCCATTTCCTTCTCCTGCACCTAGGCAACAACTTGCGAATCCTGGCTTCATTTTAAAACCCACCTAAAGTGTGTGCTAGGACATGCACACTCGTACTAATATTTTTCTCTTATTAACACATTACCAAGAAGATGCACATCCTTGCAGTTTTTAGGAAGAGAAGAGAATGCAGTCTAGTGAGCATTCACTGTACACAATGTTAGGCAGGCAGAACAGGGAAAAGGAGTCCAAAATGGCCCGCGAAAATGAAACAAAAGAAGGTCCGAGGACCAGAGTGAGGACCTCAGGTAAAACAAACAACACTCCTGCCTGGCCCAGCTTACACAGGACAGGCCCAGGAGAGAGGAACATGAATAGAGGAGCCAGAGCCAGCTTGCGCTCCCCCGCGCACTGCGGTGCTCTTCTCGGGTCTTTAGATCGACGTGCCTCACGCTTTGAAGATGGATTTTCCTGCCAACTTCTAAATAAAATAGAGCTGTCACACTGAGCTGTAATACTGATTTGTTTAAGAGCTATTACACAGTCTATCCAAGACCCGAGAGCTACGACTTGCCAGGGGGCTTTAATGTCCATCACTCCAAATCTTTTTGTGATGAGACAAAGAATCGAGGAGCATACACTCGCGTGACAGCAGTGACAAGAAGAACCATAGCGTAATACTGATAAAATAGTGGCTCATCGTTTTTCATTATTGTGGAGTCATTCACAAAGGAATGAAAATACATTTCCCCTTCCTCTTTCTGGAAAGTATAGCCAAGTTTTATGATCTTTAAGGTGCCTTGGTCACAGGAGACAATTCAGACCTTTTTGTGGAAATGAAAAGTTAAAAGTTGCAGGTGTGAAAACATGAAGGCAACTGGAGTTGGTGTGTAGGATGGGAACACTATTGTTGGTGTATATGCGGGGAGGTGGGGGCTGGGGCTTCTGGGAAAGATGTCTTCTCAGACCCTGGAGGGACAGAGGGGTGGCAGGTTCTGTGACGGCCCAGGAGGCTGATGAGAGCGCATTGGCCTGGCGGCCGAGTGGCAGGGGTGGGGTCCTCTGCCTACCGATGGGCTCGGGGCAGACAGTACATCTCACCATGAATCTCAGGTGGGTATGCTGTTTCTCAGCCCAGAGGGAGGCCTGGCCCACATGTCCCTGGAGTGCCAGGTTCCCAAATGCCTGGAAACCATGAGATTGTAAGAAGAATAAAGAAATAAAAAGATATCTTGTGGTCCTGAGGAGCATCAAAGATAGATACGATTTTATTCAAAAAGACAAAATGACTTTTCCTGAATAACGTGAGCATAGAGCAAACCATGCTTGTTTAGCAGGTATTGTAAGAATCGGAACACAAAAGTTCTTTTCCTTAGAAGAGACTCTTGACCAAGGCTCTTAAGTTATCATGGGAAAGGTCTGGGGATGTTAAGGATGTGACCTGTGTGTGCACAGTCATGCCATGTGAGGTCCACTTTTATTTACTGTCAGAGCCATTTCTGTGAGTACCAAGTCTGGGGTGGGGTTGTGACACCTCCTCTAGGTCTCAGTTCATCTTCCAAGTGGCTGCTTCTTTGTGTGACAGTCCTTGCTCTTTCCGAGGCCTGCACTGAGCGGCCCGCCCTCTGTCCACGTGTTCTCAGGGAAGCCTCCGGCTGTGGCTGAGCGCCTGCTTCCCTCCAGCTGTGTGGCCCGTGTCCTCGTGGCATCAGCCTGCTGTCTGTGTCCCTGCCCCAGGTGTACCCCACCTGCCTAGGGCAGGCTAGCTTCACCACCTACCTGCCCTGTTCTCCTCACACGTGACCCAGTGGGCCTGTTCCCCCTTGATCAGCCTGGACTAATTAGGTACTACTTCATAATGAATTATTGAGAAAATTAATATCTTAGAACAATAAATATATATCACCTCACACTGTTTCTCTGTGGAGGAATGCTGTCCAGTCTGAGCCTGCTGACCTCTAGGTCGGGGTATCATGAAGTGACATCAAGGTGTTACACAGGGCTCCTTTCTTCTGAAAGCAGGACTGGGCTCTGGAATCTGCCTCCAAGGGTGTCACTCATGTGCATATTTCGGTGCACAGGTGCATAAACTTCCATTTAGATTATAAGGACCCTGGTTGTTCAGACAAACACTAGGCGAAGGTAATCAAAGCTTTTGTGATGGAAGGGATGTGAAAAGGACCTGCCCCTTCATTCTTCTTTGATGTTTTCTCACCCTGGGGGCCCAGAAAGCTCCAAAAACCCTCTGGTTTTCCAGGAGCTGATCCCCTTCCCCTCTTTCTGAATATTTTCCTTCCCTCTTCACTCACGGTATGCTCTGCCAGCAAACAGGGATCATGGGACAAGCACATAAAATGGTAAACTGAGAAATCAGGAATCAAATAAAATCAGAGGCATAAAATGCTTGCAGAGTTGTTCTAATGACCACTTGTTGGCCCGTTTGGTCATCCTGGGAACAGATGTCCTTCAAGCCATGGACAGGCTTCCTATGTCTTCCTCCTCCCATGTATGTGGCTTGGACACAGGTCACAGGATCAGGTGTGACCCTGAGCCTTGTTTGCTTAAACAGGTTATGTCCATCTGTGTGTATGTGCTCAGGTGCTCCGTCGTATCCGACTCTTGTGTGACCCCATGGACTGTAGCCCTCCAGGCTCCTCTGTCCATGGGATTTTCCAGGCAAGAACACTGGGGTGGCGTGCCATCACCTTCTCCAGGGGATCTTCCTGACCCAGGGATCAAGCTTGCATCTCTTGAGTCTCCTGTGTTGGCAGGTGTACTCCTTACCACTGAGCCACCTGAGAAGCCTGTGTCCATCTGTACATAGCAGGAAACTTCAGATTTGCCCCTCATGAGTTATGCTTTAGGAACTGTGATTAAATCTGCTGCATTCATGTAGCCTAAGCCTGCAGGTAGTCTTTTGATCACAGGCTTCTGTTACTTGGGATGTTTGCCAGTTTGTGTGCGTGCACAAAAATGTCTAGAGGAAAGTAACTTTATCACAGTAGTCATCAAAGGAGAGTTGACATTTCTAAGAATAGATTCTACAGTGCATATTTTAAGTGGATATTGTGGCCCAGTTAGGAATTATGATCTTCAGCAGAAATAATCTCATTTTCAGCTTGACTCTTAGGGCCCAACTGTAGAGAAGTTTTATTCTTCAGGGCTTAAAAACCAGTGACATTAATTTCAAAGTGGTGTTTATTGGATTTAAGCAAAATACATTTAACATTTTTTACAAAGAATAGCATGGGTATCATTGAATAAAGAGAAAAGTACAGATTGTGTTTGGAATAGTGATATAAAAAAAATTAGTAAATGGAAATTGTCTATTGAAAGAAGACTATACCATGGACAACTGAGTTTTATCCAACTTATAGAGATTGGCTTAATTAACACCTGAAGATTTAATTAATTCTCCATATTGATAAGTCAAAAGAGAAAAGTATATGGCCATTACCATAGGTTATTAATGAGCCTTTGGACAAAATTTAACATCCACTCTTAGTTAAAAAAATCCCTCGGTGGGATGTGGAGAGGAGGGTTCCCCTGTCATATGGTGCATTAATTATATTGAAGGGTATGTGTATGTGGTCCAGCCTTGTATGTACACAGATTCATTTACATGCATCTAAGATGCATCACATAGTGACACAGGGAACACTAACCACAAAATGTATGCCTTAACCTGTTCTGAAGAAAAGAGGGGGGCAGAGTAAGGGAATAAATGGAGTGTTAAATGGGAAGAATTGATTTTGTAATATAAAAAATCCTCCATAAAAATATTCTACAAATATTGTACAAACTCAATTAAAACAGTATTTTTGTGTGTGTGGAACTGGGAAAACTGATGTGAGTTTATCCAGAGGAATTATTGTGGCAAAATATGCAGGAAGATTGTAAGAAAGGGGACAGGGCTGGAGGGGAGCTCTTTGAGACCAATGACATGCACACCAGCTCCTAGTAGATGAGAAATAGCGGGGGGATGATGGCTTGAATGGGATGACGTCTTACTCTTGTAGAGGAAGAACATTTCCCTGAAATGGCTGCACATAGTCATAACTATATCTGCTTCTTGTTCTTGTCCAGTTCCACTGCCTGGCGCTCATTACAGTTTAAGAACTGATATCCACTTCACTTCCTGCAGCAGAAAGCAAGCTCATTAGGCTCACACAAATTGAACAAAAAAAAGGATGTGGGATGAGTGAATAAGTAAGCAGTTACAAGACTATATTCAGGACAAGATTAGGATAAGAATAATGTACACTTTAGTGTGTGTAACATCATCGTTATATATTATATAGGTATGTATATAAATATGCCGCTATATATCGATGTCTGTTATTTCTCTTTCTGGCACATAACTGACACATTTTTAAGTTTTCCTGGAGGGTGACAGTGGTCAGCCTGGGAGCAAGTGCTCTCAGACTGTGTGAGCAGGCCTGGGCAGGACATGACCCCAAGGTGGCCTTGCAGTGTTACTTCTAAAAATGGCATCAGACATTATCTTAACTATGATTGTTGTTGCTCTTTATTCTTTGCCTAATTAATTGTAGTAATTTTTAACATGTACTTTCTAATGTACCAAGACGTGAGATGGAAAAACTGTCCCAAATGTGCAGTAAGCACATTCCATCCTTGTTATTCTCTGTGGAGGGTTAGAGTAAAGAAAACTTTCAACTCCTTTTTTCCTATACTTGGCATTTGTGTTCATTCATTACATGAACCATCAAAAAAAAAAGACAACCACACAATGAGCTAAAGCCATTTTAATTTTTTAACATCCTTTCTTGCCTGGTGAACCTACAAGAGACTAAGAAATTTTGAAGTCATTTGGGTATAAAATATAGAGTAATCAAGAAATTCTTAATTCAGTAGGTTTCAATTCAGAGAGTTAAAAATAAACATCACTGATGTTAGTACCTTAAACCAGAGTCCCTCTTCTATGGGGCGGGCCCTGCTTGCTGATTTGCTGCTGTTTAATCTGAGCAAATGGCAGATTAAATGACTGCATCTGCGACCAGACCTGTTGGCCTGGCTGACATCAAAATGGCACGTCCTTTGACCCACTTCATCCCAGGTCTGCTCCACGGACATAATCTCAACTATAGGAAGAGCTGTATGCAAAATACATTCAATTCCACATTGTTTACAGTAGCCGGAAGCTGAAGCAACTAAAATACAGTTTGTGGAACAGCTTAGCAAAGTTAGGGAGTTTTGAAGTGGCCACAAAAAATGACTCTTTTGAAGTATTTACATTAGGTGGGAAAAAGGAAAACAGGAAAGAAACCAACAGATTTTACAGTTTGAATATAACTTAATTAAAAGAATCTTTGCATGGCTGAAAGTTCTAGTGGTTTACATTGAAATGCTTCACTATTTTCTACAAATGTAAAGACTTCCCCAAACTGTATGAGGTCCTTTGATTTTTTTTTTTTTTTTTTTTGGCTGTTGTTAGAGGGGAAGGCAGATCTGCCAGTCTAATAGTGGCTTTGAGACTTCACAGTCTCCTCCCAGCTGACAACCTCTGCTTCTCCTAGAGTTCTTGTTTTCTCTGCCTTGGGGAGACACGGGGAAGGGAGCATCAGACTTGCCTGGGGAGCATTTGCTGCAACAAGCAGGGACATGGGGACAGCTGCCCACAGCTTCAGGGGCAGCTCCCCACGAAGCCTGCCCTGGACCATGTGGCCGGGACTCCCTGGGGAAAGCAGGCAGGAAGGAAGAATGTGTCAGAGGGGGAAAGCGGCTGTCGGAGCAGGGAACGATTTGAATGCTGATAAAAGGCCAGCGTGGAGGCCAGTTGCTGTCCGCAGAAACCCTGGGTCCGCCCTGGCCCGCTGCGGCTGGACTCGCTCTTTGCTCAGCACCTGCTATTCTGGGAAGGAATCTGCAGGGAGCTGGCGGGTCTTCATCCCCGAGGTTTCCTCTGATGGACTGACAAGCAGGTGTTGGAGAAGCCTGTGTCAGAAATGTCACACACCCGGGGGCTCATGTTACTCCTGTCACTGGGACTGTAGTTTAGCTAGAACGTGTGGTTTCTTATCAAGGAGTCTTCCTGCAGGAGGAAAGTGGAGGAGGTTGTTTACAACGCTTCAGGCAATTGCTTGTCCATAGACACAGCCTATGCTAGGGTCAGTACCATGTTTATCTCCAATTTATCAATCGAAAGTTGTACCCATGATTGTACAGCAGATACATACATGAATGTAATCCAGAATGACCTTTTCAAAGAAAGGATGTTGACAGTTTAATCCTAAAAAATATTAAACTCCCTTGGGTTAATTTGATCTCACCAGCAACTTGTCAGAAAAGCCATTACAACAGTGATCCTGTCGGTATTTAAAGGAAAAAAGCATATGTAAAGTGTTAGATGGTCAAACACTTCAGGAGTATAATTTGTCATGCTATTTTTATATTGTTTTGTTTCTTGATTTTTCAAGAAAATTTATCCAAAGCAAAAGAAACATGCATATGAATTATTCAAATTTTCAGTAAAAATAAGGAAACTTAGATAAGGCCAAAATGTCCAATATAGTTCCCACCATGTTCAGAGTGACCGCTGACATCCTTCTGTGGGGACTGGGGTCTGCCTCCTCTCTTTACTTTGGTGGCTTCCCTCGTCCACGGCCACCTTGATCTTTGGTTCAGCCACATAGGCGTCTCTGCTGTCCCTGGATGGTCTCACTGCCTCAGTGCTGGGCTGCCCTTCAGCCAGACACAGCGGCTCCCAGGGAGGAGAATACCCTGGATCCTTCCCTCCTTCACAGCTTCAGTCAGAAGTCACCCTCTTGGCAGGCTTCCCTATCCAGCAGTCTACAATTTATCCTCCTTTCTCCTTCAGCACCTTACATCCCTTCATGCCTGTATTTTTTGTCTCTTGTAGTTTCTCTTAATCTAACACAATGTTCTTCTTGCTTCTCTTATTATTAGTTATAGTCCCGCTAGAACAGAAGCTCTAAAGAAGAGGTTTTGTGTTTTGTTTGCTTTTGCATCAACCATGTCTAACAAGTGCCTGGGACATAGTCTTTAGATTGCCAAATAATGCCTGCAAAGGAATGCCTGGAAAATGTGATGTTTGGGTGCAATTTGCCTGATGCTGCTGTTGCCACTCAATCAAATTATCCACTTTTCCCATACTTTCTGTTGTTGTTCAGTCACTAAGTTGTGTCCAACTGTTTGCAACTACAGCCCATCAGGTTCCTCTGTCCTTTACTATCTCCTGGAGTTTGCTCAAAATCATGTCCATTGAGTTGGTGATGCTATCTAACCATCTTATCCTGTATCACCTGCTTCTCCTCTTGCCTTCAGTCATTCCCAGCATCAGGGTCTTTTCTAATGAGTCAACTCTTCCCATCAGGTGGTCGAAGTATTGGAGCTTCAGCTTTGGCATCAGTCCTTTCAATGAATATTTGGAGTTGATTTCCTTTAGGATTGACTGGTTTGATCTTGCTGTCCAGGGGACTCTTAAGAGTCTTCTCCAGCAACACAGTTTGAAAGCATCAATTCTTTGGTGCTCAGCCTTCTTTATGGTCCAACTCTCTCATCCATGCATGAGGTGAAGGTGAGGTGAAGTCGCTCAGTCGTGTCCGACTCTTTGTGACCCCATGGACTGTAACCTACTAGGTTTCTGTCCATAGGACTCTCCAGGCAAGAATACTGGAGTGGATTGCCATTTCCTTCTCCAGGGGATCTTCCCAACCCAGGGATCGAACCCAGGTCTCCCGCATTGGAGGCAGACGCTTTAACCTCTGAGCCACCAGGGAAGCCCACATCCATGCATGACTACTGGAAAAACCATAGCTTTGATTAAACAGACCTATGTCAGCAAAATGATGTCTGTTTTTTAACACGCTGTTTAGTTTTGTCATAGCTTTCCTTCCAAGGAGCAAGCATCTTTTAATCTTGTGGCCCAGTCACCATCTGCAGTGATTTTTGGAGCCCAAGAAAATAAAATCTGTCACTGTTTCCATTTTTTTGTAATCGATTTGCCTTGAAGTGATAGGACCTGATGGCATGATCTTTGTTTTTTGAATGTTGAGTTTTAAGCCAGCCTTTACACTCTCCTCTTTCACTCTCATCAAGAGGCTCTTAAGTTCCTTTTTGCTTTCTGCCGTTAGAGTGGTATCATCCATATATCTGAGGTTGTTGATATTTCTCCAGGCAATCCTTATTCCAGCTTGTGAATTATCCAGCTGGGCATTTCACGTCTTGTACTTTGTGTATAATTTAAATAAGCAGGGTGACAATATACAGCCTTGACGTACTTCTTTCCCAGTTTTGTTCCACATGCTATGTAGCTCTATATTAGATATTGAACTTTGGAATTATTGGATCATTTTTAGTAAAAATAATTTAATGATTAAATGTTGTTTAGTTGCTCAGTCATGTCCGACTCTTTGTGACCCCATGGACTATGGCCCACCAGGTTTCTCTGTCCATGGATTTCCCAGGCAAGAATACTGGAGTGGGTTGCCATTTCCTTCTCCAGGGGATCTTCCTGACCCAGGGATGGAAGCTGTGTCTCCTGCATTGGCCTGTGGATTTCTTTACCACTGAGTCACCTGGGAAGCCACAATGATTAAACAGAAACCTGCTGAAAAACCAAAAAAGAAAAAACCCCAAACAGCCAACAAAAAGACCCCAAGGCACTAAGACCTACATCTGCCTCACAGCTCAGGGAAGGACCCGCAATCTAGTGCCCCATTCATGGTTCCTGAAGAGAATAATAATAATAATAATACAATACAACAACAACAACATGTGCATCCTATTGATTTGTCCTTGGCTTCTTTAGAAGAACTAATTCATTTACTTGTTTAACACCTCCATGAATTGGGCCATATTGTCTGGATGGATTTCACAGATGAGAATTTGAGGCCAATTCCCTGCCTCATCTGCTATCCTTGGAGCTAATGCGTAAGGGAGCGTGTATGAGACAGATCATCTGAATCAGAATACTCATTTGTCACCATGAAGCTATGGTGTTTGGGAGCACTAAAAAGAGATGAAATATGAACAGGCAGATCTAATCTGAAAGCTATGAAGTATGGTTAATGGATTTTAAACCAGGGAGTCACATAATTAGGCTTNGCTCTATATTAGATATTGAACTTTGGAATTATTGGATCATTTTTAGTAAAAATAATTTAATGATTAAATGTTGTTTAGTTGCTCAGTCATGTCCGACTCTTTGTGACCCCATGGACTATGGCCCACCAGGTTTCTCTGTCCATGGATTTCCCAGGCAAGAATACTGGAGTGGGTTGCCATTTCCTTCTCCAGGGGATCTTCCTGACCCAGGGATGGAAGCTGTGTCTCCTGCATTGGCCTGTGGATTTCTTTACCACTGAGTCACCTGGGAAGCCACAATGATTAAACAGAAACCTGCTGAAAAACCAAAAAAGAAAAAACCCCAAACAGCCAACAAAAAGACCCCAAGGCACTAAGACCTACATCTGCCTCACAGCTCAGGGAAGGACCCGCAATCTAGTGCCCCATTCATGGTTCCTGAAGAGAATAATAATAATAATAATACAATACAACAACAACAACATGTGCATCCTATTGATTTGTCCTTGACTTCTTTAGAAGAACTAATTCATTTACTTGTTTAACACCTCCATGAATTGGGCCATATTGTCTGGATGGATTTCACAGATGAGAATTTGAGGCCAGTTCCCTGCCTCATCTGCTATCCTTGGAGCTAATGCGTAGGGGAGCGTGTATGAGACAGATCATCTGAATCAGAATACTCATTTGTCACCATGAAGCTATGGTGTTTGGGAGCACTAAAAAGAGATGAAATATGAACAGGCAGATCTAATCTGAAAGCTATGAAGTATGGTTAATGGATTTTAAACCAGGGAGTCACATAATTAGGCTTGGGAGGAAGTACTTGGGCAGACAAAATGCAGAGCTCGTTCCCATCAAGGGAACGGGTGATACAAAAGGAACGTAGAATTCAGCTGTGTGTGATCCAGAGGCCACTGTGGGCTGAGAGGCTCCATCCCTGGGTTGGGAAGATACCCTGGAGAAGGAAATGGCAGCCCACTCCAGCATTCTTGCCTGGAGAATCAGGGACAGGGGAGCCTGGCGGGCTACAGTCCATGGCATCACAGAGTCTGACACACCGAGGGACTGGGCGTGCACACAGAGATGTAATAAGAAGAGCAGATTTGGAAGGGACTAGTGTAGCTGAAGTCAAGGGAGAAGAGACCCTTTCAAAGAAGAAATGCCATGAAAATCTCAGATATTGACAGCAGGTCAGTAACTCAGGAACTAAACAGGGCTGTTTGGATTTGGCCGTCCACAGCTCGTCGCTGGTGGTGGTTGGCAGAGGAGCTCTATGCAGATTCAGTCTAAAGGTAGGTCAGCTCAACTGCCTTCAGGAGTTTGAAAGGGAAGGAGTAGAGATGGAGCGTGTACACCCTGCAAGTTTCCACAGGGAAAGAGAGGAAGTGAAGTGGGGTGTGGGCTCATTCTCACAGGTGTTTCAAAGACGGAAGTGGATTGGTTATTTTAATGGAGTTGGTGGTAAATGTTAGTTGTAATGACTTCTTATTGTTGTAACAAATTCCAACTAACTTATTGGATTACAACACACAAATTTGTTTTCTTTCAATTCTGAAAATCAGAAGTCTAAAGTCAAGGTGTTAGGGCTGTTACATCCGGGGGTTTGGGGGGATCTGTTTCCTTGTCTTTTCCAGCTTGTAGAGGTTCCTCAATACCTGTCATGTGCCCACCCCCATCTCTAAGCTGGTAGCATGGCACTTCTCTCCTCTCTAACCTGCCTGAGATCATATTGGGCCTCTTGGATAATCCAGGATAATCTCCCATCTCAAAGTCCTTAAATTAATGAATGACATATGCAAGTTCTTTTGGCCATCTCAGGTAACATTCACAGGTCCTGCAGATTAGGGCATGGCCTTCATTCACTGGGGGCCATTTATTTGTCTACTACAGTCCACTCTCTGCCCAGAAAAACTCATGTCTGTTTCACATGAAAAATATAGTCACCCCATCCCAAAGTCCCCCAAAGCCTCAACCCATGATGATATCACCTGAAGTCCAAACTTTCATCTAAATCTTATCAGCTCAGCACATCCAAATATCATCAGCCAAATTATTTAAATCAGGTATGGGTGAGGCTGCTGCATCTGAACCATTCTCAGCCTTTGATTCTCACTCCTTTCCATCAAAGTAGCATGGAGCTAGAAGGCAGGTTATCTGTGCCCAGGATGGAACATTGTGACAGGGTCAGGGTACCAGTTATGAACATCCTTGTTCAGAAATGAGGAAAATGAAAAAAAAGAAGTTACTGGTTGGTCCCAAGAAATTAAAATTTCTAGCAAACAATCCTCTGCGGCTCTGGGCTCTGCCTTCTGGCCTTGAGGTTCTGACCTTGGGGTCATCCTTCCTTTTTCTTGAAAGGTATCACACATCCTGAGGCTGGACTCTGGCTTTTTTCTCAGCAAAACTTTCTCTCTGCTCTTCTGCTCATCCTGAGGCTGTCTTTTTACTCTTTGTTGTGGAGGCTGCTTATCCAGTTTAGGGAATTATTATGTTAGTTGTAGGTTTGTTGTGTCCTTGGGAAGAAGTGAATTCAGGCTCTTCCTGTGTGACCATCTTGAACCCTCCCTCCATCACTCTTTACTGTCTTTATGGGACAGATTACAAGGGAGTACTGATTCTTCAGCTGTCAGGCTCAAAACCTTCAAGGAAGCTACCTTTGAGCTCTGTGTCATTTGTCATATTTATGATTGATTTAAATTTTTTGTGTAATTATTTGATTAGTATCCATCTTAGCCACCAGATTGTTTATTCCATGAAGNCTGTTACATCCGGGGGTTTGGGGGGATCTGTTTCCTTGTCTTTTCCAGCTTGTAGAGGTTCCTCAATACCTGTCATGTGCCCACCCCCATCTCTAAGCTGGTAGCATGGCACTTCTCTCCTCTCTAACCTGCCTGAGATCATATTGGGCCTCTTGGATAATCCAGGATAATCTCCCATCTCAAAGTCCTTAAATTAATGAATGACATATGCAAGTTCTTTTGGCCATCTCAGGTAACATTCACAGGTCCTGCAGATTAGGGCATGGCCTTCATTCACTGGGGGCCATTTATTTGTCTACTACAGTCCACTCTCTGCCCAGAAAAACTCATGTCTGTTTCACATGAAAAATATAGTCACCCCATCCCAAAGTCCCCCAAAGCCTCAACCCATGATGATATCACCTGAAGTCCAAACTTTCATCTAAATCTTATCAGCTCAGCACATCCAAATATCATCAGCCAAATTATTTAAATCAGGTATGGGTGAGGCTGCTGCATCTGAACCATTCTCAGCCTTTGATTCTCACTCCTTTCCATCAAAGTAGCATGGAGCTAGAAGGCAGGTTATCTGTGCCCAGGATGGAACATTGTGACAGGGTCAGGGTACCAGTTATGAACATCCTTGTTCAGAAATGAGGAAAATGAAAAAAAAGAAGTTACTGGTTGGTCCCAAGAAATTAAAATTTCTAGCAAACAATCCTCTGCGGCTCTGGGCTCTGCCTTCTGGCCTTGAGGTTCTGACCTTGGGGTCATCCTTCCTTTTTCTTGAAAGGTATCACACATCCTGAGGCTGGACTTTGGCTTTTTTCTCAGCAAAACTTTCTCTCTGCTCTTCTGCTCATCCTGAGGCTGTCTTTTTACTCTTTGTTGTGGAGGCTGCTTATCCAGTTTAGGGAATTATTATGTTAGTTGTAGGTTTGTTGTGTCCTTGGGAAGAAGTGAATTCAGGCTCTTCCTGTGTGACCATCTTGAACCCTCCCTCCATCACTCTTTACTGTCTTTATGGGACAGATTACAAGGGAGTACTGATTCTTCAGCTGTCAGGCTCAAAACCTTCAAGGAAGCTACCTTTGAGCTCTGTGTCATTTGTCATATTTATGATTGATTTAAATTTTTTGTGTAATTATTTGATTAGTATCCATCTTAGCCACCAGATTGTTTATTCCATGAAGTTTGTTACCATTAGTGTTTTTGCTCATTCTCTTTGTTATTGTAAGTATAAGTGCATTTTTGATTTTTCTTTTTTTCCCAAGAGGGCTATTTACATATAATATAGTCAATTTAGAGGTGACAAAATAAAAGACATTAGCCACATAGCAACCACAATGGGGTAGTTTTCAGTCTTTGACATTTATAGTTTATAAAAGCACAATATTGTGAGATACTCAGATTCAACAGTATTAAAAGTAATTGGTTTGCCCTCTCTTCTTTCCCTAACAATAAGTAAACTATTTGTTTATTTTGAAAGTATTGATGGTTCACAATAATCCTTTTTTTAAAGTTAGCATATCATGCAGTATTTTTCAGGAAAATGACAAAATTAATATTGAGTGAAATAGCAAAAGCTAGGTAAGTACTTTGAAACAAAAAAACAACGTGCTGTGAAATTTTCTGCTCTGTGTATCTATACAGTGATAAACACATAAATGATCATTCAGCATACTTACTTAGAGCAATTTGGTGATGGTGGGAAAACATTATTTTCCCTATGGCTGTCAACAGGTGTCATTACCAGATGGTTTCCAAAATGAATCAGATTTCTGATGTTTTGCATGCATATATATTACATATGTTTGTATCCAGAATAATGGCCTTAGAATCAGATTTTAAGTTTAGATCTTGGCTCTGCCTTTTAGCACTGGACATATTACTTTGTCCCACTGAGCCCAGTTTTTCTTGTTATGAAATAGTAATTGNGCCTCTTGGATAATCCAGGATAATCTCCCATCTCAAAGTCCTTAAATTAATGAATGACATATGCAAGTTCTTTTGGCCATCTCAGGTAACATTCACAGGTCCTGCAGATTAGGGCATGGCCTTCATTCACTGGGGGCCATTTATTTGTCTACTACAGTCCACTCTCTGCCCAGAAAAACTCATGTCTGTTTCACATGAAAAATATAGTCACCCCATCCCAAAGTCCCCCAAAGCCTCAACCCATGATGATATCACCTGAAGTCCAAACTTTCATCTAAATCTTATCAGCTCAGCACATCCAAATATCATCAGCCAAATTATTTAAATCAGGTATGGGTGAGGCTGCTGCATCTGAACCATTCTCAGCCTTTGATTCTCACTCCTTTCCATCAAAGTAGCATGGAGCTAGAAGGCAGGTTATCTGTGCCCAGGATGGAACATTGTGACAGGGTCAGGGTACCAGTTATGAACATCCTTGTTCAGAAATGAGGAAAATGAAAAAAAAGAAGTTACTGGTTGGTCCCAAGAAATTAAAATTTCTAGCAAACAATCCTCTGCGGCTCTGGGCTCTGCCTTCTGGCCTTGAGGTTCTGACCTTGGGGTCATCCTTCCTTTTTCTTGAAAGGTATCACACATCCTGAGGCTGGACTCTGGCTTTTTTCTCAGCAAAACTTTCTCTCTGCTCTTCTGCTCATCCTGAGGCTGTCTTTTTACTCTTTGTTGTGGAGGCTGCTTATCCAGTTTAGGGAATTATTATGTTAGTTGTAGGTTTGTTGTGTCCTTGGGAAGAAGTGAATTCAGGCTCTTCCTGTGTGACCATCTTGAACCCTCCCTCCATCACTCTTTACTGTCTTTATGGGACAGATTACAAGGGAGTACTGATTCTTCAGCTGTCAGGCTCAAAACCTTCAAGGAAGCTACCTTTGAGCTCTGTGTCATTTGTCATATTTATGATTGATTTAAATTTTTTGTGTAATTATTTGATTAGTATCCATCTTAGCCACCAGATTGTTTATTCCATGAAGTTTGTTACCATTAGTGTTTTTGCTCATTCTCTTTGTTATTGTAAGTATAAGTGCATTTTTGATTTTTCTTTTTTTCCCAAGAGGGCTATTTACATATAATATAGTCAATTTAGAGGTGACAAAATAAAAGACATTAGCCACATAGCAACCACAATGGGGTAGTTTTCAGTCTTTGACATTTATAGTTTATAAAAGCACAATATTGTGAGATACTCAGATTCAACAGTATTAAAAGTAATTGGTTTGCCCTCTCTTCTTTCCCTAACAATAAGTAAACTATTTGTTTATTTTGAAAGTATTGATGGTTCACAATAATCCTTTTTTTAAAGTTAGCATATCATGCAGTATTTTTCAGGAAAATGACAAAATTAATATTGAGTGAAATAGCAAAAGCTAGGTAAGTACTTTGAAACAAAAAAACAACGTGCTGTGAAATTTTCTGCTCTGTGTATCTATACAGTGATAAACACATAAATGATCATTCAGCATACTTACTTAGAGCAATTTGGTGATGGTGGGAAAACATTATTTTCCCTATGGCTGTCAACAGGTGTCATTACCAGATGGTTTCCAAAATGAATCAGATTTCTAATGTTTTGCATGCATATATATTACATATGTTTGTATCCAGAATAATGGCCTTAGAATCAGATTTTAAGTTTAGATCTTGGCTCTGCCTTTTAGCACTGGACATATTACTTTGTCCCACTGAGCCCAGTTTTTCTTGTTATGAAATAGTAATTGCACTGTGTCTTTATGTAGGATAGTTGTAATGCTGAAATGAGGTTATTTTTGAAATTCATAGCAGACTGACTGCTATGATTACCATCAAAGATGACTTCCCTGGTAGTCCAGTGGTTGAGAATCCACCTTCCAATGCTGGAGACCCTAGTTCGATCCCCAGTCAAATATTCATTGGAAGGACTGATGCTGAAGCTCCAATACTCTGGCTACCTGATGCGAAGAACTGACTCATTGGAAAAGACCTTGACGCTGGGAAAGATTAAAGGCAGGAAGAGAAGGGGGCAACAGAGGATGAGATGGTCAGCTGCTGTCACCAACTTGATGGACATGACTTTGAGCAAGCTCAGGGAGTTGGTGATGAACAGTGAAGCTGGAATGCTGCAGTGATGGGGCTGCAAAGAGCTGGACACTACTGAGCAACTGAACTGAACTGACTCAACAAAGAGTAGCTGTTGATATAACTACAACAACAATGATGCTGATAATAAAAATAATAGCAACAATGTCCTTGTAGAAAATGTAGCCATAAATCTGTAACTTTTATTTTAACTGGTTGATTTTTATTTTATATATTCCAGTTTACTAAAAGATTTTGTTGAATCTAACTTTTGTGATTGATGGAGACTCCTTGCTTGTCACATGCTTACGTGAGAAGTCATTCAACAGGGACAGTAGCTTCTTCTACCTGGTAGAATGCTGTCTCCCAGATTTTATGAGACATAAAGGACAGTTTGCATAGTTCTGCTCAGATAGTCTTAATGAACTAGCCAGGACTTCAAGTGTCATGCTGAAGAGGAGTGTAACCTTTCTTTGTAGGTGATCTCAGTGGGGAAGCTTTGAGTTTCTTGTGCATGCAAACTTGCTTCAGTCATGTCCAACCCTTTGTGATCCTGTGGACCGTGGCCCGCCATGATCCTCTGTCTGTGGGATTCTCACTGTTAAGTATAATGTTTCCTCTAAGTTTTTTTGTACATGGTCTTTATCTAGTTGAGAAAGTTCTCCTCTATTCATAATTTATTGATTTTTTAAAATCATGAGTGGGTGTTGGCTTTTGTCAAATGTTTTCTCTTCATCTCTTGATATGATCATTTGATGTTTCTCCCTTAGCCAGTTGATGAGTTTTAAACCATCCTTGCGTACCTGGGGTAAATCCCACTTGGTTGTGAAATAGGATTCTTCTTATACACTTTGAACTTGATTCGCCATGATTTTGTTGTGTTCATGATACATGTTGGTCTGTAGTTTGCTTTTCCTGCAGTGTCTTTTCTGGTTTGGGGATTAGGGTGATGCTGACCTCACAAGATGAAGTAAGATGTATTTCCTCTACTGTCCTCTGAAAGATACTTTAGACAATTGGTATAACTACTTCCTTAACTGTTGGGTAGAATTCATCAGTGAGTATATTTGTGCCTGAAATTTTCTGCTTTGTAAGTTTATTGATTGAATGTCTTTAGTAGATAGAGGCCTATTCATATTGCTTATTTCTTCTTGTGTGAGTTTTGGAAGATTGTGCCTTTCAAGAGATGGGTGCAGTTCATCTAGGTAATCAAATTTATTGATGTACAGTTGTTCACAGTATTCTGTGATTATCCTATTATGTCCATAGGATTGTCATGAATGTTCCCTCTTCATTTTTGATACTAGTAATTTTTGTCCTCTCTCTCTTTCCCTTAGTTAGCCTGGCTTAGTGGCTTATCAATTTTTTGAACTTCTCAAAAAATGAGGTCTTGGATTTATTGTTTTTGTCAGCTCATATCCTGTTTTCGACCTCATTGATTTCTGCTGCAATTCTTACTATTTATTTATTTTCTATTGTTAATTTTGGACTAATTTTGCTTGTCTCTTTCTGTCATGGTGGTCCAAGCACAGGCTGGAAAAGAATTTCCAGACACAGCATTGCAGAAGGAAGTGAGTTTATTAAGAGCAAGGAGCAGAGATAAGGAGGGCACTGAGAGCTCCTGACAGACCAGGGAGAATTAAGTTTCTGTGGTTTCAGTTCAGTTCAGTTCAGTCACTCAGTTGTGTCTGACTCTTTGCGACCCCATGAATCGCAGCACGCCAGGCCTCCCTGTTCATTACCATCTCCTGGAGTTCACTCAGACTCACGTCCATCGAGTCCGTGATGCCATCCAGCCATCTCATCCTCGGTTGCCCCCTTCTCCTCCTGCCCCCAATCCCTCCCAGCATCACAGTCTTTTCCAATGAGTCAACTCTCGCATGAGGTGGCCAAAGTACTGGAGTTTCAGCTTTAGCATCATTCCTTCCAAAGAAATCCCAGGGTTGATCTCCTTCAGAATGGACTGGTTGGATCTCCTTGAAGTCCAAGGGACTCTCAAGAGTCTTCTCCAACACCACAGTTCAAAAGCATCAATTCTTTGGCGCTCAGCCTTCTTCCTAGTCCAACTCTCACACCCATACATGACCACAGGAAAAACCATAGCCTTGACTAGACGGACCTTAGTCGACAAAGTAATGTCTCTGCTTTTGAATATGCTATCTAGGTTGGTCATAACTTTTCTTCCGACGGGTAAGCGTCTTCTAGTTTCATGGCTGCAGTCACCATCTGCAGTGATTTTGGAGCCCCCCCAAAATAAAGTCTGACACTGTTTCCACTGTTTCTCTATCTATTTCCCATGAAGTGATGGGACCG
>SJYW01050351.1:397730-442733 GCA_006410735.1 Raphicerus campestris | reverse complement strand
AGTTCACGGTTCACGTATTGCTGAAGCCTGGCTTGGAGAATTTTGAGCATCACTTTACTAGCATGTGAGATGAGTGCAATTGTGCGGTAGTTTGAGCATTCTTTGGCATTGCATTTTTTGGGGGATTGGAATGAAAACTTGACCTTTTCCAGTCCTGTAGCCACTGCTGAGTTTTCCAAATTTGCTGGCATATTGAATGCAGCACTTTCACAGCATCATCTTTTAGGAACTAAAATAGCTCAACTGGAATTCCTTCACCTCCTCTAGCTTTGTTCATAGTGATGCTTCCTAAGGCCCAGTTGACTTCGCATTCCAGGATGTCTGGCTCTAGGTGAATGATCACACCATCATGATTATCTGAGTCATGAAGATCTTTTTTGTATAGTTCTTCTGTTTTTTCTTCCCACCTCTTCTTAATATCTTCTGCTTCTGTTAGATAGCTTTCTATCCTTTATAGAGCCCATCTTTACATGAAATATTCCCTTGGTATCACTTGTTTTCTTGACGAGATCTCTAGTTTTTCTCATCCTATTGTTTTCCTTTATTTCTTTGCATTGATCACTGAGGAAGGCTTTCTTATCTCTCCTTGCTATTCTTTGAAACTCTGCATTCAGATGCTTATATCTTTCCTCTTCTCCTTTGCCTTTTGCCTGTCTTCTTTTCTCAGCTATTTGTAAGGCCTTGTCAGACAGCCATTTTGCCTTTCTGCATTTCTTTTTCTTGGGGATGATCTTGATCCCTGTCTGCTGTACAATGTCACGAACCTCCGTCCATAGTCCTTCAGGCACTCTATCAGATCTAATCCCTTGAATCTATTTGTCACTTCCACTGTAAAATCATAAGGAATTTGATTAAGTCATACCTGAATGGTCTAGTGGTTTTCCCTACTTTGTTCATTTTAAGTCTGAATTTGGCAATAAGGAGCTCATGATCTGAGCCACAAGCAGCTCCCAGTCTTGTATTTTTGACTGTATAGAGTTTCTCCATCTTTGGCTGCAAAAAACATAATCAATCTGATTTCAGTATTGACCATCTGGTGATGTTCATGTGTAGAATCTTCTCTTGTGTTGGTGGAAGAGGGTGTTTGCTATGACCAGTGTGCTCCGTTGGCAAAATTCTATTAGCCTTTGCCCTACTTCATTCTGTACTCCAAGGCCAAATTTGCCTGTTATTCCAGATATCTCTTGGCTTCCTACTTTTGCATTCTAGTCCCTATGATGAAACGGGCATCTTTTTTTGGTGTTAGTTCTAGAAGGTCTTGTAGGTCTTCACAGAACCTTTCAACTTCAGCTTCTTCTGCTTTACTGGTTGGAGCATAGACTTGGATTACTGTGATATTGAATGTTTTGCCTTGGAAACGAACAGAGGTCATTCTGGCATTTTTGAGATTGCACCCAAGTACTGAATTTTGGACTCTTTTGTTGACTACGAGAGCTACTCCATTTCTTCTAAGGGATTTTTCCTGGTGGTAGTAGGTATAATGGTCATCAGAATTAAATTCGCCCATTCTAGTCCATTTTAGTTCGCTGATCCCTAAAATGTCGATGTTCACTCTTGCCATCTCCTGTTTGACTACTTGTAATTTGCCTTGATTTATGAACCTAACATTCCAGGTTCCTATGCCATATTGTTCTTTACAGCATTGGACTCTACTTCCGTCACCTGTCACATTCACAACTGGGTGTTGTTTTTGCTTTGGCTCTGTCTCTTCATTCTTTCTTATTTCATTTTCTATTAGTCCATGGGGTTGCAAAGAGTCGGACATGACTAAGCAAATTTCACTTCTCTTCACTTCACCCCGTGGACTGCAGCATGCCAGGCTTCCTTCTCTTTTACTATCTCCCAGAGCTTTCTCAGACTCATATCCATTGAGTTAGTGATGCCATCCAACCATCTCATCCTCTGTCATCCCTTCTCCTGCCTTCAGTCTTTCCCAGCATCAGAGTCTTTTCTAATGAGTCAGCTCTTAGCATCAGGTGGCCAAAGTATTGGAGCTTCAGCTTCATCATCAGTCCTTCCAATGAATATTCAGGATTGGTTTCCTTTAGGATGAACTGGTTTGATCTGTTTGCAGTCCAAGGGACTCTCAAGAGTCTTCTCAAACACTGCAGTGCAGAAGCATCAATTCTTTGGCACTTAGCCTTCTTGTGGTCCAACTCTCACTTCCATACATGACCACTGGAAAAACTATAGCCTTACTTTGTTGGCAAAGTAATGTCTCTGCTTTTTAATATGCTTTCTAGGTTGGTCATAACTTTCCTCCTAAGGAGTAAGCGTCTTTTAATTTCATGGCTGCAGTCACCATCAACAGTGATTTTGGAGCCCAAGAAAAGAAAGTCTGTCACTGTTTCCATTGTTTACCCATCTATTTGCCATGAAGTGATGGGACCAGAAGCCATGATGTTAGTTTTCTGAATGTTGAGTTTTAAGCCAACCTTTCATTCCTCTCTTTCACTTTCATCAAGAAGCTCTTTAGTTCCTCTTTGCTTTCTGCCATTAGGATTGTGTCATTTGCATATCTAAGATTATTGATATTTCTCCTGGCAATCTTGATTCCAGCTTGTGGTTCATCCAGCCTGACATGTTGCATGATATGTTCTGCATATAAGTTAAGTAAACATTGTTCATACCTTAATTAGAAATACTTTGTTGATTAAAATGCTAACCACCATCTGGGCCTTCAGTGAGTCATAATCTTTTT
The DNA here is from genome assembly GCA_006410735.1 of Raphicerus campestris. Classification (NCBI taxonomy): domain Eukaryota; kingdom Metazoa; phylum Chordata; class Mammalia; order Artiodactyla; family Bovidae; genus Raphicerus; species Raphicerus campestris. The sequence goes on along the minus strand of SJYW01050351.1, from coordinate 440,032 downwards.
GCTGGTGGGGGGCTGTGGCCTCGGTGGCTGCTGACTGATCAGGGTGGTAGTTACTGAAGGGTGGGGTAGCCATGGAGATTTCTTGAAATAAGGCAACACTGAAGTTTGTAGCATTGAATTGACTCTTCCTTTCATGAATAATTTCTCTGTAGCTTAGATGCCATGTGATCTAACTCACAGGAGAACTNAGAGTCTTTTCTAATGAGTCAGCTCTTAGCATCAGGTGGCCAAAGTATTGGAGCTTCAGCTTCATCATCAGTCCTTCCAATGAATATTCAGGATTGGTTTCCTTTAGGATGAACTGGTTTGATCTGTTTGCAGTCCAAGGGACTCTCAAGAGTCTTCTCAAACACTGCAGTGCAGAAGCATCAATTCTTTGGCACTTAGCCTTCTTGTGGTCCAACTCTCACTTCCATACATGACCACTGGAAAAACTATAGCCTTACTTTGTTGGCAAAGTAATGTCTCTGCTTTTTAATATGCTTTCTAGGTTGGTCATAACTTTCCTCCTAAGGAGTAAGCGTCTTTTAATTTCATGGCTGCAGTCACCATCAACAGTGATTTTGGAGCCCAAGAAAAGAAAGTCTGTCATTGTTTCCATTGTTTACCCATCTATTTGCCATGAAGTGATGGGACCAGAAGCCATGATGTTAGTTTTCTGAATGTTGAGTTTTAAGCCAACCTTTCATTCCTCTCTTTCACTTTCATCAAGAAGCTCTTTAGTTCCTCTTTGCTTTCTGCCATTAGGATTGTGTCATTTGCATATCTAAGATTATTGATATTTCTCCTGGCAATCTTGATTCCAGCTTGTGGTTCATCCAGCCTGACATGTTGCATGATATGTTCTGCATATAAGTTAAGTAAACATTGTTCATACCTTAATTAGAAATACTTTGTTGATTAAAATGCTAACCACCATCTGGGCCTTCAGTGAGTCATAATCTTTTTGCTGGTGGGGGGCTGTGGCCTCGGTGGCTGCTGACTGATCAGGGTGGTAGTTACTGAAGGGTAGGGTAGCCATGGAGATTTCTTGAAATAAGGCAACACTGAAGTTTGTAGCATTGAATTGACTCTTCCTTTCATGAATAATTTCTCTGTAGCTTAGATGCCATGTGATCTAACTCACAGGAGAACTTCTTTCAAAATTAGAGTCTGTCCTCTAAAACCCTGCCTCTGCTTTATCATCTAAGTTTAAGACGTGTTCTAAATCCTTTGCTTCCTTTTCAACAATCTTCACAGCATCTCCACCAGGAATATATCCCAGCTCAAGAAGCCATTCTTTTTGCTTATCCATAAAAAACAACTCCTCTATTAGAGTTTTATGATCAAATTGCAGCAAATAATCACATCCTCAGGCTCCACTTCTCATTTTAGCTCTCTTGCTGTTTCTTTCTTCTTCTTCTTCTTCTTCTTTCTTTTTTACATTTTTGGGGGAGGAGTTTATTTTTATTTATTTTAAAAAATTAATTAATATACTTTAATCAGAGGCTAGTTACTTTAGAATATTTTTGTGGTTTTTGCCATACATCAGCATGAATTAGTCACAGGTGCACATGTGTACCCCCCACGCCCCCCCCCCACTCCTTGCTCTTTCCACCACATCTACTGTTACTTCTTCCACTGAAGGGCTGAACCCATCAAAGTGATCCATGAGAGTTGGAATCACCTTCTCCATTAACTCCTGTTAATGTTGATATTTGGACCACTTCCCCTGAGTCTCAAGTATTCTTAATGGGATCTAGAGCAGTGAAGCCTTTCCAGAAAGCTTACAGAAAGGTTACTTTTCCCAGGTCCATCAGAGGAATCACTATCTGTGGCAGCTGTATCCCTTATTCATTCATTTCATTTCAGTTGCTCAGTCGTGTCTGACTCTTTGCAACCCTATGAATCTCAGCACGCCAGGCCTCCCTGTCCATCACCAACTCCCAGAGTTCTCTCAGACTCACGTCCATTGAGTCCGTGATGCCATCCAGCCATCTCATCCTCTGTTGTCCCCTTCTCCTCCTGCCCCCAANGAGCCTGGTGGGCTGCAGACCATGGGGTCGCTAAGAGTCGGAAACGACTGAGCGACCTCACTTTCACTTTTCACTTTCATGCATTGGAGAAAGAAATGGCAACCCACTCCAGTGTTCTTGCCTGGAGAATCCCAGGGACGGGGGAGCCTGGTGGGCTGCCGTCTATGGGGTCGTACAGAATTGGACACTGACTGAAGCGACTTAGCAGCAGCAGCAAGCCATCAGGGACGCTCTGGTTTTGTTGTTTTCTCAAGTGTTTGTCTGTTTTCTAAAAAAATTCATTAATTTCTACTTATATTTGTTTTTCCTTTCTCTTGGAGTTTCTTTATGTTGTTTCCCCTCCCTTATTAAATTGGAACCTCAGGTCTAGACCTTTCTTCTTTATGATTCTGAACATTTAAAATTTATTTTTAATCATTGCTTTAGTGCCACATCACAAATTTGCATCTACTGGTTTTTTCTTCCCCATTTAATTAGACGTATTTTGTAAAATACCTCATCATTCTTCTTCGACAAGGGATTAGCTAGAAGTGTTCTATTTTAATTTATACATACTTGTTTTTTTCTAGATATGTTATCACTATTGCTATCTAATGTAATTTTGTTGTAGTTAGATAAGTTATTCCTGTATAATTTCAGTTATTTTAAAATGTGGGGCTTGTTTATGACCCCCAAAATGGCCTATTTGAATGAATGTGCCACGTGTTCTTGGAAAAAATACATCTTCCATAGTTTTTGAATATAGTGTTCTGAAAATGTCATCAGGTCACAGTGGATGATAGGTAAAACTCATTTTTATTTGTGATGCAGTGAAGTGAAAGTGAAGTGAAAGTCTCTCAGTGCTATCTGACTCTTTGCGACCCCATGGACTGGAGTGGGTAGCCTTTCCCTTCTCTAGGGGAATCTTCCCAAGCCAGGGGTTGAACCCAGGTCTGCTATATTGCAGGCAGATTCTTTACCAGTTGAGCCCAAGAATACTGGAATGGGTAGCCCATCCCGTCTCCAGCAGATCTTCCCAACCTAGGAATCGAATCAGGGTCTCCGGCATTGCAGGCAGATTCTTTACCAACTGAGTTATCAGGGAAGCCTCTATTTATTTGTGATGATGGATGTCTATTTTAAGGACATCCAGAAACATGAGGAAGGAGAAGAAATTTCATCAACAGCCTTTTTCCTGTCCAGATGCCGTCCTTAAATTCTAGAAAGCCCTTTAGNGAAGCCTCTATTTATTTGTGATGATGGATGTCTATTTTAAGGACATCCAGAAACATGAGGAAGGAGAAGAAATTTCATCAACAGCCTTTTTCCTGTCCAGATGCCGTCCTTAAATTCTAGAAAGCCCTTTAGACTTCAAAAACTCACCAGGAATTTTATTTACAGCCCAGTAAAATGGCAGAAAGTGAAGAGGAACTAAAAAGTCTCTTGATGAAAGTGAAAAGGAGAGCGAAAAAGTTGGCCTAAAGCTCAACATTCAGAAAGCGAAGAACATGGCATCCGGTCCCATCACTTCATGGGAAATAGATGAGGAAACAGTGGAGACAGTGTCAGACTTTATTTTTCTGAGCTCCAAAATCACTGCAGATGGCGACTGCAGCCATGAAATTAAAAGATGCTTACTCCTTAGAAGAAAAGTTATGACCAACGTAGATAGCATATTCAAAAGCAGAGACATTACTTGTCGACTAAGGTCCATCTAGTCAAGGCTATGGTTTTTCCTGTGATCATGTATGGATGTGAGAGTTGGACTGTGAAGAAGGCTGAGCACCGAAGGATTGATGCTTTTGAACTGTGGTGTTGGAGAAGACTCTTGAGAGTCCCTTGGACTGCAAGGAGATCCAGCCAGTCCTTTCTGAAGGAGATCAACCCTGGGATTTCTTTGGAAGGAATGATGCTAAAGCTGAAACTCTAGTACTTTGGCCACCTCATGCGAAGAGTTGACTCATTGGAAAAGACTTTGATGCTGGGAGGGATTGGGGGCAGGAGGAGAAGGGGACGACAGAGGATGGATGGCTGGATGGCATCATGGACTCGATGGACGTGAGTCTGAGTGAACTCCGGAAATTGGTGGACAGGGAGGCCTGGTGTGCTGCGATTCATGGGGTTGCAAAGAGTTGGACACAACTGAGCGACTGAACTGAACTGAACTGAAAATGGCACATTCAGCAGAGGCACTATGCTCTCATTGTTTCCTTTATTTAAATATCCCCAAACACGGTAATTGTCTGGCTTTTAAAAGTTACAAATTGAATGGATTCCAATTTTAGCAAATCTCAATCTGAATACAGAATTTCTCCTACCCTACTCTTTATAAGCAATTATTGCTTTACTTTTAAGCAATCTAGATTACTTCACTGAAAAATAGAATTTTTAATCTGCTTATTAAAGGCTTGTGTTGTTTAAGGAGGAAATACATTACCTGAACTACTAGGTTTAATCCACTGAGAGCGACCCACATCAGTTTCCCAAAACAGATATAACAGATCCATCCACTTGCTACTTTGACCCCATTTGAACTTAGTAAAAGAATTGGAAGTTGAGAAGTGAAATTGATAGATACTCTAAGTAGTGTACACCTGCTTAAATACAGAAGACAAATTTATTAAAATCCTAATTTTGACCTATGGCATGCATTTGTGAAATGACAGTTGAGGATTCAGATCTCTACTTAAATTATGATCCTTGACTATAATTCAGAGCAAAACAGCGGACCACACTGATTCTGGTCCTATGACCCTTTGATTTCTAACTAATAATATTAACTGCCATGAAGTGAAGATTTCAAAGTAATGTACATTTTCCCCCTCACTGCAAGAAGCTGAATGTTTATGTTTTGATGTCTTAAGCTTCTTTCACTGAGGTCTGTCTTAATTCTCTATCTTCAATACAGTGCTAACACTGATGTTCAAACAGGGTTTTCTGGATGCCTCTCATGAGAGTAGAAATTTTTCTTGGAAAAGCATTGCCCGTGTTTCCTGATAGTTTCAAAGGAAGCCTGGATGACCACAAACACTCCTTTGTAACTTCTTAATCATACTTACCAGAGGATGGGGGTCAATGTCATGTTTCTACCAGGGCAAGAATCTGATAGCCTCAGACCTTATGCACATGTTATGCAAAGCACAGAAAGAAACAAAACATTTTAAGAGGTAATTTACAGGAACAATTCTCATTGTTTTGTCCTCATCTTTTATTTTATTTATTTCTCAAAATGACTTAATTCAACGTTCTTTCCATCTTTTTTTATAAGATTCATCAGAGATAGTCTCAGAAGAGGTAATAAATTTAGTAATAGTAACAATTGTTTTTGCTAGTTCCTTTTCTAAATAATCTGTTTTAATTCTCAGAAAAATCCTATGAGATACAGGGTATTTATTTATCTCTGTTTGTGGTATTATCACATCACTTGTCAAAGCATATTTAGAGTATAGAAATAATTTTGTCACATTAAATACCTAATGAAAGACTGACAGTGAATGTCTTTCTATTAATTTTTATTTTATATTGGAGTAGAGTTGATTAACAGTGTTGTGTTAGTTTCAGGTATACAGCAAATTGATTCAGTTATGCATATACATGAATCATTCTTTTTCAAATTCTTTTCCTATTTAGGTTGTTACATAATATTGAGCAGAGTTCCCTGTTCTTTACAGCAGGTCCTTACTGGTTATCCATTTTAAATATAGCAGTGTGTACAAGTGGATCCCAAACTCCTGAACTATACCTCCCCCCACTCTTCTCGGTGACCATCAGTTTGTTCTCTAAGCCTGTACGTGTTTCTATTTTTTTTAAAGAAGTTCATTTTTTTCAGTTTTTTTTAGATTCCATATATAAGTGATATCATATGATGTTTGCCTTGTTCTGTTTGACTTACTACACTTAATGATAACCTCTAAGTCCATCCATGTTATGGCAAATGGCATTATTTCATTCTTTTTAGGGCTGAGTAGTATTCCATTGTATATATGTACCATAGCTTCTTTATCCATTCTTCTGTTGATCTGACATTTAGATTGTTTCCATGTATTGGATATTGCACATAGTGCTGCAGTGAACATTAGGGTGCATATATATTTTTTTGACATTTAGTTTTGTCTGGGTATAAGCCCAGGAGTGGGATTGCTGGATTATGTGGTAGCTCTATTTTTAGTTTTTTGAGGAACTTCATCCTGTTTTCCTGGATTCCCTGGTGGCTCAGATGATAAAGAATCCACTTACAATTCAGGAGGCCTGGGTTCTGTCTCTGGGTTGGGAAGATCTCTGGAGAAGGGAATATCATATGATATCACTTACATATGGAATCTAAACAACTGAAAAAAATGAACTTCTTTAAAAAAATAGAAACAGACTCACAGGCTTAGAGTCTGTAACTGCAGTATTCTTGCCCAGAGAATTCCATGGACAGAAGAGCCTGGTGGGCTACTCTCCAAGGGGCTGCAGTCAGACATGACTGAGCGAGTAACTTCACTTTCATATTCTATTTTCCCTCATAGCTGCACCAATTTACATTCCAAGCCCCATGCTGTTTTTCTCTGAGTTTGAAAACCACCTTATAAATGTACAAATGGTAACAAAAATCAGTGAAAATTTGCTGTTTTGAGAGACATCCTTCATGACAATGAAACATTTATAAAGTCCTGTGTTTTGGTTTACTGTTTGATTTTGTGTTGTCTCTCATCAAAAATTTCTTAGGTTTATAAAAGAACTTTAAATTATATTTTCATAGTGAGAGAAGGTACAACCATCAGTAAATCTTTATTTTGTCTGAAATGCCATACTCAGAATGTTAAAAATGCAGCGTAAGTACTCTATTTGGTCTCTCCTTAAGAATAACCTTTTTTAAAAAAAATTGAGTATTTTATTTTCTGCAAAATTATTTCCTACTCCATTGACTATAGCCACTTCCCTAAAAGTAGTTATTTTATTCATCAGCATTTGGACTCAGTCTATGAATGAGCATTATAGTTGTGTTATATGTTAATAATTGTGGGTGGTATAAGAATGGAGATCATACTGCTTTCTGTAATTTTGAAAACTTCATAATCCAAACAACCCATTGTATTTTTTAATAAAAATTAATTTGGCAAAGAGTTTAAGCAAATTACAGCTTAAACAAAATTGTCCCAAAGACATATATGGGTGATTTTACTTAGTGTACATTGTAACACATACAGAATTTATATATCTTATTTTTTCATAGTTGGAAAACTAAAGCCACAATTTTAGAGAAAACTACATAGCTATGATCTACTGTATTATACACTAATTAAAAATATTGTGGTGCTCTGTCTCCTCGTTCAAAAAGCCTATTGCAGAATAATTCAGAATCTGAGCTCTAGAAATGAGACTCGTGGCACATCTGGGGTTTCCCTTTGTTGCTGTACCACTCCAGCCAACACATTTGAAGACTTATTTCTCATATGTGTAAAATCAGGATAGTAACAGTGTGCTTCCTCATAGGGTTCTAGTTAAAACTAAATGTGGCCATAGTTGTAGTATAGCTAGACGCTGCTCAACATGTCGTAAGCCCTTGATCAAAGTGATCTGTTATTAGCTATTTCTTCATAATATCCCCATCCTGTGTACTGAAAGCAGTTTGTTAGCACATGCTAGATATTCAAGAAACGTTAGCTGATTTGATGAATAAATACTCATTTTTCAATCAACAAAGCAACAAAACTGCAATTCACTTGAATGTAAGCAAAGGAGAGAATCAAGAAGTAAGAAGGACAGAGAACTCAGTGTTCTTCTCTGTCCCTGGTGCCCAGGTTTTGTGTGTGTCTGTGTCCTCACCTTCTACCTCAAGTGGTTAGCAGGATGCTGCCGCCTTTACTGGGACTAGGGAAAGCGGGGAAGCCCCAAGTTTGAGGCATTTGGTCGCAGGTGTCTTAAATTTGAGATGTCCATTCACTACACATCCAAGTGGAAATGCTGGTAAGCAATTGGACATGTGTCTGGAGTTCTAGTAATTTCAGAGACCAGGAACACTGCGTCCCAAGGTGCGTGCTGTCAATTGGGTTGACACTCCTCTGTCCCCAGACTGCACATCCTGTCACCAAGGACAAAGGAAATGTCTCGAGAAAACATGTTGATGGATTTTAAAGACTGATAACTCCTTCGCTACAACAGTAGCTCTTTGAGCCCCGTGCAGTCACTTTTTATGAACTGGATTTTTTTTAGCCTGGAATACACCAGTATCCAGACTGAGACTGCATACAAGGTTTCCTCTGAGTGTGAGTGTGTGCACATGCCTAGGGGCACATTCAAGGAGGGAGGCATTTTTTATTAGAAAATCCATGTTCATGAACAGATTCTTAAAAGGGTCCTATGAGCCAAAAAGTATTTTTATAACTCAGAATTTCTCCAGCATGCATAACATGAACACAGAGCAACAGAAATGTTCTTTTATAAAAGGCAGTTTAGTAAAGTGTAACCATCACAAGCTTTGGTGTTTCCAAGGTTGTGCTAGTGGTGAAGAATCTGCCTGCCAGTGCAGGAGAAGAAAGAGATGCATGTTTGATCCTTGGGTTGGGAGGATCCCCTGGAGAAGGAAATGGCAACCTGCTCAAGTATTCTTGCCTGGAAATCCCATCAACAAAGGAGCCTAGTGGACTACAGTCCATGGGGTTGCAAAGAGTTAGATAAGACTGAAGCAGCTTAGCCCTCATCCATGCACATATTACAAGCTTTGATGCCAGTCCTCCTGGTAGAATCCAGGTAGCATTAGTTACCATGACAAAATCTTGGTCTTCACCACGTGAATGGAGAGCATCCTAACGCTTACCCCGAGAGGCCGCTGGAAGATTGAACTTTAAGCACAGAAAGAAGCTGAAACACAGGTGCACAGTGAGGTCTCCCCAGATTCATTTCTTTTCCCCTTCTTACTCACTTTCTCTGGTGATTAGAAAAACTAGAAAAGTAAGTACTAAGTGGAGCTTCAGACAATATTCTCTCTGTATTGTTTTCTAAAAAACATACACATTAAGTTAAATAACAATATTTTCTCGTAAGCACTCTGATTTCCGCAGTTTTTATTTATTTATTTTTGGCTGTGCTGGGTCTTCACTGCTGTGGGTGTTTTTCTCTAGCTGTGGCGAGCAGTGGCTGCGCTCTAGTTGCGGTGTGTGGGCTTCTCGTTGCGGTGGCTCCTCTTGCTGTGGAGCCTGGGCTGTAGGGCATATGGGCTCAGTAGTTGCGGCCTCCCAGGCTCTACAGCACAGGTTCAGCACACAGGCTTGGTTGCCTTAATACCTGTAGAATTTTCCCAGGTCAGGGATTGAACCTGGCTGGGTCTCTTGCATTGGCAGGTGGATTATTTATCACTGAGCCACCTGGGAAACCTCTCTCCCTGTTTTGATATTTAATACATATACATTAGCCAAAGGGCGGGGGTAAGTTCCAAAGGAAGGATGCGGTGGTCAGAAGCCAAGGGCATTTCTAGAGTGGAAACCCCGGGGTTGGGGTGGGGGGTGCCGGGGCAGTCACACCAGCCACACCTCCTGATGAATGACTGTCTCCACCCATAGGCTGCATCCTGCCCTTCCCCGAGAAGGGACAGCACGTTCTCAAGATGCTAACATCAAGTCATGCAGACATCACACCCGGAGCCCCAAGCTTCCTCTCCATGGGAAATAGAGAAGCCTGTCAGAAAAGAACACTTTTCGAATGTCAAATAATTCAGGAAGATTGTTTTTTACTCAGCATATTCTTAACTGAAAGAAAACATACAGAAAAAATTGTTTACATCTGACTATACAGAACTTCTTGAGAGTCCCTTGGACTGCAAGGAGATCCAGCCAGGCCATTCTGAAGGAGATCAGCCCTGGGATTTCTTAGGAAGGAATGATGCTAAAGCTGAAACTCCAGTACTTTGGCCACCTCATGCGAAGAGTTGACTCATTGGAAAAGACTGTGATGCTGGGAGGGATTGGGGGCAGGAGAAGAAGGGGACGACAGAGGATGAGATGGCTGGATGGCATAATGGATTCAATGGACACGAGTCTGAGTGAACTCCGGGAGTTGGTGATGGACAGGGAGGCCTGGCGTGCTGCGATTCATGGGGTCGCAAAGAGTTGGATACGACTGAGTGACTGAACTGAACTGAACACAGAACTCCAGTAGTGGAATGATGACTAGCCCTTCATGTTTTACTTTATTTTCCAGAGTTTCTTATGCAAATCACCTTTTTCCATTTGAGGATCAGAAAAAGGAAGAAAGGGGTTCTCTTGCCTAGCAGTTAGTTCATCACAATCAACAGGGGTGTAAAGCTTTGTTTAAGGAAACTAGGTTGAAGGTACAACTAATTTCTCATTTTGACTTTTTAGGTGACAAATGATGATTTTACTGACCTCCTCAATTAGGAAAACATGCACTAAAAACTAGATTGCTCTTGCATTAACTGCTACAAGTTTTAAATCTGCCAGAGTCTATCCTAATATGGTTCCCAGAAATGAACATTAAGTCTTATCTGCCATCTGATCAATCCAGGTCCCATTAAGAGCATAATATGCTGAGATGCGAGCAGTTTGTCTCTGGTTGGTAAGGTCACAGAAGGCAGCCTTTAGTCTAGTCTGAGGCACTGAACCCCTCAGAACAGTTTCTTATTGATCAAAGTCCATCAAACTTGTACTTCAAAACTGAACCTTTCAGTGCCTCTTCCATAGTCTCTTTCCATGTTAAACGTCCAAAGTCAGGGGCTCATGCTAACATCGTCCTTTCTCCTGTGGGTTGCATGAAGCTTTGCTATGCCATATGAATCATCATCTTACTCTAACAAACAGACCTTCAGTGAAATATACATCTGTCCCAGATACAAAAACATGACTGCTCCCCAGGTGAACGTGGTCATCCCTTTCTCCATCTGTCCTTCCTACAGACGGTCACCTGCCGCTCAGGCAGTGGGAGGGCCTGGCCTTGCGGTGGCGTGGGGTGGGGGTGGGGTGTGGTTTGTGTGGACGTGGTTCTCTCTGTGCAGCTTTGCTTCTCCGCTGCCCTGGCTTGGACAACCTGTTCTTCTAGAATTGGGTGTGTCTGTATGTTCTTAAAAATGGTTCCTGTACTTCATACTAGCTTATTTTTTGTTTCAAGATGAGAAATGAAGAGAGCATGATCACCTTTAAAATAGATTCATGTTGTGGGAAACTGCTGTATAGTGCAGGGAGCTCAGATCCGTGCTCTGTGATAACCNTCCTGTACTTCATACTAGCTTATTTTTTGTTTCAAGATGAGAAATGAAGAGAGCATGATCACCTTTAAAATAGATTCATGTTGTGGGAAACTGCTGTATAGTGCAGGGAGCTCAGATCCGTGCTCTGTGATAACCTAGAAAGGTAAGATAGTGGGAGAGAGGCTAGATGGGTGGGAGGGAGACTTAAGAGGGAGGGGTATGCATATAGGTGCTGTGGATCTCTGGTGATGAAAGTAAAATCTGGTGCTGTAAAGAACTGTAATGCATAGGTACCTGGAATGTTAGGTCCATGAATCAGGGTAAATTGGATGTGGTCAGGTAGGAGATGGCAAGAGTGAATATTGACATCTTAGGAATCAGTGAACTAAAATGGACATGAATGAGGGGATTTAATTCAAATGACCATTATACCTACCACTATGGGCAAGAATCCCTTATAATAAGTAGCCCTTATAAGTATCCCTTATAAGGCAAGTATCCCTTATAAGTAGCCCTCATAATCAACAAAAGAGTCCAAAATGCAGTACTTGGGTGCAACCTCAAAAATAACAGGATGATTTCTGTTCGTTTAGAAGGTAAACCATTCAACATCACAGTAATCCAAGTCTCTGCCCTAACCACTGATGTTGAAGAAGCGGAAGTTGAGTAGTTCTTTGGAGACCTCCTAAAACTAACACCAAAAAAGATGTCCTGTTCATCATAGGGGATTGGAATGCAAAAATAGGAAGTCAAGAGATGCCTGGAGTAACAGGCAAGTTTGGCCTTATGGTCCAAAATGAAGCAGGGCAAAGGCTAACAGAAGTCTGCCAAAAGAAAGCATTGGTCATGGCAAACACACTTTCCAACCACACCAGAGACAACTCTACACATGGACATCACCAGACGGTCAATACCAAAATCAGATTGATTACATTCTTTGCAGCCAAAGGTGGAAAAACTCTATACAGTTAGCACTGTATAGAGCTGACTGTGGCTCAGATCGTCAGCTCCTTATAGCAAAATTTAGGCTTAAACTGAAGAAAGTGGAGAAAACCATTAGGCCACTCAGGTGCAACCTAAATCAAATCCCCTATGATTATACAGTGGAGGTGACAAATAGATTCAAGGGATTAGATCTGGTAAGCAGTGCCTGAAGAGCTATGGACAGAGGTTCAGAATATTGCACAGGAGGTGCTGACCAAAACCATCTGAAAGAAAAAGAAATGTAAGAAGTCAAAGTGGTTGTCTCCAGAGGCCTTACAAATAGAAAAGAATAGAAGCCAAAAGCAAGGCAGAAAGGGAAAGGTGCCCCAAACTGAATGCAGAGTTTCAGAGAATAGCAAGGAGAGACAAGAAGGCCTTCTTCAGTGAACAATGCAAAGAAATAGAGGAAAACAACAGAAGGGGAAAGACTAGTGATCTCTTCAACAAAATTGGAGCTATCAAAGAAATATTTCATGCAAAGACAGTCACAATAAAGGACAGAAATGATAAAGATGTAATAGAAGCAGAAGAGATCAAGAAGAGATGGCAAGAATACACAAAACTGTACAAAAAAGATCTTAGTGACCTGGATAACCAAGAAGGTGTGGTCACTCACCAAGAGCCAGACATTCTGGAGTGTGAAGTGAAGGGGCTTAAGGAAGTGTTGTTGCTAATAAAGCTAGTGAAGGTGATGCAAATCCCAGTTGAGCTGTTTAAAAATCCTAAAAGATGATGCTATTAAAGTGTCGCATGCAATATGTCAGCAAGTTTGGAAAACTCAGCAGTGGCCATAGGACTGGAAAAGGTCAATCTTCATTCCAGTTCCCAAGAAGGGCAGTACTAGAGAATGTTCAAACTATTGCACAATTGTGCTAATTTCACATGCCCCAAATCCTTCAAGCTAGGCTTCAGAAGTACTTGAATTGACAACTTCCAGATGTACAAACTGGATTTAGAAAAGGCAGAGGAACCAGAGATCAAGTTGCCAACATTTGCTGGGTCATAGAGAAAGCAAGGGAATTCCAGAAAAACATATACTTCATATGTATCATTGACTATGCTAAAGCCTTTGACTGTGTGGGTCATAAGTAACTGTGGAAAACTCTTAAAGTAATGGGAATACCAGACCAATTTACCTGTGTCCTGAGAAACCTGTATGTATGCAGGTCAAGAAGAAACAGTTAGAACCAGACATGGAACAACGGACTGGTTCAAAATTCAAGGAGTACATCAAGGCTGTATATTGTCATGCTGCTTATTGAACTTATATGCAGAGCACATCATATGAAATGCCAGGCTGGTTGAAGCACAAGCTGGAATCAAGATTGCTGGGAGAAATATCAGTAACCTCACATGTGCAGATACCACCACCTTTATGGCAGAAAGCAAAGAGGAACTAAAGAACCTATTTATGAAGGTGAAAGAGGAGAGTGAAAAAGACAGCTTAAAATTCAATGTTCAAAAAAACTAAGATCATGGCATCCGGTCCCATCACTTCATGGCAAATAGAAGGGGAAAAGGTGGAAGCAGTGACAGATTTCCTCTTCTTGGGCTCTAAAATCACTGTGGATGGTGACTGAAGCCATGAAATCAGAAAATGTTTGCTTCTTGGAAGGAAAGCTATGACAAACCTAGACAGTGTATTAAAAAGCAGAGACATCACTTTGCTGACAAAGTTCATATAGTCAAAGCTATGGTCTTTCCAGTGGTTATGTACAGGTGTGAGAGTTGGACCATAAAGAAGTCAGAGTGCTGAAGAACTGATGCTTTCAAACTATAATGCTGGAGAAGACACTTGAGAGTTCCTTGGACAGCAAGGAGATCAAACCAGTCAACCCTAAAGGAAATCAACCCTGAATACTCATTGGAAGGACTGATGCTAAAGCTGAAGCTCCAATACTTTGGCCACCTGATATGAAGAGCTGACTATTGGAAAAGATGCTGATGCTGGGCCAGACTGAGGGCAGGAAGAGAAGGGGGAGACAGAGGTTGAGATGGTTGGATGGCATCATCGATTCAATGGATATGAATTTGGGCAAACTCTGGGAAATGGTGAGGGACAGGGAGGTCTGGCATACTTGGTATATGCAGTCCATGGGGTCGCAAAGAGCTGGACACAACTTGGAGATTGAACAACAGCAACAGCTGATTTATGTTGTACAGCAGAAACTAACACAACATTGTAAACAACATCCCAAACAACAAAAAAACCAGATTCATCTTGGAATAATGCCAGATCTAATTAGTTGATGAATCAATCAGGGCCCGTTTTCAATACATTGCCTTATTACAATATATCTGTTTTTTTGAAACATGAGAGCATTCCTCTCTTTCCTTCCTCCCTCTGATGAGAGTATGTTTCTGTGTCATTGACCAAGAAACTTGGTTGACATTATGTTCTGTTCTTAGAACTAGAAAACCCATTTATGCATTTATTTTTTTTTGTTTATTATAAAATTATAAGAAAAATCGGAAAACCAAAGAAAAATAGATAATATGTACTCCTTGCCTACCTCTCAAATTGATGCTGATAACTATTAGTATTTTGACTTAATTTCTGCTACTGTTTTATTTTAGGGCATAGATTTTGTTGTGGGTGTTTCTCTCTCTCTTTTTTTCACTTTTTTAAAAATTTGACTGAGCTGGGTTGTCATTGCAACATGTGGGGTCTAGTTCCCTGACCTAGGGATCAAACCTGGGTCCCCTGTGTTGGGAGCATGGAATCTTATCCACTGGACCACCAGGGAAGTCCCTGTGGTTGTTTCTTATATGGTTGCAGTCATACTATACATACTGTGCATTATTTTACCTTAAAGGTATTTTCATTTTTCTCATAGCACTGTGAAAAAATAATTTTTATGACTGTTAAATATTGTTTGAGTGACCTACTATAGTTTATATAATCACCCCATTATTATAGAGCATTAGGATAATTTTCAGGTTTTATATCATATATGCTATTGGTCTCAAGAATTGTGTGTTTAAAGATTTCCTTCTAATTTGGAATGAAATTCTTAGATTTTCTGAAAAGGAAAGTGGGATTATTGGCCAAAAAGCTACTGAAAATGTGGAGACCTAGGTACCTCTTGTCAAATAGTCAAGGAAGGCGGTTAGTAACGCATGTGTGGGCAGCCCACACATGAGCGAGTTGGTGCTCCTGCAGCCCTAGCCCCTCGGCTGTCCCCCCTGCTCCTCTTCCAGGCATTGGCCAGTTTCCCTCCCTTCCCTACCCATAGGCGGGGTGGGGAGACCCTTGGCTTTCTCCTCCTGCTTCTCTCTCTGCCTTTCTCCCTCCACACAAACCAGAGCTCTAGAGGCCACTCAGCCCACAGGGAAGTGAGGCCCTCCCAGAGGCCAGGCTCCCCTTCTCCAGCGGGCAGCCTGGCTTGGAGTGCTGTGCACCCCCAGGAACCATGGGTACTGTCCCTTTGGTGCTGTCCAGGGTGCTCCCCCAAATCTGGTCTCCTCTGTAGGCTTTCTTCTCCTTTTGCCACCACTGTAGTCTCCTCTCCCCGATCTGTCCGCTGAAGCCCGAAGCAGCTGCTTCCGCCCTAAAACTAAGCCCAGGCCTTTGGTTCTTTCTGTCACAGACTTCCCCCAATAGATTTCCATATGTTGTATTTCTGCTCACATTTGTTTCTAGATAGTTTTAAATTTTTCCTTTGGTTTACTTGATAACCAGTTGATTATTCAGCAGTATTGTTTAATTTTTTGTGTTAATTTTTTCCATTAAAAAAAAAGTTCTTGTAAGTTTTCCGCTGAAAAATTTGCTGGTAGCCTCATGGGGGTTCTCTTGTATGTAACAAGTCGTTTTATTATTGCTGCATTTAGGATGCTTTCTTTATCCTTAAGGGCTTCCCAGGTGGCTCAGTGGTAAAAAAGCCACCTGCCAATGCAGGAGGTGAAGGTTCGATCCCCGGGTTGGGAAGATCCCCTGGAGAAGGAAATGGAAGCCCGCTCCAGTGTTCTTGCCAGGGAAATCCCATGGACAGAGGAGCCTGGTGGGCTTCAGTCCATGGGGTTACAAAGAGTTGGACATGACTGAGCGACTAAACAGCAACGACATAGACCTGGTTAGGAGATCCGGGTTTCTTCCAGTTTAAGACCCACTTTGCAGGCCTTAAGGGCTCAGTAAGGATAACTCCCTGGGCTGCGGGAGGTGTCAAAGCATCCTTATCTCAATAAAAGCTTACTTATAAACACAGGTTCAAGAGGGAGGGGACATGTGTATACCTGTGGCTGATTCGGGCTTCCCAGGTCGCTCAGTGGTAAACAACCCCCCTGCCAATGCAGGAAATGGGGGTGTGAATCTGGGTTGGGAAGATCCTTGGAGAAGGGCATGGCAAGCCCCTGCAGTATTCTTGCCTGGAGAATTCCCATGGACAGAGGAGCCTGGTGCCCTACAGTCCACAGGGCCACAGAGAGTTGGACATGAGTGACAGACTAGACAATAACAACAGCTTTACCCTGAATCTTTACCACTTCAGTGTTCCTGTGCTTTGGGCTAATCTTATTCAGAACTCTCTGGGCTTCCTGGACCTAGATGTGTTTCCTTCCTCAGATTGGGGATGTTTTCAAAGACTATTTCTTCTAATAATTTTTCTCTCTTGCTCTTTCTCTTCTCCTTTTGGGACCCCTATAATGCAAGTGTTATTCTGCTTGACGTTGTCCTCAGGTCCCTGAAGGTAGCTTTGTTTTTTGCCTTGCTGCTCTGTCTGGGTGACCTCCTCTGGCGTCTCCCAGGCTGTTGACTCCCTCCCTGTTGAGCCTCTCTGGTGTGTTTGTCAGTTCAGAAACATGACTGTTCGGGTTTTTCTCTTTGTTGAAGTTCTCACTGTGTTTGTTCACCATCCTTGCCCTGAATTCAGTGAGCACTTTCAGGACTATGACTATGAACTCTATCAGTTAGATTGCTTATATCTGTTTCATTTAATTATTTTTCCGAGATTTTTTTTGGTATTGTTCTTTTGATGGAAACACATCTCCTTATTTTGCCTAACTCTCTGTTCCTATGTATTAGGTGAGTCAGCTCTCTTTTCTGGTCGTGAAGGAGTAGACAGCATAGTAGGTTGCCTGTGAGCTCGGAAGCACAGCCCTGCCTGGCCACAGGAGCCAGGCACCTGGGGCTGCGTGCCCCTCCTGTTGTGATGAGGCCGTGCAGGCAGGTGGGGTGGCCCCGGAGTGACTGCGCGGCCTGCCACAGCAGCTGTGGCCGTGGTGAGTGTAGTACAGTTTGTAACACATTAATTTGGCCAGTTCTGAGGCCCTTATTAGGAGCTGCTAGTGTCCCTTTCTTGTCCAGTGTCTCAAACCCACACCCCAACCACCTCCCAAATAGGTTTCACACACTCCAGGCCGCCATGCACCTGCCTGCATCACCCCAGGCAGGTGCGACAACCAGAACTGGCGGGATTTATTTGGAGCCTGGACTAGGCTGCTCACCTGCCTCACCAGCTCCCTTGCGTGGAACCCACAGGCCGGGCACCACCCGCTGTTCCCCTCTCCTCTGCCGCCTGACTGACCCCAGTGCTTCCTCTGAGTGGCCCTGCGTGGTCTGCTGTCGCCCTGGAACTCAGCTGACAGAGCTGCTGGACTCTCTCTGATCTCTCCTTTCAGTCTGCTCTGGCTTGCCATGCCTAAATGAGCTGATGTTGTGAAGGGGAGTCCCACACACTTCCCATTTACCACCACGGCCATTCCACGTGCATCTGAGGCTGGGAGATGAGGAGGGGAGTCAGGGGCCTGTCCTGGGGCCCCAGTTCAGCCTCAATGCAATTGCTTCATCATAAAAAGCCCTGCTCTTTCGTATGCTGGTCATGGGAGTGGACTGTCCTCCACCCACCTTGTTGAATCAAGACCTTGAACCCATCTGGGCTCTTGGCTTTCTTCTTCACCTCAAGTCCTGCCATAATCCTGGGTGACACCAGCACCCACTTATCTGTCAGTTCCACACCCTGCAGTCTTGCATCCTATCTGTGATTTTATCTTCTTATACCTGCTGCTTTTCACCTCTCTTCATTGTCTACCCCTTGATTGTGCAGCAACACTTATGTCCTCTGCTTCCAAAATCCCAGATCAAAATATTTATCAGTATGTACTGCTGATAGCAATTTGGTCTGNGCTGCTTTTCACCTCTCTTCATTGTCTACCCCTTGATTGTGCAGCAACACTTATGTCCTCTGCTTCCAAAATCCCAGATCAAAATATTTATCAGTATGTACTGCTGTTAGCAATTTGGTCTGTGGTTCCTCTGCCTTTCCTAAAACCAGCTTGAACATCTGGAAGTTCACGGTTCATGTATTGCTGAAGCCTGGCTTGGAGAATTTTGAACATTACTTTACTAGCATGTGAGATGAGTGCAAATGTGCTGTAGTTTGAGTATTCTGTGACATTGCCTTTCTTTGGGATTGGAATGAAAACTGACCTTTTCCAGTCCTGTGGCCACTGCTGAGTTATCCAAATTTGCTGGCATATTGAGTGTAGCACTTTCACATCATCAGCTTTCAGGATTTGAAAGCTGGAATCCAACTGGAATTCCATCACCTCCACTAGCTTTGTTCATAGTGATGCTTCCTAAGGCCCACTTGATTTCATATTCTAGGATGTCTGGCTCTAGATTAGTGATCACACCATCGTGATTATCTGAGTCATGAAGACCTTTTTTGTATAGTTCTTCTGTGTATTCTTGCCACCTCTTTTTAATATCTTCTCCTTCTGTTAGGTCCATACCATTTCTGTCCTTTATTGAGCCCATCTTTGCATGAAATGTTCCCTTGCTGCTGCTGCTGCTAAGTCGCTTCAGTAGTGTCCGACTCTGTGCAACCCCACAGATGGCAGCCGATTGAGCTCCGCCATCCCTGGGATTCTCCAGGCAAGAACACTGAAGGGGGTTGCCATTTCCTTCTCCAATGCATGAAAGTGAAATGTGAATGTGAAGTCGCTCAGTAGTGTCTGACTCAGCAACCCCATGGACTGCAGCCTACCTGGCTCCTCCGTCCATGGGAATTTCCAGGCAAGAGTACTGGAGTGGGATGCCATTGCCTTCTCCAGAAATGTTCCCTTGGTATCTCTAAGTTTCTTGAAGAGATCTCTAGTCTTTCCCATTCTGTTGTTTTCCTCTGTTTCTTTTCATTGACCACTGAGGAAGGCTTTCTTATCTCTCCTTGCTATTCTTTAGAACTCTGCATTCAGATGCTTATATCTTTCCTTTTTTTCCTTTCCTTCTCTTATTTTCACAGCTATTTGTAAGCCTTCCCCAGACAGCCATTTTGCTTTTTTGGTTTCTTTTCTGCGGGGATGGTCTTGATCCCTATTTCCTGTATAATGTCACGAACCTCAGTCCATAGTTCATCAGGCACTCTGTCTGTCAGATCTAGTCCCTTAAATCTATTTCTCACTTCCACTGTATAANTTTGTTTTTTTGGGCTCCAAAATCACTGCAGATGGTGATTGCAGCCATGAAATTAAAAGACACTCCTTGGAAGGAAAGTTATGACCAACCTTGATAGCATATTAAAAAGCAGAGACATTACTTTGCCAACAAAGGTCCGTCTAGTCAAGGCTATGGTTTTTCCAGTGGTCATATATGGACATGAGAGTTGGACTGTGAAAAAAGCTGAGTGCTGAAGAATTGATGCTTTTGGATCGTGGTGTTGGAGAAGACTCTTGAGAGTCCCTTGGACTGCAAGGAGATAGATCCAACCAGTCCATCCTAAAGGAGATCAGTCCCGGGTGTTCTTTGGAAGGAATGATGCTAAAGCTGAAACTCCACCTCATGCAAAGAGTTGACTCATTGGAAAAGACTCTAATGTTGGGAGGGATTGGGGGCAGGAGGAGAAGGGGACGACAGAGGATGAGATGGCTGGATGGCATCACCGACTCGATGGACATGAGTTTGGTGAACTCCGGTAGTTGGTGATGGACAGGGAGGCCTGGCATGCTTCAATTCAGGGCGTCGCAAAGAGTCAGACACGACTGAGTGACTGAACTGAACTGAACTTTTGTACTGCTGTATAAGAAACTACTCTCAAACTTAGAGGCTAAAGCAACAGCCTCAACCTCGTGTGTTTTTATCCAGAGCATTGAATGACCCTCACTGACTCTAAATACTTGAAATGAAGTGTCCTCTACATGGGTCCAGCTCTCATCTGTGGGCTGGCAGATCTTTAGTCCATTTGTAAGTGGGTTAGCATCTACACGCTTTAAATGCTTACACTTTACAGCATACTTTGACCCATTCATTGTTTCCTGCTCTTTGAGGACATGTGTGATGCCATGGTCTGTACAACAGTATTTATAGTAGCAAACAGTAACTGCCTCAATCTCCAGGGTATGGACTAGCCAAGTAAATTCATAGAGTTTAAAGTGGTCATAGAAAGTGCCTTGAATGAAATGTTTATAATTGCGTAGGAAAAACTCTCTGTAGAATGATAATGAGAAGAAATTATAATCATCTGTGTTCACAGTATGAATGCATTATTTAAAATGCAGCATCTTTTAAAATTTATCTATTTGTTTTTTACCGTGCCGGATCTTCCTTGCTGTGCGGGCTTTACTCCAGTTGGCAGTGAGCCGGGGCTCCTCTCTAGCTGTGCGGGCTTCTCTTCTCTTGCTGTGATTGGTGGGCGCTTCAGTTGCTGCGGCTCCAGGGCTCCGGAGCACAGGCTCAGCAGTTTTACAGCACAGGCTTAGTTGATCTGTGGTGTGTGGAATCTTCCTGGACCAGGGACTGAACCTGTGTCCCCTGCATTGGCAAACAGATTCTTATCCATTGCATCAACAGGGAGGCCCACAGCATCTTTTTTTTTTTAAACGATGGCAGACTGCACTGTTTTAAGTTGAGTCTATATAAATAAAAGGAAGTAAAGCCTTGATGGAAAGAGGGAGTTTGGCTTTTTTTCTCCATTAGAGGGGAAGGCAGATCTGCCAGGAAAATATGATGTTTAAAAGTGGCTTTGAGACTGCACCGCCTCAATCCCAGCTGACAGCCTCTGCTTCTCCTAGAGTTCTTGTTTTGTCTGCCTTGGGGAGACATGGGGAAGGGAGCATCAGACTTGCCTGGGGAGCATTTGTTGCAACAAGCGGGGACATGGGGACAGCTGCCCATAGCTTCAGGGGCAGCTCCCCACGAAGCCTGCCCTGGACCATGTGGCCAGGACTCCCTGGGGAAAGCAGGCAGGAAGGAAGAATGTGTCAAAAGGGGAAAGCGGCTGTTGGACCAGAGAACGATTTGAATGCTGAAAAAAGGCCAGGGTGGGGGCCAGTTGCTGTCCGCAGAAACCCCGGGTCCGCCCTGGCCCGCTGCGGCTAGACTTGCTCTTTGCTCAGCGCCTGCTATTCTGGGAAGGAATCTACAAGGAGCTAGCTGGCAGTTCTTCAGCCCCGAGGTTTCCTCTGATGGACTGACAAGCAGGTGTTGGAGAAGCCTGTGTCAGAAATGTCACACACCCGGGGACTCATCTTCACTTTCTACTGAAGCCTGGGATTGTGTTTAAATGTTTTATGTGTTTCTTCATGATGAGGAGATCAGTATATTATTGGTGACACTTTTCCATAGGGATATATACATTTGATTAATTCCATTGTTTATTTATGATTTGTATATTTAATACTCAGGTTATTATTACACAATTCAAACCAAAGCAAATTCAGTAGAGAAGAACTCTGTTGGTAATAAAAAGTGTTGACTTTATGATATTAAGAAAGCATAAGACTATCTTGGTGTTAAAAAAAAAAATTCATCGTGGGACTCCCTGATGGTCCAGTGGTTAAAACTCTGAGCTTCTGATGCAACAGTTACAAGTTCCTTATTCAGGAAACTAAAATGCCACATGCTTCTTGGCAAGACCAAAAAATTCAATTACATCTGAAAAAGTAAGTCTTGAGATTCCTTAGAAAGCCACATGTTAGGTAAACTCCTGAAACAATAATCACAGCATAATCAGAAAAAATAGTAAAAAGTGACATAGCATAGTATTCAACTGCTGCACTCTTGACAAATAATTTTCATGAGCTGAATCATGTCTGTGTCTGTGTGTGTGCTCAGTTGTGTCAGACTCTTTGTGACCCCATGGACTATATCCTGCCAGGCTCTTCTGTCCATGGGATTCTCCAGGGAAGAATACTGAAGTGGGTTGTCATTTCCTTCTCCAGGGATCTTCCCCATCCAGGGATTGAAGATGCATCTCCTGCTTGGCAGGTGGATTCTTTATCGCTGCACCATCATTGACCCAGTGACGAAGGGGTGGTAGTCCTCACTGGCTCTCCAGGCACCAGCCCACCTTGGTGTATTCTCAGCCCAAGGATGCCCCCTGCCTCCACCATGGATCCACTCCCTTTATGGCTCCAGGAAACCCCCAACCCCCGTCACTCCATCCAACAGCGGCTGGTGCATGACTGTTACAGAAATGCACAGCTGTTCTGTTCTGTGCCTGTTTCCACAGCCCCTCTGCTGTCTGCAGTGTCTCGTCTCTGAAGGGCCAGGCTCCGTGGGGTGGGGGACGGCAGCCTGGATGTGCACGTGCTTTGTGGGTGACATCTTAGCCGTGTCACCTTTCTCCAGGGGCACAGGTGTGACAGCAGTGATGGTCTCATCTGAGGAGATCTCTTCTTTCACTGAATTGCTCATCCTGGACTCACGGATATTGACAAAATGCCCAGTGTGTGTTGGCGGTGGATGCTGCACAGACAGATGGTGCCGGCCTGCCACCCTGGAGTGGGGCTCAGGATCTGATTGGTGAGCTGAGGGCTCCACTGCCAACAAGGAGTGCAGAGACCTGGTGACCGGCCCCCATCTAATGTGTGGACACAACGCTGATGGCTTTTAGTCCTGGTTGGGTTCTGGGGACAGCACGATCTACATCTGCTCGTTTCACCTGACTGCTGATGTGACTTGCAAGTCACTGTCTCATGGGGACCCCTGTACCACAGGCTGTAAAACCTGCCTCCGCTGAGCTCAGTGAGCATTCCAGAGGTGCCCTCCACTCCTTCGCTGAAGAGGCCTCTCGTGACTCCTCAGTACCTGACTACCTGTGGTAGACACAGGTACCTCCAGGCTTGTGACGTCAAGCGCTGCCTTCCTCAGCCTTGCACTCAGGATCCTGGAAAAGAGGTGCTCAGGACCTTGAGCCTGTGACCCTCTGGACTCTGCCCCCCCCGATTCGGTTGGTTAACAGCAGCACCCCACAGTGTGGAATTGGGACCAGGCTGCTTGTGGAGGGCGGGGGTGTGGGGCTGAACCTGGGCACCCACAGGTCCTGCCCTGGAGTAGGACCTGTCCTTTGTGCCCCCTGCCCTCAGTCCAGGCCAGATGCTGGGGAATTGGAGGAGATACCCTGATCCCAGACCATTCAGTTGCCTGGGGACACCCAGGGATTGCCTGAGTGAACAGAAACGGGAGCTGGCAGATTCTGTAGATGGAGTTACCGCCAGTGTGTGTGCAGGAACTCAGAGCTGTGGGGCTCCTCTCCCATCTCTCAAACCAGGTGTCCTGGCGGAGGAGGGGACCACGGCCAAACAGCTGGTGGCCCTTCCGCCGCAGTCTCAGCTCCAAGGCTGGCCGCCCAGGGACCCTGTCTGGGCATCTCCACCTGTGTCTGTCCCTGGCCTGGAAGGCCTTCCCTTTGGGTGGAAGGACTCCAGACATCTTAGGTTTGCAGATACCCAAACAGAGAGCCAGTAGCAGACTTGTCTACATCTGCTAACCCCCAGACAGCCCTCCTGGGACATGCCTCGTCCCCTTGGGAGTCCTAGATGTTATCCAGATGTCATGCACAGCAAGGACTCCTATCCCATCTCAGAAGACATTGCTAGGCCTGAAGGGAGTGCTCCGGGCACCCACCTTCCATATACTCCCCAGCAGCCGGTCTAATTGGTTTAGTTTAGACAACCAAGGGACTCTTCAGAGCTCTGATTGAAGTTAAACAGTAGCACGTGCCACCCTCCCACCTGCTGTGAGTGTCACCATTACTACAGGCACCAATCAAGTTCTACTATCACTGTAGAGCATGCAGAAGTCTTGGAGGAGAGGCATCAGCTGTGTCTACAAACAGTTTGATGGGACACAAGCAGGGTCACCTTCCCCTGTGTCCAGAGAGAACACTGGGGAAAGTGGATCCAGATTGTCAGCTGCAGGCAAGGTATGGAGGAGAGCCAGCAGTGGAATGGAGAGGTGCTGACTCGGAGCTCACCCAACAGGACCCACTTCTGGGAGGTCCCCAGGGGAGGCAGCTGGAGGGAGGGGCTGACAGAGGCGGGAGGTTATGATTGTCGACATGCTGGACAAGGTCCAGGTGTGGTCACAGGAGTAGGCTGTTGAAGTGGAAAGTGAGACTAGAGCTTCCGGTGCTATTGAAATATGCTGGATGGAAGAGGGGAAGGACTGGGTCAGGGGTTGCTGACATTTCACTTCCTCAACTCATTAAAAACCCTGAACAACCACAAAATACCATATACACTGAAACACTTCTCATCTGAACAAGTGAGTCAAAGGAGAAACCAGAGTGAAATCAGTTGCCCTTCAGTGAAAGGCTCTCAGTTGAGGATCTTGAATGGCGGATCAGGTCACAGAGAAAACTGTGGGCAGACCCGTGGCCCAGACAGGGTGTTGGAGCTTGGTGCCATTTACTGCTGTTACCCTTCTAAGTTTATGAAATGATAAAATGTTTATGAAATAGTTTATAAAATGATAAAAATAATAGTGCATATCTCATGGCATTGTTATGAAGGTTACTGTGGGAACAAACGTAAAGAGGTCAGCATAATTTGAACACACAGTGGCTTTGGCTAATGCTACGTCTTATTATAACACAAAGTCCATATTTCTGCTGCTGATAAATGCATTATCACTTTCTGACCATATTAGTTTACAATATTGTGATAACGTACAACAGACTTAGTGGTTTGAAACAGCACCCATGCATTTCCCTACAGTTCTGCAGGTCAGTCCTATGGGGCTAATGTCACTGTGCAAGAGTGCTGGTCCCCGGAGGCTCTCCAGGAGAATCTGTTTCCTTGCTTCACCAGCTTGTAGAGACAGCAGACTGCTGTGGCCTGCCCTCCTTCTGACCGCCAGCAGTACGAGCCCCCCGGGCTGCTGGTCTCAGTGGGCCTTGGCCTGCAGTGGCTTGGAGCAGGGTTTCGGCTCCCCACCAGAGCCTGTGGTCGGTCATTGTGGGGAGAGTGCTGAGTCCGGGCCATTACACCACCAGGGACCAGGGACCAGGTTTGGCCTGTCGGCTGTGTAGAGATGAATTTCCTCACAGAGATGAAAAGTAGTGAAACTAGTAAAGTGTCTGTTAGGAGGAAGAAGAGTAGCCATGTAGGCACATGGGTGGGCTCAGAGACAGTCATGCCCTCGTGGTGGTTTGGACAAGACCTGCATTTCTTCTACCTGATTGAATGCTACCTCATGAATTTAATTAGTTAAGGAGGACAGTTTGCCATCGTTTTATTCAAGGTAACATGCAACAGTGGGATTCTTTTCTATGATTTGAGAACTGAAACCTACAGTGACATTGTTTTGTAAGTAGTCTATTTTTTCTTTTTTCAAAGAGAAATAGACCAATGGAAATTTAGAAAATGTGGAGGGGATAGCAGAAAAAGTCAGTAACCATAATCCCCGTATTCAGAAATGACTAAGAGTTGAAGGTTTTTTGTTTTTGTTGCTTTTGCACTTTTATCTATTATGACAATCTCTGTATTTTAATTGAGGATATAGAACATTCATATTTATTTATTTATTATTACCCATTTTTGTTGGAGTTTAGTTGCTTTACAAAATTGTTAGTTTTTGCTGTGCAGCGAAGTAAATCCGCTACACATATACATATATGCCCTCTTCTGGGGGTTTCCTTCCCATTTAGGTCACCACAGAGCACTGAGTAGAGTTCTCTGAGCTGTACACTATGTTCTCAATAGTCATCTATTTTATACATGGTATCAAGAGTGTATAAATGTCAGTTCCAATCTCCCAACTCCTCCCACTCCCTCTTCCCCTCTTGGTGTCCATACGTTTGTTCTCTATGTCTGTGTCTCATTTTCTGCTTTGCAGATAAGATCATCTCTATCATTTTTCTAGATTTCATGTGTAAGCGATATTATTTGATATTTGTTTTCTCTCTTTCTGACCTACTGGAGCTTTCCTGTGAGGATATACAGGACCCTGCAGGAGGGCGGCCAAGCTGCTCTCCAGTCTAGCCTCCCAACTCCAAGTAAATCCATTTCTGTCTTCAAAACTCAGCAGTTTGAGCCCAGAGGAAGGCCAAACTTGCTAGCATTGCTCTGTTCTTATTTGCTTTGCAGTAAATACCTCCAAGCGAAGATACTTGGCTGGTGAAATTTTAGCACTTTCAAGTTCGTATGTGTTTAATACCAACTCCTTCTCATTCTACCCCTAAAGGTTTTGGTGCATGCCTGTCCAGTTGTTTTGTGATCTACATTATTTTAAGTGTTTGAACATTGCTGACTGCTTGCAGGCAGTTTTTTGATAAAAACCAATGCTACTTCCGGATGGCCTGAGACCATCCCTACAGAGCGACCCACCCTGTCTCTCCTTGTGGATGATTTGTAGCCACCATTTGGTTTTAGTATTTTTCTTTCCCTTTTTTTTTTTGAAGTGCTATTGGAGAGGAAAATAATTAGAGTGGGAAGGGAAAGTGTGGTAAATTCTGAGTTAAAGGAGACGTGTATTCAAATCCCAATTGGGGTCCGTGGATATATTTGCAAAATGATAGTCAAGGGTCTATTTCCTGACTGTGAATCAGAACATGACTGTGTTGGAACACCCTTTAAAGGCTTCCATGGTATATGTTAACCAGTGAAGCTAGTAGAGAACGAAATGATGATTTCACAGTTATCTATCCATCCTCCCAGGATGCTGAGCATGCATATTTCAACTTCCAGGAACTTCATGCTCTGACAACGGTATTAATCCTCCATCTTCAGCATAATACCAACATTGATGTTCAAACAACCTTTTCTGGGTGCTTGTCACAAGAGTGGATCACTTCCTGGAAGCAGTTGTCCATATTTTCTGATTGGTGGTCAGTGAAGGTCAGTGCTGTAACTCTTCTCTGGCCAGTCATCTGATATCCTACTTTATGTGTACTTTATGCAGAGCAAGTACAAAAAACAGATGTTTTTCCATAAGGTAATTTCCACCTGAAAGACAAACTTTTAGAATTTCACAAAGTTTTCTATATTACATGACTTGGTTTCATTTTTACCTGTTTATGGAAATTATCATAGTTTTAACAGAGAGGCATAGAAATGATAATAATAAAATAAAAATGCTGTCTCCTACTGGCAGTTATTGTCATAACAGTAGTGCTTGGTACTTTCTGTGGGTCACTTTGTTTAACCTTCACAGTGACGCTGTGAGGGAGGTGCTAGTGTCATCATGAAATAGATACTCGAATAATCTGCCCATTGTGTGTGTGTGTGTGTGTGTGTGTGTGTGTGAGTTGCTCAGTCATGTCTGATTCTGTGACCCCATGCACTGTAGCCGGCCAGGCTCCTTTGTCCATGGGATTCTCCAGGCAAGAATACTGGAGTGAGTTGCCATTTCCATCTCCAGAGGGATCTTCCCGACCCAAGGACTGCACTGGGTCTCCTGCACTGCAGGCAGATTCTTTACTGTCTGAGCCACCAGGGAAGCCCCATCTGCCCATTGTCACCACAGATGAGTAATAGAGCCTGGATTTGGAAATAGGCAGCCTGACCCCGGTGCTCCTGTCCTTAAGTGTGGTGTGTCATTCTGCTTCCACTTAGGAAGGCCAGACACACATCCATGTACTAGTGAAAGGGTGGTGACTACAGCAGCTCTTAATGAGACCACAATGGAGAAATTTGATGAAGAAGGAAAATAAATTAAATACAACTTTTCAAAAAAAATTGGTCCAGTAGTTAAGAATCTGCCTTGTAATGCAGGGGATGTGGATTTGATCCCAGGACAGAGAACTAGGATCCCACATGCTACACCTAGAGAGTCTGTGTGCCGAAACGAAGGATCCCATGTGCCACAACTAACACCTGATGTAGCCAAATAAATGCATCCTATTTTAAAAAGAAAATTAAAAAATAATTATTGGCCATGTTGTGTGTTATGTGGGGCCTTAGTTCCCAGACTAAGGATCAAACCCACGCCCTCTGCATCGGAAGTGCAGAGGCCTTAGAATAAACGGACTGCTAGGGAAGTCTCTGACATAAAATTACTTCCTAACGGAAAATCATTACCCGAATTTTCAAATTATTTAGAATTTTAATCCTGTGATCTTATTATTTTGCTGTATTGGTAAAATTGGTAATGACTGTAATATACTTTTGAGAGTTCAAAAAATGCTCACCAATTTTAGAAATCTGGTTTCTGTCTAATTTTCACTACTTATAGTGAATTTAGAATATGAAGATAATTCTACCTATCATCAAAATGACTTTTGAGTCAATTAACGTTTCTCACTTTTTTGAGTTTAGGGTCATACCCCTCCGGACATTAGAGACATCCATCATAAGATAGTTTACTATTCTTCCTTAGAGCTTCAGTCATTAAACTATTTCCACCTCTAGTTGCCTGAAGTGAGCAGGAACAGCCTTGGGTTCTTTTTTTAATTAAAAAAATTTTTATAGTGATAAGGTGTCCTATAATCAGTATATCTCATTTTTTTCTGTTAGTGCAATTTCTGAATCTGAGTTTGAAGAGTCCTTACAAAACTTCCTTACTAAACTTTCTATAAGAACAGGATTTTTTTAAAGGAGGATTTATTTTTGGTAAAATAATTTATATGAACACTCACCTTACAGAGGTTATTTCATTGATCACTTGGAGGACTATGTGAAATGCACATAAAATGCTATGTAAATGGCTGTGGCTGGATGTTTATTACCTGGGCGGGGGTTATGCTGGTCTCTCTGCTTATGTTTGAATTTTTTCTAATATAATATATTGCATTAAATGGATATATAGTTTCTTTTTGAGATGTTGAAAATGTTCTACAATTAGATTGTGACAGTGGTTATACATAGTTTTGTAAATTTACCAAAAGCCATTGAGTTGTACCCTTAGAGTGAGTGGATTTTCTGTCATGTTAAGTATACCATCATAACACTGTTAAAAAATGAAATGGGTCCAGACAAAAATTAATTTGGTGAAAACAAACCAGTGCTGTCTGGCAGACTTTAACAGCATTGTTAATACTCTATAATTACATTTGGGCCTTAGGAAGCATCACTAAGAACAAAGCTAGTGGAGGTGATGGAATTCCAGTTGAGCTATTTCAAATCCTAAAAGATGATGCTGTTAAGTACTGCAGTCAATATGTCACCAAATTTGGAAAACTCAGCAGTGGCCACAGGACTGGAAAAGGTCAGTCTTCATTACAATCCCAAAGACAGGCAATGCCAAAGAATGTTCAAACTACCGCCCAAATTGCACTCACCTTACACGCTAACAAAGTAATGCTCAAAATTCTCCAAGTCAAGCTTCAACTGTGAAATTCCAGGTGTTCAAGCTGGATTTAGAAAAGGCGGAGGAACCAGAGATCAAATTGCCAATATCTGCTGGATCATCAAAAAAGCAAAAGAGTTCCAGAAAATCATCTATTTCTGCTTTACTGACTATGCCAAAGCCTTTGACTGTGTGGATCACAATAAACTGTGGAAAATTGTGAAAGAGATGGGAATACCAGACCACCTTACCTGCCTCCTGAGAAATCTGTATGCAGGTCAGGAAGCAATAGTTAGAACTGGGCATGGATCAACAGACTGGTTCCAAATCAGGAAAGGAATATGTCAAGGCTGTATATTGTCACCCTGATAATTTAACTTATATGCAGAGTACATCATACAAAAATGCTGGGCTGGAAGAAGCACAAGCTGAAATCAGGATTGCCAGGAGAAATATCAGTAACCTCAGATACACAGATGACACCAACCTTATGGCAGAATGTGAAGAACTAAAGACCTTCTTGATGAAAGTGAAAGAGGAGAGTGAAAAAGTTGGCTTATAGCTCAACATTTAGAAAACTAAGATCATGGCATCTGGTCCCATCACTTCACGGCAAACAGTTGGGGAAACAATGGAAACAGTGAGAGACTTTATTTTCTTGGGCTCCAAAATCACTGCAGCTGTGAAATTAAAAGACGCTTGCTCCTTGGAAGAAAAGCTATGACCAACCTAGATAGCATCTTAAAAAGCAGAGACATTACTTTGCCAACAAAGATCCATCTAGTCAAAGCTATGTTTTTTCCAGTAGTCATGTATGGATGTGAGAGTTGGACTATAAAGAAAGCTGAGCATTGAAGAATTGATGCTTTTGAACTGTGGTGTTGGAGAAGACTCTTGAGAGTCCCTTGGACCACAAGGAGATCCAACCAGTCCATCCTAAAGGAAATCAGTCCTGAATATTCATTGGAAGGACTGACGCTGAAGCTGAAACTCCAATTCTCTGGTCACCTGATGCTAAGAACTGATTCCTTGGAAAAGACCCTGATGCTGGGAAAGATTGATGGCAGGAGAAGAACAGGACAACAAAGGATGAGATGGTTGGATGGCATCACCAACTCAATGGACACGAGTTTGAGCAAGCTCCAGAAGTTGATGATGGGCAGGGAAGCCTGATGTGCTGCAGTCCATGGGATTGTGAAGAGTCAGACACAACTGATCGAGTGAAATGAATTACATTAATGTATTTTTTTTTACTTAGAAATATATTGTAACAATGATTTTCTATAATTGGAGAGTAATGGAATGTTTTATTTATGTGATTTGCTTTCCTTTCACAGAATGAAAAGAACATTGAGAATGCTTATAAGGTGCTGATGGAGGAACTGGAGGAATGCCAAGCTTTAGCTTTAGGATGTCTTTTTGGAAATCTAAAATGGAAAATTATGATGGAAGAAGTACTGAAGCTTTTAAAAAAGCTTCTTATTTGAATGAATTGTTTAATTATTAAGAAATATGCAATAATAGTAGAGTTTTCATATACTTCTCACTAAGCTTTCCCTAACATTAACATCTAATATAATGAAGGTACATTTGTCAAACCAGGAAATTAATATTACTATAATGGTAAAAAATGCACCTGCCAATGCTATAGACACAAGAGACATGGGCTCTATCCCTGGGTGGAGAAGATTCCCTGGAGAAGGAACTGACAACCCACTCTAGGATTCTTGCCTGGGAAATCACATGGATAGAGCAGCCTGGTGGGCTACAGTCCATGGGGTTGCAAAGAGTTGGAAATGACTGAGCACACACACACACACACACACACACACACACACAAAACAATATTAACTAACAGACAAATATATTAATAATAGACTTTAATAGACCACTTTGGCTGATTGTCAAAAAATTCTTCATAAAGTTTATTTTTATGGATGTGTAATAGCTCTTTAATGCTGAATATTTAAATTGTTTGAAAACTGTCTTTAACAGCTCTGTAGTGAATGTCTTGGAGCATAAATCTTTGTACACATTTTGTATAGCTTGCTAACACATACCTGGAACTTGAATAGTCAATCCCCAAATATCAACATGCTTAATGGTAATCATTCAGTTCAGTTCAGTTCAGTCGCTCAGTCGTGTCCGACTTTTTGCAACCCCATGAATCGCAGCACGCCAGGCCTCCCTGTACATCAACAACTCCCGGAGTCTACCCAAACCCATGTCCATCGAGTCGGTGATGCCATCCAGCCATCTCATCCTCTGTCATCCCCTTCTCCTCCTGCCCCCAATCCCTCCCAGCATCAGGGTCTTTTCCAGTGAGTCAACTCTTCGCATGAGGTGGCCAAAGTACTGGAGTTTCAGCTTTAGCATCAATCCTTCCAATGAACACCCAGGCCTGATCTCCTTTATGATGGACTGGTTGCACCTCCTTGCAGTCCAAGGAACTCTCAAGAGTCTTCTCCAACACCACAGTTCAAAAGCATGATATTGCCAAATGTCTTTGTACCTATTTATACTCATCGGCAAAATAGAAGAGAAATGACTTATCCTGTGATTTCCAGTGCTGCTGTTGCTGCTGCTGCTAAGCTGCTTCAGTTGTGTCTGACTCTGTGCAACTCCATAGACCGCAGCCCACCAGGGTCCCCTGTCCCTGGGATGCTCCAGGCAAGAACACTGGAGTGGGTTGCCATTTCCTTCTCTGGATTTCCAGTGCTATTAACCTTAAAATTAATTTGAAAGTAAAAATATGCTATCTCATCATCTTTATTACTAAAGAAGTTGGACACTTTTATCAATATTTGTATTTCTTTTGTAAATTATGCGTCTCTTCTTAAAGGCTTAGATACTTTCTTATTGAGAAAGAAGCTTCAGTCGGACATGACCGAAGCTCCCTTACTTCAGTCATGTCTGACTCTTTGCAACCACATGGACTAGCCCGCCAGGTTCCTCTGTCCATGGGATTTCCCAGGCAAGAATACTGAAGTGAGTTGCCATGCCAAGTATTATTACCTCTTTTACTGGTGAGCAATGAAGTCTCAGAGAGGGCCCAATAGCAAAGATAGAGCGCATTCATAAGTGAATTAAAATCCATTCCTCATTGCTTATATGTAGAATCTAAGATACAACACTGATGAACTTACCTGCAGAACAGAAACAGACTCACTGACATAGAGAACAGACTTCTGGGTGCCATGGAGGAGAGTAAGGGAGGGATGGGGTGGACGTTTAGGATTAGCAGATATGAACTAGTATATGTAGGGTGGATAAACGGCAAGGTCCTGCTGTAGAGCATGGGGAACTGTAGTCAGTATCCAGTGATAAACCATAATGGCAATTAATGTATATGTAGCTGAGTCACTGCTCTACAGGAGAAATTAGCACAACATTATCAATCAACTACACGTCAATAAAAAAATTAAAATTGATTCTCAGAGTTGTCAGCTATTTAGAGAATTGTGGGCATGGTTAAGGGGACCCACAGGGCAGCTGGACTCCCAAGAAGAGCCTGTCATCCATGTCTGAGGTCTGAAGAGCAAACATTTCTCTTTGGGCAACACTCCAGCTGCGTTTGCCTGGCATGCTGAGTTTCTATGTGCTACTTACAACTGCCACAGTAGACAGGAGAAACGAAAAGGAGAGGTGGAAAGAAGCAGATGAAGGAGAGACAGCTGGGTAGAGACATGCAAGGTGGTGGCCGATGACATGGCCAGGGCCAGTGTGCCGCCAACTGACTGTTCTTCCCAGTGAATCTCACTGATCTGTTGTGATCGTCTCCACACGTGAATCCACGGAGCACATGGTCACTGGGTTCCCTGCTGCCCACCACCCCCCGCCATTCTATACTAACTTTCATCCTATCGGGCAAAGTCAGTCTTTCCTGAGGACCTTGCCGCAGCAAGAAGCTCAAGGCTTGGCCTCTGGCGTCACTCTAATTAAGAGGCCGTGTCGGGATTTGCAGATGGTGGCTGCAAGAGAGAGCAGGATTAGCAGCAGCTTACCCACCGGGGGCCAGTGGGGGCTGCAGGGAGGATCCATGTTAAAGCTCTTTCGTAGCCTTTATAGCATTGGTAAGTGTTTGGTAATGTTTATAAATAAAGTGTAGGTTGATTGGAAGAAAGGGGATCAAAACAGCCCTAAATGTGAAGTATGAAAAGGCCAGCTGTGAGGAGGAAGAGAGAGTATGTCTGTGACCTAAAAACAGGAGAGGAATTAGCCGAGTCAGGGTCCAGTAGGGTTACGGACCAATTGAATTAAAGACTTTAATGTTTACACCACATGTTTATGTCTGGTCACTGTTAGGATTCAATGCATCTTGCCAAGTTTTAGCCAGACTGTTAAAATTATCTCAGTATTTTTCTTTGAATATAGTAGAGAAGGCATGGAAATATTAGCTGGAAAAAGATTTGTGTTCCTCTGAACTTAGACCAATTTGGGTTTTAATGACCTTATTTTTGTCATGAACTACAAGATTTTTCTTTTTCTCTAACACTTACATGGCTACCTCTCAATTATCCATGGAGGTGATGGAGGGTATATAGCTGCATTTTAATTTTATTGAGTTTTCTGTATTCCAAAACCTCCATTAATGCTGAGTAAATAGTGAATTTAATTGGGACAGGTTGACTGGCCAAGTGACTAATCTTGGATAATCAAACATTTGTTATTTTTGATAGCCTTTTTAAACAGTTTTATTGTATATTCTTTACCAAGGTAAAACCATGGAAGACTTAAGTATAGCTATGCAGATGGTGAAAAGGATCTGCTTTGTGATGGAAAAATACCCAGAGCTTCTGCAGGAGGCAGACTGGCAACTCATAGCCAGGTGCCTGCGGTGTTTAGGGTTCAAGGAGCTGGAGAGTTCTTTGCATCCAGTGCATAATGTTTTCAGAATAGCTCCATTTTAATAGAGCAGCTGTTAGGTGTACAGAAAGTGTCTTGTACAGTCACCTCCAGTCAGACTTTTTCTATTGAAAATATTTACTTCAAGTTCTTAATCGTTATTAGTAATCCAGATGCCTCAACCTGAAAAGTGAAAGTGAAGTCGCTCAGTCGTCTTTGTGACCCCATGGACTGTAGCCTACCAGGCTCCTCCATCCATGGGATTTTCCAAGCAAGAATACTGGAGTGGGTTGCCATTTCCTTCTCCAAGTAACCTAGAACTGGAACATTTTACAAATGCTTCTCTGGACAAGCAAATTGAATGCTAGATAGTCTCTGCCAGGCCAGGTGAAGTCGCTCAGTCGTGTCCAACTCTTTGTGACCCCATGGATTGTAGCCCACTCGGCTCCTCTGCCCATGGGATTCTCCAGGCAAGAATACTGGAGTGGGTTGCCATTTCCTTCTCTAGGGGATCTTCCCGACCCAGGGATCGACAGAGGTCTCCCGCATTGCAGGCAGACACTTTAACCTCTGAGCCACCAGATAGTCTCTGCAGACCCTTAAAACTAGTCCTGTGTTTAATTCTAGGACAACATTAAAAGCTATATTGTGATTGTTCAGTTGTCTTTATATCAGATTGTAGCTCAAGTACTGTGATGGGTATTTGAAAATCTTGATGTCTGCTATTTACACTTAGTTAAGATAATGATTTAGATGGTAAAAGATTTCTTCAATAAATAGTGCAAAATTTCAAAGACGGTAAAATGCTTTTCTGATAAAAATTAGTTTTCAGTCATTTTATTTTAAAAATAAAATAAATAATTTTGATCATTTAAATGATGTTAAAGTTTAAAATCACTTTCAAGTTGGACTTTTAAACTAATACAGGTCACAGGAAAGGGCATAAAGGAGAAGAAAAAGGACAAATACTCACAGTGGGCCTTGGGCCAGCCCTTTTTCAGCTGCATACATGGGCCACTATCTGGTGCATGATGAGAGGAAAGATCCAGACCCCAGAGTTCAGGACTTTATTCCTGACAACTGGCAGGAAATGCCTGAATTTTCTATTGTATAATTAAATCTGATCTCAGAGCTACTCATGACTGTGGTTCCTCATATCATGTTTGGCATGAAATTCTTAATACTGAATCATGTCATTTAAGACTGCCACAGGAAATGTCAAATGTGTACTTTTTCCCACTTAAAGAAAGTGAATTTTCCATGTCATTCACTTTTTGTAAGTGGACCATCTTCTTGGAGGTGTTGTGGTGGATTCACATGTGTGTATTTGAAGTTCCAACTGTATCATATGGAGCAGCCTCCAAGGTTCTCCTGAGTCAGTAGGGTTCCTGTGTAAATACAGAAAAGTGTACAGAGATTCAGGGAGGTTCAACAGTATAGACAGTCATTTAGGTATTTACAGCCCATATCTGGGGCCACAGTAACTGCTTTTCTATAAATATGTGTAAGAATAATATTAATGGCAGCCCACTCCAGTACTCTTGCCTGGAAAATCGCATGGATGGAGGAGCCTGGTGGGCTGCAGTCCATGGGGTCGCTAAGAGTCGGACACGACTGAGCGACTTCACTCTCACTTTTCACTTTCATGCATTGGAGAAGGAAATGGCAACCCACTCCAGTGTTCTTGCCTGGAGAATCCCAAGGACAGCAGAGCCTGATGGGCTGCTGTCTATGGGGTCGCACAGAGTCGGACACGACTGAAGCGACTTAGCAGCAGCAGCAGCAGCAGCAATGGATATAAAATTAGGAATAAAAGGACTCATTTCTGCATTGGTCCAACCTTATGAATTAAACATGCTTACCTACAAGAGAGCCATTTCAGAGGTTCACTCTCACAGGCTGTCTCATCAGCATCTGACTTTGTCCTCCTTGTGTTGGTGCTGGTCACCCACAGGCTCTCTGCTGCTGCTCAGGGGTAGGGGCCCAGGTCCTTTCTGCCTGAGGGCAGGCCTGGGGCTGCCAGGGCTTCCTGGCATCCTACACACAGCACACTGCTGATGCTGCCTTCGCTCTGAAGTGCAACCCAGAGTGGAGTTGGATTCAGATAGTGGGCAGGGTGGGGCTTTGGAGGGCTAGTCTGTCTTCTGCCCATCACATGGTCTCTTGATCCTTTAATGAGTCATCATTTTGATGAATGAAAGTGCAGGCTGAGGGATGAGAATCTTTTAATGAAGGACCCACAGGCCCTCTAAAGTAGGGCCATTCTTCTCTTTACAAAGGAGAAGATAAGTAGTAAAATGGCTAATTATTGATTTTTTTCTATTCAGCTACTTTTTCACCCTCACAAAAATACATATTCTTAGATCTTCATTTCTCTATTCCAAGGTGCACTTAATGACAAGTCAGCAGAAAGAAAATCTGCCCAAGAATAAGATAACTTGTTCTGACTCCGTCTCCATTTTTCACACGGAGCCCACTTTTGTATGCTCAAAAGCACTGTGGTTCTCTCTTCTGGGAGAGGCAGTGAGCTCCCCACTAGTTCTCTAGGGTCTCTTGGCGTGTTTTCAGCTCCCAACCACTGCTTTGTGGCATGTTACCCAGCCCAAGCTCGCTCTGCTTGCGGCAAGTCAGTAAGTTGGGAGGCAAGTTGTTGGGATAAGAATTTTAATTGGAAAGCCAGCAGCCCCAGAAGATGGCAGACTGATGTCTCAGAAAACCATCTCCCTCAGTCCCAGTTCAGGCTCCTTTTATACACAAGAGGGGAGGGACCCAGGACCACTCGCCAAGAAGGACCACTCACGTGGCTGGTTGACAGTTGTTCTTCAGGGTCGCTTGCTTGAGGGAGGGGCCCAGTGTGGCACCGACCCCCGGGGGGAAACAGGCTGCTAGAGCCCATGTCTGCCCTGCTGCCATCAGAAGGGAATTATGAGGGAGGTGTCTTCACTTACTGGTTTTGCTGTTGCTGCACCTGGTGCTGAGTGACAGTGCTGTGAATCTGCAGCAAGAGCTCCTGGACGTTGTGGATGAGAGCAAGTCTGCAGTGGTCGTGGCCCCCAAGTCCTCAGGGGAGACCTACGCCTCCTACTGCTGCATGGAGAGGGTGCTGCATGAGGGCAATGAGCACGTGGTCGTGTGTGTGGCCCCCACCAAGGTACATCCTGGGGCTGGAGGTCATCCTAGAGTGACAAGGGGGTGGTCGTGTGTGTGGCCCCCACCAAGGTACATCCCAGGGCTGGCAGTCCTTCCCAGGTGACAAGGGTGTGCTCGTGGACGTGGTCCCCACCAAGGTAACAATCAAGTGAATTTTCTCATTTACTCCTGAACCTCTTTTTTTTTAAATAAGCCCATGGTCACGTGGTAGATTAGCCCACTTTATTTTTTTCCAGTTTATTTTTCCAATTTTTATTGAGATAAAATTGCTATGTTACATATTAGTTTCAGATATACACCATAATGGAGGCTTCCCTGGTGGCTCAGAGGTTAAAGCCTCTGCCTGCAATGTGGGAAACCTGGGTTCAATCCCTGGGTCAGGAAGATCCCCTGGAGAAGAAAATGGCAACCCACTCCAGTATTCTTGCCTGGAGAATCCCATGGACGGAGGAGCCTGGTGGGCTAGTAGTCCACGGGGTCGCAAAGAGTTGGACACGACTGAGTGACTTCGCTTTCATACACCATTATGGTCAGTAATGGAGTATACTGTGGTGTGATCTCTACAATAATTCTAGTTACCATGAATTCTAGTTATACCTTTTTTCCCCCTTGTGATGAGAGCTTTGGACTACATTCTTGGAAGCTTTCAGGTACACAGTGTTCTTCAGGTATACAGTGTTATTAGGAATAGCCACTGTTACATCCAGGACTGACTGACAACTGGAACTTTGTACCTTTTGACCCCTTCCCACTTTCCCCTGCCCCCACCACCATCTCCACCAACCACCAGTCTGTTCTGTTCTGTGAGTGGTACTTTCTCTTCTGTGCTTTCTCCTTCCAGTGTGAGAGCCTAAAGTGACACTCTCCTTGGAGGGTTGTGAGGGAGAGTCTGGACTTGCACCCTTGTCGTTCAGCTTTTTGCTGTAACTGAGCGAGGCACCTCCATTTTGCTGGGCAGTGTGGAGGCACTAAGGACCCCGCGTCGCCTCTGCCCTCCAGGGGGCGTATCCAGTCTGCTCTCGGGAGTCAGTTCCTTGCCTTTTCCTCACGCCTAGTGGTTTTGCCATATTTGTTTTATGGCTAGAACCATCTGAAGTCAAACTTAACAACAAAATATGATCTTTGTTATTTAGACGAAAGTTTGATTTCCGGAAAGTATAAGGTTGCATATCCTCATTTACAATCCCTTGTTTTTAATGTGATTACTCTTAAGAAAGGCAGATTTAGTTGACATAACTTTGATTCTACAGATGAAAATGAGATCTCACTCCATTTTATTGATGTTTGTAGGAAAATGTAGCGTTGAGTGACTTAGGGTCAGACTCAGAACCAGAATGATCAACATGTTAAATGAAATTAGCACTTTAGTTTTTATTGTAGCTTTTCTGTTTTTCACACTTGTGAAAGCAGTAAGTGTTCATAATAAGAAATGAATAAAAAATACATCAAGAAAAATTAAGCTTACTGGAAGTGGAATTGGTAATTCAACATGGTACATACTCCTTTTCTAAAAGTTTTAGAACCCAAAAGTTTAGAAGCCAAATTACTCTTCTAAAAGTTTAAATCTATTTTTATTCCCTCTGGAAGTGTATGGAAGTATATATTCTCTTATTTTTAAACAACATTCCTATGATTTTAAAATTTTATTTCCATGCTGATAAAAAATTTCCATCTCATATTAAATCTGCATTTCTGTGATTACTGACTGGAGAGTCTTCCCATATGATTTCTGGGCAGTGATATTTCTTTATTCATGAGCTATTTATTCATGAAATCTGCCTATTTTCTTTTTCTTTTAGTGAAAGGGAATTCCCTTTTTATTGATTGGCCAGAACTGTATGTAATAAGTATATTTCTTTTTCTCTCCAAATTATAACCAACATACCTCTGTCATTTTGTCTTTTTACTATATTGTACCTATATTAATGGTATTTTGTTAATATTTGTGTAGTCAGATTTATAGTATTTCCATTTAGCTTTCCCATGTGTGTGCTCAAATATATGAAAATATGTGAAATTGTTCAGTTTCTACTACCTTTATGCTTATGTTTTAAAGTTTACATTTTAATCTAGCTGAAACTTTTTCTAGGGGCATAAAGTATGAAGTAGAGAGATACATGTGGGTTTGCACATACTCAGTTCCACTGGCTGCTTGGTCTGGGTTGAGGATTGCCTGTACCCTCACAGATAGAGGTCTGGAGGCCACCCCCAAATATGAGGACCGCGTGTCCCCCCCACTGCCCACCTCGGCCATTCTCCTACATAGACTCATGGCTTCTCTGCAGGCCTTGATTGCCCAGGGAGCAGCTGTTGTTTCTCATGTGTGGCAACCCTTTCTGTTTTTCTCTCTGATGAAGCCATTTTCCCCATTTTACTTTAGGTTGAGGCTATGACCAAGGTTCAGGCATAGTCACACAGCTGGTAGATAGCCTGTGGGTCAGTGTATCAGGGCAGATGGGAGAAACAGGGGATGGCGCCCCCCCCACCTGCCCCCAGCAGCACGTGTTTTCAGGCAGAGCCTGCTGTTCTCTGAGTTTTTACCGGTGCTCTGTCACATGATTCGGTTCAGTCTCTCAGTCATGTCTGACTCTTTGCAACCTCATGGACTACAGCACATCAGGCTTCCCTGTCCATCACCGATTCCTGGAGCTTGCTCAAACTCATGTCCATTCAGTCAGTGGTATCCAACCATTTGATCCTGTGTGGTCCCCTTTTCCTCCTGTCTTCAATCTTTCCCAGCACCGGGGTCTTTTCCAGTGAGTCAGTTCTTCTCATCAGGTGGCCAAAGTGTTGGAGTTCCAGCTTCAGCATCAGTTCTTCCAATGAACATTTCCTTTAGGATGGACTACTTTGATCTCTTTGCAGTCCAAGGGACTCTCAAGAGTCTTCTCCAACACCATAGTTCAAAAACATCAATTCTTCAGATCTGTCACATGATAAACGAATCTCTTTATTTGTCAATCAGGCCCTTCTCAATTAAATGGAAGCAACCATGGAGAATCGTTTTAACAAAAATCTGCCAAATGGGGAAAGTCTGTGTGGTGTTTTCACCTGGGACTATTGTTGTGATGCCTTGAACTCTCAGGTAAGATGCACGCTAACTAATGCATTGGTTACTAATGTACATGATAGCACTTAGAAGTCTGTCTCGGTAGAAGTGTGGTACCTCCCCGGGGTCTTGTACAAGTAATTTTCTTGAATTTACAAAAGGCATCATCTGGTTTATAAGTGGATTAAAAATGATCTGTAAAACCTCATAGTATAAAAAGTAAAAGCTCCGATTTCCATTCAGGATAACTGTTTCTTGATCTTTCTCGATGAGAAGGATGCTCCTCATGGTTTCAAATGTTATATTTATGGATGGACTTCTGGTGTTAAGTAAATCAAACAGTTTTCCTCCTTACTGAACTCACAGAAAATGGTTAAAGCTAAACCAACCTCCTATCCCAACTTCTGTCATTGTTGATTTCTTCTTTTTAAGATTTTTTTGAATGTGGACCATTTTTAAAGTCTTTATTGAATTTGTTGCAATATTGCTTCTGTTTTATGTTTTGGTTTTTTGACTCTGAGGCATACAGGATCTTAGATCCCTCACCAGGGATCAAATTCACACCGCCTGCATTGGAAGGTAAAGTCTTAACAACTAGACCACCAGAGAAGTTACCC
This sequence comes from Raphicerus campestris, assembly GCA_006410735.1. Taxonomy (NCBI): domain Eukaryota; kingdom Metazoa; phylum Chordata; class Mammalia; order Artiodactyla; family Bovidae; genus Raphicerus; species Raphicerus campestris. Next base: position 398,769 of record SJYW01050351.1, on the reverse strand, counting down.
ATTCATTGTTAATTTTTAATAAACATTTTTCAACCTAATCTGAACCTCAGGGTCAGATTTTGAAGAAATAAATCTGTGACAATTAAATCCTTGTATTGTTATTACCTTGATTGCTCATAAATAAGAATTTAAACTTCAAATCTGATATTTTACCATTTAGACCTAAAAAATTTGCAGTTTCACAGTATTCAGAAAAAATACATTGCATCTGTAGTGAAATGTCCTCTGAAACAGTATCGTATTCTAGCTATTAGCAGCTCCATTTAGGAGTTTTAACTCTCTTTTTTGTATTCTTAGAAGCATATCTTTATGTGGCAAGTGCTCAAAGTGTTCTTGTTTGTGGGTTCTCATCACAGTGCCTGCCTGCTTTGAAATTCTGCTGCTGGCTCCGTACCACCAGGTGTGGGTGAAAAGGATCAGATACGTCATATTTGATGAGGTAGGCTTGGGGTTGTTTCTCTGGGCTGGTTTCCTGGTTGCATCCGCGCTACACTGAAGATGTTTGCTGCTTCAGGGCTTCGTCGTCTGTGTGGAGTTTCTGATGGGTGACGGGGGACACCGGCTTCTCCATGAATCACACCAGTCTGTCGTCAGACTCCGTTTTCCTGTTCTGGCTTAGGACCAGGTATCTGTGTCTGCAGGCTTCTGGAAGGCAGAGGAGCTGTCTGTGGTGACCACGGTTTCAGGGGAGCAGAGCCAACAGGACATAGGTGTTCCTGGGCAGAGATTCCAAAATCCAATCTTTGATCCTAAAGCAAAGAATTAGGCCTCTAGCAAGGATGTCAGTTACATGAGTCATCTTTTCACTTGTGATCCCAGCAGGAAACCAATGACATACTCAAAAGAGAACAGTGCAAGAAGAACATTTTCCAAAGGTGTGTACAGTGGGGAGGGCACTGTGGGGTTAGTGCAGGAGTGCCGGGCAAGGGGACGAGGTGAAGACGAGGTGAAGACGCGGCCCTTGAGGCCCACAGGGAGGTTCTGTGCATGCTGGCCGCCTGGGGAGGGCAGCTGCCTTAGGGAGGAGGAAGGGGGGCGG
>SJYW01050351.1:337679-395345 GCA_006410735.1 Raphicerus campestris | reverse complement strand
GGCGTGGGGTAGGGGGTGGGGGCGGGCGTGCAGGGGGGCACAGCTGGCTCAGGGCAACCTGCCAGGAAGGCAGCTGGTGGCACTAAGACCTCATCCTCATTCCCTTCAGGTCTCTTGCCCAGGCTCTCATTTGTCCAAATCAGATGGACCCAGAGAACCCCGGAACCCTTTTGAAGTAGCCTCTGTGGCTCAGTTTCCCAGGGCAGAGAGAGCAGGATGGAAAATAGACATTTATAGGGCAAATGAAGGGTGCTGAGAACATTTTTATAGCAGAGTAAGAGTATTTATTCAGAGAGGCTTACAGCATTATAGAAGAATTCTGCCCTAAGGGGCCTTTGGCTTAAAAGGGAAATGATGATAAAAGCCTGTATTTCACTTAACTTTTCTTGTGTGAACTAGGAGCCACCAAGAAGGCTGTACTCTTGATGTGTTTGAAGCTGACTTCTGGTGTTTATTTCTGCTCAGTGTGTATACACTGCATCTTGAAGGCCTTGAATATTCACATTTGCAAAACATCCCACAGCTTTGTCTTTGCACTCCAGTGCCTTACCTGTCAGAGAAGGCGATGGCACCCCACTCCAGTACTCTTGCCTGGAAAATCCCATGGACGGAGGAGCCTGGAAGGCTGCAGTCCGTGGGGTCGCTGAGGGTCAGACACAACTGAGTGACTTCACTTTCACTTTTCACTTTCATGCATTGGAGAAGGAAATGGCAACCTACTCCAGTGTTCTTGCCTGGAGAATCCCAGGGACGGGGCTGCCATCTATGTGGTTGCACAGAGTTGGACACAACTGAAGTGACTTAGCAGCAACTTAGCAGTAGCAGCCTTGAACTGGACTCTCATTTCCAAGCTCTGAAATGAAGTGACATGGGGTACCTCAGCTTCCCCAGTTTATGTGAAGGTAAAGCTGGAGGTCTTTGGAGACTGATGGCTCTTCTGGCAGAGTCAGGAAAGAGTGCCTGTGTACAGACTGTAAGGCCACCACTCAGCTGAGTGGTGTGTTATCTGACTGTGTGTGGTCAGTCCCTCAGTCGTGTCTGACTCTTTGCCACTCCATGGACTATAGCCTGCCAGGCTCCTCTGTCCATAGGATGTCTTAGGCAAGAATACTGGAGTGGGTTGCCACGCTCTCCTCCAGGGGATCTTCCCAACCAGGGATCAAACCCGTGTTTCTTGTGCCTCCTGTACTGCCAGGTGGATTCTTCACCATTGAGCCACCTGGAAAGTCAATAATAAATAGAATTCTCCAGGGAAGAATACTGGAGTCAGTAGCCATTCCCTTTTCCAGGGGATCTTCCTGACTCTGGGATTGAACTCACGTCTCTTGTGCCTCCTACATTGCAGGCAGGTTCTTTACCATCTGAGCCACCAAACCAAATGGGCAAGGGAATTTTTAAAAAGTATCTAATAACTGTGATAGTAAGCCCTTTCCAGTTGATTGCCAGGTGTCAGTGTAATCTGTTTAAAGGAAATCACTGTGAGATGAAGTATTTCCTGCCATATCATAGACGGGTGTCACAGCCTTCAGCTATTTTGGCCCTCCAAATGTGACTTTCTGAGCCCCAAGGGCGGCCAGGAAGAACAGTGCGTGCTATCTGGCAGCCATGGAGCTGCCCCCACTCCCTATGGTGAACAAGGAACTAAGGACGTGAATAATCAGATTACAGGGCAGTGGCCCCAGATAGCTGAGATGCGTAAGAAAGGGATGATTTCAGTGAGCCCAGACTCTTGCATCTTCCCATACACAGAAAAGTGCAATTCCTTAATGAGTTATCTCATCTTCCCTCAGTTCAGTTTGGTTCAGTGACTTGGTCACGTTTGACTCTTTGCGACCCCATGGACTACAGCACATGTTCCCTAATTAGCAATGATCTTTTGATTTTCAGACTACCTGGCCCTTGTTGCAAGTTTCTATGTTACCTGACTTCCCACCCTCCCCTCCCCTCCCTGTCTCTTCAGAGCAATTCTCTCAGGATCACTTGAGACACTGTCTCCTGGGTTTGAAGCCCTAAAAATTCCCACCAAAGGAAACATAACTCTCAACATGTTTAGTTTTTAACTAAAACTTGTGTCCTGTGATCTGATTATTCACATCCTTGTTTCCTTGCTCACCATAGGGAGTGCTGGCAGCTCCGTGGCTCACAGATGCAGGTATCGTTGCTCCTGGGCTTCCTCAGGACTCAGAAATTCACATTTGGAGGGCAAAAAATAGATGAAAACTTATATTTTATAAGTTGATACCACTTCTGCGAATCTTCCCTAAATCTAGTTCCATTTGCTTTATCAGGTCAAAGGACATTCATGCATTCAGCAAGTATAGAAGCAGTGTCTCCACAATGCCAGCCACTGTGGGTGTGGGAATGCACAGGTGTGAGCCACAGACTCACTGGGCCAAAGGGATCAGACAGCTGAGCATACGTGTGACTATGGCAGCCCACTTTCCTGATATGGTGGCGAGAAGGGCCAGCCTGTCTGACTGTGATGATGGCCAGGTGGGGGATGGGTGCAGCCTGAGGACAGCTGTGCAGTGCTGGTGGGAAGAGTCTTCCAGTGGGTGACACTGAGCCGAATTCTACAAGTCCAAAAGTGGGTCAGAGCATTCTAAGCAGAGGGAAGAGTATATGTGGAAGTTCTGGGGTAGGAAATTTGTGTTTAGGCAACAAACCGAAGTCCAGCGTGTCTGGAGAGAAGTAAGTGCATGAAGGGAGAGGGGCTGGAAGGAGGCTGGAGAGCCGGCTGGTGGGTGGTAACCCCCAACACAATGTTTGCCCTGTTTAGGAGTTTGTATTTTGTTCCACATGTAGTGGGAAGATATTGAGAAAATGTAACTGGGGACATGGCCTGATTGAGTTCATCCTCGAGGCACGTCTATTGGCTATGACGTGAACAGTGCAGGGGTGGGCCCAGGGGAACTGGGAGGTCAGCCAGGAGGATGTTGTGGATGACCTGGGGGCCATGGAAGTGCAGAAAATGCCTAGATTTGAAAGATATTTTGGAAAGTAAGATACAGAGGAATTATTGATGGATTGGTTATGGGAATTTAAAGAAAGTGTGTGTTAGGATTTTGTGTTGGCTGAATTTGTCAGTGTTTATGTAAACTTGGCATGGTTGGCAAATATAAAATCATGTATGATGGTGATTCAAGCTTCCAGGTCTTATTTTCATCTGCTATTTTTAAATCAACTGGAAAGTTATTTAATTTATTCAATCTAAATAATGTAAACTAATTTAATCTAAAACAACAAACAAAGGCCATTCACAACTTCTCTCACACACACTTCTTGCAACTACATGTGTTTTCTATATATTTGAGCTTGTGTGTGTGTGTGTGTGTTTTAAGATTGCACATGTGAAATCATTGTCTTTTTATGTCTGACTTATTGATTTATTTCTCTTAGCATAATGCCCCTGACATCCTTCCATGATCACAGATGGGAAGATTTCATTCTTTTTTATAGTTAAATAATATTCCATTCTATGTATACATACCTCAGTTTCTTTATCCATACATTCATCCTTCAGTGAACACTTAGGTTGCTTCCTATCTTGGCTGTTACACATGGTGCTGCAATAAACACGGGGGATGCATATATCCTTTGGTTTTCTTTGGATAAATACCCAGAAGTGGAATTGCTGGATCAATGGCAGTTCTATTTTTAGCTTATTGAGGAGCCTCTGGTACTGTTCTGAATGGCTGTAACCATCTCACATTCCCACTAACAGGGTAAAAGGGTCCCTGTTTCACCACACCCTCACCAACAATATTTTTTTAATGTGTTTACTTAGTCTCTGAGTAGTGGACGTTCAGGTTGCTTTTTCAAATGTTTTTGTTTATTTTGTTTCTATCTTTTGGCTGTGCTGGGTCTTCCCTGCTGCCTGGGCTCTTCTCTAGTTGCGGCAAGTGGGGGCTTCTCTCTAGTTGTGGTGCACAGGCTCCTCATTGCAGTGGCTTCTTTTGTGGAGCACGTGCTCTGGGGTATGAGGGCTTCATTTGTGGCTCATGGGCTCAGTAGTTGCAGCTCCTGGTCTCTAGAGCACAGGCTTAATTGCTGTGGTGTGCAGGCTTAGTTGTGCCGTGGCTTGTGGGATCTTCCTGGATCAGGGATTAAACCTGTGTCTCCTGGATTGGCAGGTAGATTCTTTACCACTCAGCCACCAGGGAAGCCTCCAGCCAACAGATTTTATTTGTGTTCTTTTTGGTGGTGGCTGTTCTGACAGGTGTGAGTGATATCTCATGTGGTTTTGATTTTCATTTCTCAATGATGGGTAAAGTTGAGCATCTTTTCATGTAACTATTGGCCATCTGTTTGTTTCCTTTGGAAAGACATCTTTCAGACCTCCTGCTCAGTTTTAACGGAGCTTGTTTGTCTTTAATAGGTTCACTGTCTTGATGAGGAAATTGGAGCAGAAATCTGGGAGCATCTCCTCATCATTATCCGCTGCCCCTTCCTGGCCCTTTCTACCACCATCAGCAACCCGGAGCATCTGACTTGAGTAGGGCTGAGCTTCAGTCTAGACAGAATACTTATCTGTTTTGAATGTTTGAATGTTATCTTTTCTATATGTGTTCTGGAAAGTTCCATAACCACCTGATAAACCTCTTACCTTATCTCTGAATATTCAGGGAATAAACTCACTCCTCCTGGCAGGTGCTGAGCAAGGCCACACTCTGTAAAGGAAAAAACCAAGGGTTCCCCCAGCCAGATCTTCAGTTGAGCAGGAAATTTCCCCCGTATCTCAAAAAAGACTCACCAGAAGTGACTGATTTTTCTTTTTCTTTGTCCTTTTGCAAAGAAATAAAATTAAAATAGTATAATGGCTTCCCTGGTGGCTCAGACAGTAAAGAATCTGTCTGTAATGCAAGAGACCCAGTTTCGATCCCTGGGTCAGGAGGATCCCCTGGAGAAAGGATAGGCTACCCACTCCAGTATTCTTGCCTGGAGAATCACATGGAGAGAGGAACCTGGTGGGCCACAGTCTGTGGGGTCGCAAAGAGTCAGACGCTTTGACTGAGAAACAAACTCACACCCATAATGACGCAGTTTGCCATGGACCTTGAGACTCCTTATGTTGTTCCAGTTTGCAGATGTTGAGAAAGATAGGGAAGCCTTATTAGTTGAAAGCCCCATATCATTTTTCCATTGTGCTAGATCTTTGCCTACTAACAACAATTTTAGCAAAGACTCTGATTTGCCAAGTGCCTTTCTAAGTACTTTGCATATGTTGATTTGTCTTAGATGGCCAAAACTCTTATGATTTATTATTTTAATTGCTGCTGTTAGATAGTTTTTCTGACTGCTATTATTATTTCCTTTTAAATATGAAAAACGAGGCACAGAGAGATTTTGTGATTCAACAAAGAGTCTCAGCCCATGGTAAGGAGGCTGGGATTCAATCTTAGGTCATCTGGCTCCAGGGCCTATTCCTTTATGTACAAGTTTTAAGGCACATACAATTTTCTGTATTTTGAAGTACTTGATACTTCAGGAAGTGGTTCCATGTTCTGCATAAGTAATATGTAATTTAAATTTTAAGGTGGCTACAATCTGTAAAACAGTACTGAAAACAAGCAGACAGTATGATTGAAAAAGTGTTGCTTCTACAGAAATGCCAGCTGCCGTGCCAGTTCCCACAAAAACTACTTGCTGATGAAGCAGTCATGTAAAGTGAGACTTGGTAGGTCTGACACATTCATAGGAATTTTGTCTCTTCCTTTCAAGTTATCCCATCATTATATATCCATTCATTGGGAAATTCTTACTCTTCACTTCCAGTGCTCGATGAAGAGAGATTCAGTGACAGAGAAATACATATGGTCGGTGAGCCATCATGACATTTCCTTTGACCATTTTCACCTGTGTGCTACGTTGACAACGGACCATGTGAGTGACACTTCTGCCACGTTTGTTCTGAAAAAAGGCTATTATTTATGTGATATTGCAGAGCTGCCTGGGTGGTACTCATCAGAATTACCGAATCAGTACTTTTAACAGATATTTAATCTGAGTTTTAAAAGTAACAAGAATAACTTCCCATTTTTTATCTATTCCTTAATGGTATATGTCTCTGCAAAGCTTAAAAACGACTGAACACTTTAACCTGAAGTTTTTGGGTTGATTTCCCCATTTTCCTTCTTCTCTGCACCCGTGTCCATCTATCCACCTTTTTGGACACTGTCTCTTCTCTTAGTGCAGCTGCAACTTGGTGTGGACAGTGTCTCATACATGTGAGAATCTGATCACTGTGAATTAGGTTAGACAAGGAAAAGATGCTTTTCACTGATGTAGCAATCACAGTGTGATGTTTTGGTAGTAAATCAGTAAGGTGGAAGTCTTAAGGAGATCTCATTTGGGGCTCTGGGGTTTGAGGGGGAGAAGATTTCCTAATTTTCCTTTTCCATTCTATTCTGAGGATGGCTCATTAAAGTTTTGGTTGCCTCTCAAAGTGATAATTAGGCAATAGTTTTCCTTCTTTTCAAGACTGAACAAGTTAAATATACTCTAAATTCTGTTGTCAGGTGAAGCCTTGTAGTCTGACAGTTTTTAAGCCACATGCTTTAGTTACAATAGTTGATGTCATAGGGAGTAGTTCCAAGTTCGGCCTGAATGACGTTATCTGGATCCGAAACATAACTTAGGTAAATAAATAGGATAATTCTGATCCTGCTGGGCCTCTGATGGCTTTCTCTTGCAAACAGCCAAAGGCACAGCTCCTTGGTCAGGCTTCTGAGGTTTTCCAGGACTCAGCCCCGAGTGCTCCTGCTCATCTACTTGATGGATTTTACTGGACGCCCTCATGGTTTATCTGTAAAGTGGAGTGTTTCACCACAGATGCACAGAGCCAGTCATCCAGACCCTGTTCATCTTTTATGGCTCTTCTCGTGGGAAATCTCTTCAGAATCCTCTGTGACCTGCTTAGCTGGAGGGAGTCTTCTCTCCATGCATCTAGTCTGTATTTCCTGTCTGACAACAGTCGTGGTTGGCTTGCTGCTGAAGTTCCTTATAGAGCTTGTCTTCTTACTAGAATAATTCCTTGAAGACAGATTTTCTGCCCTTGTGGTTTGTAACTAACTGGATTGAAATGTTTGTTACATGAGTATAGACACCCAGAGTGAGGACATTCTTTGGGTTCTAAGAATTTTACATATCTTGCCTCCTTTAACCTTCGCAACAATAGGATGGATCCCTTGCTGATACTCCCGTTTGACAAGCAAGGGAGGTAGTGCAGAGAGAACCTGTACTGCTGAGTAAGGGGTAGGACTGGGGTGCGGTCTCAGTTGGATGACCCCAGAGCCTGCAGCTTCATCGCTGTGTTCTGAACAGACTGGTGGACAGATGCGTGAGTGAGGGACTGAGTGAGAAGCACGTTACGGCCTTTGGGCTGTGACGCAGTAGCTTCCTAAAGCAACGAAATGAGTTCAGTGTGGTAATTTTCCAATAGGATTTTATTACGGGACTTTCTTTTTTGTGTGGCAATGGCTCCATCTACATCTAAAGAGAACTGAAATGTGGGTGAAATTCCTATGACCTAACTCACACCCCAGAACTGGAGTAATGGTGATAACCCGCACATAGATAACAAGCCCCTTTCCCTGTGCCCGTCTCTCCTCTTCTCTTTCCACCTTGTCGCCAGGCATCTCAGTGCAGCATTTGCAGCCCTCCGTTCTGTGTAGATGGTTCAGGGCAGACTGTCTTTAGGTGGCAGCGAGCACAGGGACTGGGAGAGCTTGGTGAGGTTGGCATCTTGCTCCAAGTGCCTGTCTGCTATCTCAGTGGCTATTAATGGATGGCTGGGAAGCGAGTCCAGCTGCCTAACCCCATGTGACCCCTGCAAAGGTCATGCTGCTGCGTGAGTCTCCTTTGCACTAGGAACCCAGCTTGGACGGCATTAAATGTGTATGTTGACTGTTGTGTGTGCAGCGTGTGTTCACATGGAGTGTTTCCTAAAGCATCAGTGGTGTGAGGCACGGCAGCCTCCCTGAACAAGGAGACGCCACCTGATCTCGTGTAGTAGGCCTCCGGTGGGTGTGAGGAGGCTGGGTGGCATGGCCACAGGAACAGAAGAGCTGCCCCCAGGGGTCTGTGCTGTGGCTCTGCCGTCTCATGGGTGGCTCCAGAGGGAAAGGCTGAGCAGCTTTAGGGCCTGCCTCCACGTGAGGCTCATTTCTGGCACAGGGTGGAGTCCAACCTTGTCACCAGCTATCTGGCCACTCGGGACAGCTGTCGGGACGGGGGTGTCAGCCCCAGCAAGTGTGGGAGGGGCTGCCCATCTTTCTGCTACCTGTGGAACTGTGCTTCCCGTCACCCGTGGGGACGATGCGATTTGCCGAAGCACCATCGTGGTGTGATGCTGTGTGCTCATAAATGAAGGAGGGTGAGAGCCTATGGCCTTTTATCTCTCTTCCTTGTCTCCCTGGGCTGGCTCATTAGTTGTCACACAGTGAACACCGGCTGAATGGAATGGTGTGGCCCAGCTTTTGGCCACGGGGTTGTTAAATCGATTAAAAAATGAAGATCTGTAAGCTGGTCATTCATCAGGCACATGGACAGTCGAGGCATTGGTCACATGCTGGGTGTTTTCCTAGGCTTGTGCCATGTGCTGTATAGCTTAGTTTTGACGGCAAAGGTAGTACTTCTCTCCATGGTGGAAATAAGGGCATGGAGGCTTTTGTAAGAGGCTAAGAGCCCTAAGAAACCAAATGCATTCTAGTGACCAAACCAAAAATTATGATAGTTCTTGTATTTATTTTATTTGGGCAAGATGTTGTTGTTCAGTCACCTGGTCACGTCTGAGTCTTTGAGATCCACCCCATGCACTGCAAGTTGCCACTTTTACGTAGTAATAATAAGAGAACAAACGCTAACATTTCAAAGCAAGATATTCAAATACTATTTGGCGAAAAGCAATTTTTTCTGTTCAGCTAGTTCACTGCTCAGGTTGAGATGCTGAACTGTAGCCCAGGCACTCACCTATATTCTGTTGATTTTTACAACCTCAGTCAAAGTATGTTTGGCATAAAACCTTGTGTAAGTGTAAGGGGTGCAGCATGTTGATCTGGTATATTTATTTTGCAGTATGATGGCCACCTGTGTCACGTCTGAGTCCTAATCCTTTTTGTGTGTGTGTGCTGGGACAGTTAAGATCTAGCCCCAGCATGTGTAGGGCTCCCCAGGAGGCTCAGTGGTAAAGAACCTTCCTGCCACTGCAGGTTTGCTCCTGAGTTGGGAAGATCCCCTGGAGGAGGAAGTGGCAACCCACTTGAACATTGTTGCCTGGGAAATCTCATGGGCAGAGCAGCCTGGTGGGCCACAGCCCACGGGGATGCACAGAGTCAGATATGACTGAGTAACTGAGCACACACATCCTCAGCATGTTGGTGTTCATAATACAGCTTTGTTGTCTGTAGTCACTGTGCTGGGCTTTAGCTCTTCAGGTCTTACTTATCTCCTAGTTTAAAAAGTCCAAAACCTTGTGCTGAGGTGTTTGTCTTATTTGCTTTTACTGCAGTCTGTAAGGTGGCAAGAGAGATACTTGGATCCTACGTTGTAGATGAGGAACCAGCATTCAGAGGTGGAATTAGAATTAGATCTTCTGATTCAAACTTGACTGTACTTTCCAGCCTAACAATTTTTTTCAACTGTATTATTTGAAGTGGCTTTTTTTTAGCCCTGAATTTCCAAACCTGAGTTTCACAACTTAGTAACTGTTTATTAAAACTCATTCCCTACTGTCAAATAACTTTGGAGAAATCTGTGTATATAGCCCCCTCTTGAAGACATAACCTTTCCAATGAGAACCTTGAGGAAGCCTATTCATAAACCAACCCCCCACTACTCCATCCTTTTCTTTTGAAGGAAATCTGCCAGCATTTCAGGGAGCATAGTTTCACAGGCAATGGATTTGTAGCAATAGTGGTTGAATCCAACAGAATTTACTGCAATACAAGCTTTTGGAGAACAGGATTTTTAAATTTATATTTTAAAATATCTGAGGAAAAATGAATGACATGGATATCCAGAGGGCTTAAAGCAGAACTGAGTCAGTGACCTGGGGAGAAGTTTCCTTGAGTGTTGTGAAGGTGACCTTCAAGTGATTTTCAGTTCAGTTCAGTCCAGTCGCTCAGTCGTGTCCGACTCTTTGTGACCCCATGAATTGCAGCACGCCAGGCCTCCCTGTCTATCACCAACTCCCAGAGTTCACCCAAACTCGTGTCCATTGAGTCGGTGATGCCATCTAGGCGTCTCATCCTCTGTCGTCCCCTTCTCCTCCTGCCCCCAGTCCCTCCCAGCATCAGAGTCTTTTCCAATGAGTCAACTCTTCACATGTGGTGGCCAAAGTATTGGAGTTTCAGCTTTAGCATCAGTCCTTCCAAGTGATCTTAGGACTTGAGAAAGTCAGACTTGCCCCTTTCAGGCTGGTGCTCAAAAGCCAGGAACCATATTCATAATGAAATCACTTTCACTTCTGGTGCCAGGGTGAAGGCTGTATGTTCTTGTCTGAACCAAGTTTGCAGATCTTTTAGACACCCCCTCACCTCTACCCTTATAGAGAACTGGCCCAGCTGCAAGATCTCAGAAATTTGTATAAGAACTTTGTGGCGGGCTTTATGTTTTTCCCCTCTCTTATATATCAGGGACACTCTTGGTTAGTACTGTGTTTCCATCAGGCATTTTAGATCAGGGATAGTTTCAGTGTCTAGGTTCACGACAGTGACTCTGAAGCAAAGGATAAAACTTCAGATGAAACAGAAAGAATATTAAAATTTTCAATTTTATTTTAAATGTAGATTGAAAAGTTTGGATTCCCTTCTGATCTTACCCTTTCACCTCAAGAAATGGTCCAGCTTTATGATACCTGCTGCTGCTAAGTCATGTTTGAATTCTGGAAACGTTGGCTCAGAGCTCAGGTAAACAGTAATTTAGCAATTGTTTTTGAATGGATTTTAGTGGATGGTAACTGCCATTAACAGAGATGAGCTATCACCCTTCCTAATCGTCTACATTAGATCTTTGAAAATAACCAGTGGATTCTTTACAAAATAAGATTACTACTCCTCTAACAGCCTTCTGCTCACAGTCTGTGTTTTCCTGCAACTGGGGTGGAAAGCCCCTCAACTCCTGAGCTTGCTTCCTCTTCTGCTTTCTGGGACAGGGCCACCTTTCCATCTCCCACACTGTGTGCTGGGTCCTGGGTTTCTATTCTTGCCTTCCTCTCCTCTTATGCCCCTTCCTTCTCTCTGCCCATCTGTGTTCACCTTCTGGTTCGTTTTGCTGCACACTCTTCTGTAAGGGTTCACCATCCCATTAGGTTTACACACCAGGAAAGATGGGGAGATAGTTTGCCCCCTGTTTGCAAGACACTTGTAATTCTGTTCATGAGACATATTGTCGAGAAGTACTTGGATTTTCTTGCATGTGATTTTACTGAATTTTGTGGCATTCCTTTTCAAGGAGTTGTGTCCAGAGGAATAAAATAAATTCATTTTATTTTGAGAATAAAATAGTCATTAGGAAGATGGATGCTAGAAAGTATGAAGAGAGCTTAAAGGCAGTACTACAAGCTGGGTGAAGAATGGCCATACCAACAAGGTAATTTTCACACATGTTTTGGATGAAGCATCTCTGTGTTCTTGTTTCCTTGAGTTATACTGTGCAGTCATGACTATTGTCTTGATTTTTTTCATCTTCAGCCTCCATTCTAGGATTTTCAGTTGAGCTTGAAGTCCAGTGGTTCTGAGATAGACCAGAGAGAAAGGACCTTGGTCCTTGACTTCTCCCTTGCCCCACCCGCCACGTGTGCTCTGAGTTCTGATGGATGCAGGCAGAGGGAGCCCTTCCCATGGACCAGGTCGTGATGCCCAGACAGTGTGGGGCTGGAGTTACAGTGATAATAGCTGAGGAGAGCTTTTGACTTCTTTATCTCTTTTTCAGAAAGCTTTTTTTTTTTTCTTTTATGACTTTGTTTTAATTTGCAGAAACCATTTTTGTGTTAAAACCTTAACCCGGGGTCATATGAGTTATGCATATTTATTTTAAGTAAGTTGATGATCTTTTTTATTTTGATGTTTGCTTTGTTGTCATATATTGAAGTTTCTGATTTTTGGGGTGTGACACATATTAGAATTCTCAGGTGGGATTTTCCCATTGTCTTTTAACTGCTCAGAAACATAGTTTTATTTTATTCCACTTATTTTGTCAAGAAAAACCTTTAAAATATATTTATAAGAGATTTTTACATGATAAAGAGAAAAACTGATTCACCCCATCTGCTGCCACCGTGAAAGTAGTATTATTTACCAAATAATCCTCTTCCTGACTGATTTGTGTTGCCTTAAAAAGTTGCATGTTGTGTGCATGGTTATTACTTTTTATCTTTTTGTTCTCTAGTGTACTTCTTTAGTTCTTTTGCTATGTTTTATCTTATACTTTCATCTTTGTTATTGTTGTTACATACTTTATTAAAGAACCAGAGGCATATAGATTAGATAGCGATGAGTATGTTTTATCAAGAAGTAGGCATTCCTTTCTTCATTATGCAGAACTTAAAATAATTTTATTTTCCCTGTTGCAGGCCAGAATGGTCCTGGAGAGTGTTCATTCATCCTCCTTCAGTCTGGGGTGGCGGGGGAGGGGGGTCGTTTGGTTGTTCANAGTCCTTCCAAGTGATCTTAGGACTTGAGAAAGTCAGACTTGCCCCTTTCAGGCTGGTGCTCAAAAGCCAGGAACCATATTCATAATGAAATCACTTTCACTTCTGGTGCCAGGGTGAAGGCTGTATGTTCTTGTCTGAACCAAGTTTGCAGATCTTTTAGACACCCCCTCACCTCTACCCTTATAGAGAACTGGCCCAGCTGCAAGATCTCAGAAATTTGTATAAGAACTTTGTGGCGGGCTTTATGTTTTTCCCCTCTCTTATATATCAGGGACACTCTTGGTTAGTACTGTGTTTCCATCAGGCATTTTAGATCAGGGATAGTTTCAGTGTCTAGGTTCACGACAGTGACTCTGAAGCAAAGGATAAAACTTCAGATGAAACAGAAAGAATATTAAAATTTTCAATTTTATTTTAAATGTAGATTGAAAAGTTTGGATTCCCTTCTGATCTTACCCTTTCACCTCAAGAAATGGTCCAGCTTTATGATACCTGCTGCTGCTAAGTCATGTTTGAATTCTGGAAACGTTGGCTCAGAGCTCAGGTAAACAGTAATTTAGCAATTGTTTTTGAATGGATTTTAGTGGATGGTAACTGCCATTAACAGAGATGAGCTATCACCCTTCCTAATCGTCTACATTAGATCTTTGAAAATAACCAGTGGATTCTTTACAAAATAAGATTACTACTCCTCTAACAGCCTTCTGCTCACAGTCTGTGTTTTCCTGCAACTGGGGTGGAAAGCCCCTCAACTCCTGAGCTTGCTTCCTCTTCTGCTTTCTGGGACAGGGCCACCTTTCCATCTCCCACACTGTGTGCTGGGTCCTGGGTTTCTATTCTTGCCTTCCTCTCCTCTTATGCCCCTTCCTTCTCTCTGCCCATCTGTGTTCACCTTCTGGTTCGTTTTGCTGCACACTCTTCTGTAAGGGTTCACCATCCCATTAGGTTTACACACCAGGAAAGATGGGGAGATAGTTTGCCCCCTGTTTGCAAGACACTTGTAATTCTGTTCATGAGACATATTGTCGAGAAGTACTTGGATTTTCTTGCATGTGATTTTACTGAATTTTGTGGCATTCCTTTTCAAGGAGTTGTGTCCAGAGGAATAAAATAAATTCATTTTATTTTGAGAATAAAATAGTCATTAGGAAGATGGATGCTAGAAAGTATGAAGAGAGCTTAAAGGCAGTACTACAAGCTGGGTGAAGAATGGCCATACCAACAAGGTAATTTTCACACATGTTTTGGATGAAGCATCTCTGTGTTCTTGTTTCCTTGAGTTATACTGTGCAGTCATGACTATTGTCTTGATTTTTTTCATCTTCAGCCTCCATTCTAGGATTTTCAGTTGAGCTTGAAGTCCAGTGGTTCTGAGATAGACCAGAGAGAAAGGACCTTGGTCCTTGACTTCTCCCTTGCCCCACCCGCCACGTGTGCTCTGAGTTCTGATGGATGCAGGCAGAGGGAGCCCTTCCCATGGACCAGGTCGTGATGCCCAGACAGTGTGGGGCTGGAGTTACAGTGATAATAGCTGAGGAGAGCTTTTGACTTCTTTATCTCTTTTTCAGAAAGCTTTTTTTTTTTTCTTTTATGACTTTGTTTTAATTTGCAGAAACCATTTTTGTGTTAAAACCTTAACCCGGGGTCATATGAGTTATGCATATTTATTTTAAGTAAGTTGATGATCTTTTTTATTTTGATGTTTGCTTTGTTGTCATATATTGAAGTTTCTGATTTTTGGGGTGTGACACATATTAGAATTCTCAGGTGAGATTTTCCCATTGTCTTTTAACTGCTCAGAAACATAGTTTTATTTTATTCCACTTATTTTGTCAAGAAAAACCTTTAAAATATATTTATAAGAGATTTTTACATGATAAAGAGAAAAACTGATTCACCCCATCTGCTGCCACCGTGAAAGTAGTATTATTTACCAAATAATCCTCTTCCTGACTGATTTGTGTTGCCTTAAAAAGTTGCATGTTGTGTGCATGGTTATTACTTTTTATCTTTTTGTTCTCTAGTGTACTTCTTTAGTTCTTTTGCTATGTTTTATCTTATACTTTCATCTTTGTTATTGTTGTTACATACTTTATTAAAGAACCAGAGGCATATAGATTAGATAGCGATGAGTATGTTTTATCAAGAAGTAGGCATTCCTTTCTTCATTATGCAGAACTTAAAATAATTTTATTTTCCCTGTTGCAGGCCAGAATGGTCCTGGAGAGTGTTCATTCATCCTCCTTCAGTCTGGGGTGGCGGGGGAGGGGGGTCGTTTGGTTGTTCAGAAAACATGGCAATTATGTTTCTACTTCTCGTTACAAAGCTAAGGGAAATGGAGAAGATACCTGCGCGGTTTTTTCTGTGAGTCACTTAGTTTGTTTTTTATTAGATGCATTCCTTTAAGGATAAGAGTTATACAAACTTGACTGTTGTAGTATTCAATACGATTTTTGGTTACCTTTTGTTATCAGAGTACATATTTAAAATGACACCTTTCCAGTTCAACTTTAAATGTTCTCACCACAAAAGGAAAAAAAGATAACTTGGGAGGTAATGGTTTTGTTAAGTAACCTTATTATGGTCATCATTTTGCTATATATACCTGTATCAAATTATCGTGTTTTCTTTACCTTAAATGTGTACAGTGTTATATGTCAATTTTGTCTTGATAAAACTGAAAACAAAAAACAGAAAAAAGCAAAGGAAGCACTACAATTCACAGAAGATTTGACCATCAAGAAATCTAACTTACTTCACTAATCATAATATTCTCTGGTGAAATAAGTCAGAGAAAGACATATACTCTATGATCTCACTTATGTGTGAAATCTAAATAGTCATACAAACTTGTGTACATGGGGAACAGAAATGGTCACACAGACATAGGAAAAACGCTTATTGTTACCAAAGGGAAGAGGGAAGGTGGGGAGGGACAAACTGGGAGCTTGGGATTAACAAACTATTAATACTATATATTAGATAGCTAACAAGGACCTGCTCTACAGCACAGGGAATTATAGTCACGGTCTTGTAATAACCCATAATGGAGTAGAATCTTAAAAAATACTGAATTACTATCTTGTACAACTGAAACTAACATGATATTATAAATCAACTATACTTCAGTAAAAAATAAAGTCAGGACTTAGATATATTTAGCTAATACTAAGGGTCTTTGAGGGCTTCCCAGGTGGCGCTAGTGGTAAAGAACCCGCCTGCCAATGCAGGAGACGTAAGAGACATGGGTTCCATCCCTGGGTTGGGAAGGTCCCCTGGAGGAGGGCATGGCAACCCACTCCAGTATTCTTGCCTGGAGAATTCCATGGACAGAGGAGCCTGGCGGGCTACAGTCCATAGGGTTGCACAGATCTGGACATAACTGAAGTGACCTAGAACGCACACAAGGGTCTTTGATTCTGTTACAAGAGAGATGTAAAGGCCACTGGAATTAAATATAAGAACAACTATAATAACAATAAAAATAAATTTTAAAATAGTAGAAAAAATTTTTTGTTAATTTTTTACCCCTCTCTTAAGAGTATACAGGGGAGTAACTCTCTTCTATAGACAGAGGAAACACACTGGAGTCGGCCCCTTGCCTGTGGGGTACACAACCCTTCCTACAGGAACATTTTCCAGGGGGCTCTGCTTGCTGCTGCCCCAGGAGGGGGACCTCTGATCTCCCAAAAGGTGGTTAGTGATGGGTCTGTGACCCAGAACACCCCGTGTTCAGAATGAAGCTCGTAGCAAGGGCTATTCAATCTTGACAGCCGCATGTCGGTGGCAGCAGTGGCTGCCTGGCTGGTTGAATTGTCTTTATCCCATCACTTTCAAGGCATGCCTTCTTTTCCTCTCTTTCCAAGTTTGATTTAGGGGCTGTGGAGAGAAGGGCTGAAAGTGTGAAAAAGTTTCTACAGCAAAAGCAGGAGTGCAGAAGGCCCCCCAGGGCAGATAAAGAGGCCCACGACATGGCAAACTGCACAAAGTGAAAAAAAATCCATGGAGAAATACAAGACAGTGTGAGTATGCAGCTCAGTACATTGTGCTGGGAAGGCCGAGGTAGTCGCACGTCCCAGCAGGGAGGCCGCTGGCTGCACGGACCAGTTAGTTGTCACTGGGACTTGTCTGCTGGCCAGTTCTGTGCTTGGAGAACTGTGTGTGCGGTGGGCCCCTCTCCTTCAGGGCCCTCATTCTGGGGCCCTAGTTCTTGGGGTCTAATTCTGACTCCTCTGGGTCTGAAATGCATCCCCCCCGCCCCCATCCTCATGTCCTCAGTGGCGTCCTGGTCTCGAAGTGTCCGCATCTTCCTTGGATGGTCCCAAAGTTCTTCTTGGAACCTGACCTTGAGGCTCCCTCCTATACTGCAGCTGACATTCAGGCTGATCGCCTCAGCCTCACTCGCTCTTCCTTCTGGGCCATGGACCAGCATGTGTGGGCTTTGCCCTCATCTCGTCAGGTGCGCTTCCTACTGCTCTCATCCGACAGTACCCCACACACGCCTCTCCCTAGGGCTGTGTCCCCCTGCACTGTCCCGTAATCTTGGGCCCTCCGTCCCATGCCCCCAGAGCGTCTGTGCAGCAGCTCGCTGAGGCCTGCCCGCCCCGCTTCCCCCACCCCTGTCTGGACTTGTCCCTTTCTCCTGGGCTCACGCCGCACTGCAGTGCTTGGCGGGTCAGTTGTGATGCACTGGTCTCCTTCTCCTAAATTGTTGCTCCCTTGCAGCAGGGACTGTGCGTTTTCCTCTTTTTATCTCCAGCTGTTATTTTATGTGGTGTCCTGCTACTCACAGCTTACAAAATCAATTACATTCTCCCAGATGTCGGTAGAAAGGAAAGGTGCTTTTAATCAGGATGCTAGCCATCTGGGCAAAGGGCGGGCTGAGTATCTGCTAGAAACACCTCTGAGATCCTGCTCGGCTGAATGCATTGAAACATGTAAATGATCATATGTGAAACAAATCGCCAGTCCAGGTTCGATACATGTTACAGGGTGCTCAGGGCTGGTGCACTGGGATGACCCAGAGGGATGGGATGGGGAGGGGGGTTCAGAATGGGGAGCACATGTACACCCATGGTGGCTTCAAGTCAATGTATGGCAAAACCAATACAATATTGTAAAGTAAAATAAATAAATAAATAAATTTAAATTAAAAAATAAAACCCATTGAGCACCTAAAAATAAATAAATAAAATAAAAATAAAAGGAAGGAGGGGTGTCATCTCAGTGAATCACTGAGATGAGGGGGGTGAGTCGCCATCCCCTCCAGGCTTGAGGATGCCTAGAATTTTCCTCTGGATGTTCTCTTATTCACATAGTTTGGTCACACAGTTTACACAATTACTGAAGGGAAAGCTCGAGAAGAGGTCTGGTCACCTATTAATTACTGATTCTCATTTCTTCTTCTCTGATCTCTGTAGAGAACCAACCAGTCAGACAACATATTGTGTGTCCAGACTTGAAAGGTGTGCTTGGGCAGAGATGAGTTTAGCCTGGGGCGCCTGGTTAAAAGTCAGAGGCAATGTAGCTCTGCTGAGTGATAAGGAGGGGACCGCATGCTGAGGAGGGCCTCCTGCAGAGAGCTGCGCACGCAGTCCCAGCACACTGTGGGGCAGGCCACAGCTGTTCATAACTGTTTTGCAGTGAACAGTAGTTACTTCCTTGAAAGTGGAAACAGCTTTTAGAGCTCCTCTGACTCAGATTTCTCATGTTCTAGAGCAAGTTAGGATTTCCTGCTGACACTTCTGTGTGTCTTTCTTCCACCGGCTGTGCTTGTCTCCTTGGTCGTGACAGCAGCTATTGGCCTTTTCAGGCTCTAGTCTTCCAATAGCTTTTCTTCACGGCTCTAAGAGTCATGGTTCTAAGCTGGATTCAGTTCAATTCAGTCGCTGGATGGCATCACCGACACAGTGGACATGAGTTTGGGTGAACTCCGGGAGTTGGTGATGGACAGGGAGGCCTCGCGTCCTGCGCTTCATGGGGTTGCAAAGAGTCAGACATGACTGAGCGACTGAACTCAACTGAAGTGAGCTAAATTATATGGTGTGCCTGATATTTTCATTTCATCATTTTAATGAGATTTAAAACAAGATGAGAGGTGATCATTATCACCCACAAGTGTTCTTGCTGCTAGAGACTCTGCTGACTGATGCAGACAGCTCTGGGGTGCTGTGGACATCCTGTTATCAAGAATTCTCATGTATTTTCAATCTAGATACAATATTCACTTAATGGAAATATCAGCTTTATGCATTTTTACTGATTTGATAAAGAAGCAAACTATTCATAAAAACCAAAATTCTGAAAAAAGAAGGAAAATTTGAAGAAGAAACCTGTCTAAAGCAATAAAGGCTCAGGGGAGAAATTATGAACAGTGGAGTATTTCTAGTTGAATTGTGGTGTTAAAAGTCCTTAATCAATGAATGTCTCAGCAGTTTTTGTAATTCCAGCTTTCATTTATGACAATGTGGCTTCTTTCCCTCTTTATGACACATCCAGTTAATTATACTGCACTTCTGGGGGACATCCAGGAGAGGATCATTGAATATTTTAATAAGTATACAATATTTTATCATAATTTCCTTCATTGTAGTCACTTTTTTCTTTCTTTTCCTCAGAAGTGCAAATTATAAATTTGTTTTTTTTAGAAATTGCAAGTTTACAAATTTGCTTAAAATGGAATTTGTGAATGTTGATACCCACTTATAAAGTATAGCCACTAAAATATCAAAACCTAGTCAGGCCAAGTTATCTAACATCTTAGACTCATTTTAGAATAACTTTCAAGAAATATGATTTTAGCTTTTTTGTGCCTTTATTGTCTTCAGTTCAGTTCAGTTCAGTGGCTCACTCGTGTCCGACTCTTCGCGACCGCATGATTTGCAGCACGCCAGGCCTCGCTGTCCATCACTCCCGGAGTATACACAAACTCATGTCCATCGAGTCGGTGATGCCATCCAGCCATCTCATCCTCTGTTGTCCCCTTCTCCTCCTGCCTTCAATCTTTGCCAGCATCAGGTCTTTTCAAATGAGTCAGCTCTTCGCATGAGGTGGCCAAAGTATTGGAGTTTCAGCTTCAGCATCAGTCCTTCCAAAGAAATCCCAGGACTGATCTCCTTTGGGATGGACTGGTTGGATCTTCTTGCTGTCCAAGAGATTCTCAAGAGTCTTCTCCAACACCACAGTTCAAAAGCATCAATTCTTCAGCGCTCAGCTTTCTTCACAGTCCAACTGTCACATCCATACATGACTACTGGGAAAACCATTGCCTTGACTAGATGGACCTTTGTTGGCAAAGTAATGTCTATGATTTTTTAATATGCTGTCTAGGTTGGTCATAACTTTCCTTTCAAGGAGTAAGCGTCTTTTAATTTCATGGCTGCAATCACCATTTACAGTGACTTTAGAGCCCCCCCAAATAAAGTCTGACACTGTTTCCACTGTTTCCCATCTATTTCCCATGAAGTGATGGGACCAGATGCCATGATCTTCATTTTCTGAATGTTGAGCTTTAAGCCAAGTTTTTCCACTCTCCTCTTTCACTTTCATCAAGAGGCTTTTTAGTTCCTCTTCACTTTCTGCCATAAAGGTGGTGTCATCTGCATATCTGAGGTTATTAATATTTCTCCTGACAATCTTGATTCCAGCTTTTGCTTCTTCCGGCCTAGCGTTTCTCATGATGTACTCTGCATAGAAGTTAAATAAGCAGGGTGACAATATATAGCCTTGACATATTCCTTTTCCTATTTGGAACTAGTCTGTTGTTTCATGTCCAGTTCTAACTGTTGCTTCCTGACCTGCATATAGGTTTCTCAAGAGACAGGTCAGGTGATCTAGTATTCCCATCTCTTTCAGAATTTTCCACAGTTTATTGGGATCCACACAGTCAAAGGCTTTGGCATAGTCAATAAAGCAGAAATAGATGTTTTTTTTGAACTCTCTTGCTTTTTCGATGATTCAGCAGATGTTGGCCATTTGATCTCTCACTCCTCTGCCTTTTCTAAAACCAGCTTGAACATCTGGATGTTCACAGTTCACGTATTGCTGAAGCCTGGCTTGGAGAATTTTGAGCATTACTTTACTAGCATGTGAGATGAGTGCAATTGTGAGGTAGTTTGAGCATTCTTTGGCATTGCCTTTCTTTGGGATTGGAATGAAAACTGATCAGGGTGTTGGTGTGGCCACTGCTGAGTTTTCCAAATTTGCTGGCATAATGAGTGCAGCACTTTCACAGCATCATCTTTCAGGATTTGAAATAGCTCAACTGGAATTCCATCGCCTCCACTAGCTTTGTTCGTAGTGATGGTTTCTAAGGTCCACTTGACTTCACATTGCAGGATGTCTGGCTCTAGGTGAGTGATCACATCATTGTGATTTTCTGGGTCATGAAGCTCTTTTTTGTACAGTTCTTCTGTGTATTCTTGTCACTTCTTACTATCTTCTGCTTCTGTTAGGTCCATACCATTTCTGTCCTTTATCGAGCCCATCTTTGCATGAAATGTTCTCTTGGTATCCTCTATTTTCTTGAAGAGATCTCTAGTCTTTCCCATTCTGTTGTTTTCCTCTATTTCTTTCCATTGATTGCTGAGGAAGGCTTTCTTATCTTTCCTTGCTATTCTTTGGAAGTCTGCATTCAGATGCTTATATCTTTCCTTTTCCCCTTTGCTTTTCACTTCTCTTCTTTTCACAGCTATTTGTAAGGCTTCCTCAGACAGCCATTTTGCTTTTTTGCATTTCTTTTCCATGGGATGGTCTTGATCCCTGTGTCCTGTACAGTGTCACTAACCTCTATCCATAGTTCATCAGGCACTCTGTCTATCAGATCTAAGTCCCTTAAATCTATTTCTCACTTCCACTATATAATCATGAGGAATTTGATTTAGGTCATACTTGAATGGTCTAGTGGTTTTCCCTACTTTCTTCAATTTAAGTCTGCATTTGGCAATAAGGAGTTCATGATCTGAGCCACAGTCAGCTCCCGGTCTTGTTTTTGCTGACTGTATAGACCTTCTCCATCTTTGGCTGCAAAGAATATAATCAATCTAGTTTCGGTGTTGACCATCTGGTGATGTCCATGTGTAGAGCCTTCTCTTGTGCTGTTGGAAGAGGGTGTTTGCTATGATTAGTGTGCTCTTTTGGCAAAACTCTATTAGCCTTTGCCTTGCTTCATTCCGCATTCCAAGGCCAAATTTGCCTGTTATGCCAGGTGTTTCTTGACTCCCTACTTTTGCATTCCAGTCCCCTATAATGAAAAGGACATCTTTTTTGGGGTGTTAGTTCTAAAAGGTCTTATAGGTCTTCATAGAACCATTCAACTTCAGCTTCTTATTGTCTTAATGTAAAGTGTACAGATGTGTAGAGTCATGCCTGTTGTTTTTTTTTTCATTCTAATATATAAAGCAACCTGGAAGACAAACTTCATTATAATAGTTGCATGATTCCCATCTGTACTCAGGATTCTTTCCTAGCATTTGTCCTAATCTACTCTTGAGAGAAATAATAACCAGAATGCAATATTTGAGTCTTTTCTGGTACTGCCAGGTGTCTTTCTGAGATGAGGGGATCGTGGAGGATAGGTTTGGGTCTGGGAAAGGCTGCAGTGATTTCTCATCCTGCACGCTGCCCGGGGCTAACCCAGCCTCTCTAAGGGCTGCACAAGCTGTCACCTGTGCCTCCTGGTGACTTCCTGGTGTAAACAGACCCCAGCTCATCTCAAGGCTGATCTTGGCACCTCTAGAATATCTGCACAGTGTATGTTAGAGTGAAAGTTCAGCAGATACAATTTGCTATACTTCAACTGTGAAGCATTTGAATTTGTATGCAATTTTTAGGAAAATTGAATTTTTCTGTCAAATTTGATGTCAAAAACTGGAGATAGAAAACAAATAAAGCTTTAGTTAGCCTGAGGGATGGGATAGTTCAGAAGGTTTTGCGAATTCTTGTTAAATCCATATGAGTACTTACACTTAAAATATATTTAAATGGTAAGTTGATAAATCTGGGTAATTAAAGCCTGATAAATGTCCTCTAATAAGACAAGTACATTTTAGGTTTGAGTTACTTGGCATTCTTTTCACCTGGCATTTACAGGCATAACCTCAAACTTAAAAAAAAAAAACAAAAAGAAAGAAACTTAAAAAACATACAAGCAATATATTTACTGATTTTCCTGATATTTTATATTCAGTTTTTAAAATTTGAATTCCAGGGCAAGATTGGAGAGCGTGATTTTGTGGGAGGCTGAAATAAGTGAAATGAAGAAAAGCCTTAGGCAGCATTATGAAGTTCCTCCGGACTGCATTTACACTGAGCACTTGGTTGTGGACAGTCAGGTAGGAGGAAAGGATGGGACTACACTCAGGGTGTGTGTGTTAATTGTGTGGCTGGGGCTGCTCCAGTGACACAACCATAGCCTAAGCAGCTTAAACAAGCTGCTTTCTCAGAGGTCTGGAGCATGGAAGTCAGAGATCAGGGTGTTGGTGTGGTCTGCTCCTTCCGAGTCCGTGAGGGCCTGTGTCCTTGGTTTGTAGATGGCATTTCCAGTCCCCACCACCTGCGGGTTCTGCCCCAAACACAACTACTCCTTGTAAGAGGACTGTCTAGCGCTACACTCTCCTAATCTACTCGAGAGAAATAAGAACCAGAATGCAATGTTCGTCTTTTCTGATGCTTTCAGGTGTATTTCTGAGCACTGTTTTAATCATTGTTAAGTTACAGAGTGAAACCTTTAATTTGATATTTCTGACTCTTTGGTGTTTCAGACTTTAATGAAGATCCTATGCAGACTGTGGGAGACGAGAAGAGGCTAGAAGCTGTGTGGTCTGTTACGGCGGGGCAGCAGGTACCGTCAGGGGTCAATGGAGATTAGGCAGGGACAAATGGTGGAGACACTCTTCAGGCTGAAGCACATCAAGGTTGGTCAACTTTGAGGATAACTTTCCTAAAAGCACTGTCTTCATCCCTGATGAAGGACTGAATGTCCTCTGATAACTTATAGGGAAATATGCCCTGACATCACCTTTCTCTCCCCCAGGTCCCTCCACTTACCAGGATGCTCTGCTAACACTCAGCATTTTTATTTTGTTCTTTCAATACATTTTTACATAGTTCATATACAAAGTATGTGCAACTTGGGATCCTGTCTGCTTTACCTTTGAGCTTCTCAGGTGGCTCAGCAGTAAAGAATCTGCCTGCCAATGCAAGAGGCTTGGGTTCGATCCCTGGGTCGGGAATATACCCCGGAGAAGGAAATGGCAACGCACTCCAGGATTCTTGTGTGGGGAAATCCCATGGATAGAGGAGCCTGGTGGGCTGCAAAGAGTCGGACACAACTGAGCAACGGGGCACGAAAATGTAATCAAGTAAATTATTAATGAACATTACATAATCAACATCTTTTAAGTGCATCATAACACACACACACATATATACTCTACTTAGACATTTTCTTGACATTTTCTGGTTTATACACTTATATCAGCATTTCTGATTATTGAAATGACTGTTTCACAGGGCAAAAGTATTATTAAGGCTCTAGAATTATATTGCTATTTTTCCCCCCAGGATGGGTCAATTTGCTGTGACT
This sequence comes from Raphicerus campestris, assembly GCA_006410735.1. Classification (NCBI taxonomy): domain Eukaryota; kingdom Metazoa; phylum Chordata; class Mammalia; order Artiodactyla; family Bovidae; genus Raphicerus; species Raphicerus campestris. The sequence goes on along the minus strand of SJYW01050351.1, from coordinate 371,109 downwards.
GATGTTGAGTATTGTGGTTAAAAAGTAGAGCTGTGAGTGTAGGTCAGAGAGTTTCCTGTTTGCCAACCACTATACCCCCCAGCTCCCCACATTACTCACATCTTTACATCATTGTGGTGCCTTTGTTACAGCTTTCATTTTCCTACAGTGTGGTCAAAATTACATAAAAGAATGACTCTAGAAAATGCTTAAAATTACTAATATCTGAATAAAAATTTTAAAAGAGTGCACACACACACAAGAGAGAGGCTTCCTGTTCAAGATGGCAGAGCAGAAGGACATGTGCTTATTTCTTCCTGTGAGAGCACCAGAATTGCAGCCAGCTGTTGAACAGCCATCAGCGGGAGGACGCTGGAACCCACACATGAAAAAGAGGGAAAATGTGTCCCAATAGTGTATGTATCAGAAGTGGCAGTTGTTTGAGGTAATGCCCAAAGGAAGGGTAAAATTACTGATCAGTTTTAGAATTTTACCACTATGGATTGTGTCCATTTGTCAGAGCCCACTGAAAGAACAGAATTTGAGAGTGGAACTTCCAAACCCAAGAGGAAGAACAGCTGGCAGGAGAAACACCTCAATCAATGAAAAGTAATCAGGAAAGCAGACAAAGTAATTCAAAACACTGGACAAATAAAAGGCACAGTATTAACTGGTAGGTATATCATCAAATAGGACAATTATGTTAAATATATTGGATGTGTATAACTCTAATGAACAGGACAATATTTTGAACTTGGTTACCAAAATATCCAAGTAGGTACTGATTATACGGTACATATTAAAACATAAGAGGAAAAGAATTGAAAGGGAAAGTGCAATAATAACCAAAAGAATGCTGATTCAGTAATAACCAAAATAAGCTGATGCTTATATGAAATAAAATATATTTTAAGGTAAAATCATTACTTCAGGGATGGATGGCACCACCATTAGGAAGGTATACTAATTTCGTGTTTTTACATGGTATCACAAGATCAAAATGTATAAAGAAGAAACCAAAATGGGGACAGGAAAATACAGAGTTGATGAATAAAACACTACACAGGCAAACACAGGTGGTGCAGGCCAGCTGGTGCTTAGAGGAAAATGTATAGCCACGGTGACGAGAAGAGAAAGAAACGAGAGAGGGTGTGAACAACCTTTGTTAAGTCTGGAGCAAAGTAGGCATGTGGCAGAGTCCAACTGGTGGCTTCAGTTCCTTCTAAAAAATGTGAGTCAAAATAGTATTTTCAAATTAAAGTAGGAAAGCAAAAACCTCAGGAAATATCCTTTTTCCTATATCTTATCTCTTCTGATGCCATCACATCTTACCTACAATCACCTAAAAACCTCCTTCAGATTATTCAGCTTCCACTCACCCCCTTCTTAAGAGTAGTTCGGAGCACCAAGCGAGAGTAGAAATATGCATAAACTCGGGCTTCTCTTTCTCTTACAGTCTAAGCTCCTCAGAGTAGTGATCTGAGTGCTCGATGCGACCTGACCCTGCTGTGCCGCTGATCTTATCTCCTCCTCTTTTCTTGCCTTGGAAGTCTCATTTCTTCATCTTTGTTCTTGGCTTGCTGGGTCTCTGTTGCTGCTCGGGCTTCTGCCCAGCTTCTCCGGTTGTGAGCACGGGCTCTAGGTTGGGTGGGCTCAGTAGCTGCAGCACCCAGGCTTACTTGCTCCACAGCATGTGGGATCTTCCTGGATCAGGGATCAAACCTGTGTCTCCTGCATTGGCAGGTGGATTCAATACCAATGAGCCACCAGGGAAGCCCTAGAAATCTTTTAATGTAAAATCAATACTCCTTTTATAACCTATTGCTTTTATTTATGCAAAAATTGAATGCTCACCGAATGGCTTTGGTTTCATATTTTTCTGTAATCTAAAAGTGATAGATAATTGTAATATTAAGGAAAAACATTGAAAAGAAAGGAAATCCCTGTAAGACATAACTATTTCAAATGAAAATGTCAAGTTTGCAGTTTTGGTTACACTGGCTACTCTCTGGACTTTTATATAACAAAAATGATTTCAGAGGTTCTAATTCAGTTAATATTCAATGCCTTCCTGTACAGCTGTGCTTTCTATGTTAAATTTATTTTTCTATTTGTTTTGTTTTATCCTCATTCACAGATGAAAACAGCTACGTCAACTCTTGCTTTGGGAGTTAATATGCCATGCCATGTGAATCAGTTGTTTTTACGGAAGATTCTCTTTTTTTTTTTTGGATGCCTTAAACTTCTGACAGGTATTGATGCCTTTTGTTATGTGTGTATACATGAGATTCGGCAACATCCATTCAGTGAGCTGAGATACACCATGCTTATTCTGAGACATTTGGGGACTATAAAATACTGAAAATAGATTCTAGATATATGACATCTGATGCATATGACTATTTTTAAAGATGTTTTCCAGTCATTAATTAAATAGATTCATTTTCTTAAGAATATTCTTGCTTTGGTAAATATTATTGAACTGAACAAAAATGATATGAAATGTCATAAATGTTCTCAGTTAAGACTAGTTTCTGGAAATATATGGAAATAAGACAGAAATTTCTCCTGCTTAAAAGTCATGACCTTTAACACAGATGTTACTGAAGAAGTAAACACATTTTAATAGTGATTTTGTGAAATCAGACAATACTTTGAAGTTTGCTAAAATTAATAATGCCAAGACAGAATGCTTTCAGGATTTTTGAAAGTTTAACATTCCATATAGTCTAGGTAAGTGTGACGTTGATGGAGACAGGATTCGATCTAGGTGGGTGGGACCATTGATGGAGACAAGGATGAGGCTGCTGACGAGCTGTGTATCCTCTCTCTAGATGTCCGCCCATGCAGGCAGACATGGGGAGGACCTCACAGGAAGTGTGTTCTTCCACAACATCCCATTACCCAAGACAGAATGGCTTCTGAGATCAGATGTGCCTGACTGAACGACCAGTTTCCTCTAAGCCTTTCCTTGGTTCTCAGAAGCATGCTGTTAGTTGCCAAGTCACATGACAAGGTATTAATACATGTTTCAGAGGATCTGACTCAACTCAATAAATAGAACCATTCCCCTCTATTGTGTGATATTGCCTGAGCTCCATAGGCTGCAGGGAATAAAATGACAGTGTGCCTCAAGTAAACCCACGGTGATGTTTGATTCTACTCCATAGAACCCTTATTCCCCACAAAAGCAATCTTATAACCTCCATGCTTCCAAACATATGGAAAATCTAGCCCTTGACTTTACTGCTGTAATTACTCCTGGGCTCTACTTATATTAGACAAGAGACATTATTTTTTCTGTAGATATATCTTGTCTGAAATATTTTAAAAGTCAAATTTCGAAGAAAAATGTACATGATACTGAAATGTTTATAATTCTTGGTTCTATATTTTTATACCTTATGTTTATATACATATAATACAAAACATTATTAATATTTATAATAAATATAGTTTAATAATATATTTAATAAATATAATTTTAATACTAATTTATTATAATAAATAAGATGTATTTTAATAAATTTAAGAGCAATATGGAATGCCTAATTTAAAGTATAGAAATTCATCATACTTTATACATGGTACATACATATGTGAGCCACCATGTTTTATAATAATAGCATCTAATGGTCCCATGGGTGTTGCATCTGAAGACAGTACAGAGTCTGCCCCATGTCTAACTTCGTGTTTTGATGTGTAGGCATTGTCAGTTCTCCAACGTTCACTGATGGCCTTCCAGCAACCAAATATCAAGTGGATGTTGAAATTTTATTTTATATATTCTTTACAATTCTTGGTCACAGAGGTAAGATTTATACTATTTTTACCAAATCTAAGTGTTACTTTCTGCCTCTATTGTACCGAAATTTGCTTTGTTAATGATTTATTTGTTGGATTTTTCTGAGATCTAGAGACAGAGGTTAGCTTGTTGGAACTGGTTTCCAGAGATTCCTGGATCAAGAGTGCGTTCCCACTGGATATTCTGGGCTTGTCTCCCATTTACACTACCACGAACCCTCCAAGTTTGTTTTAGTGAGCTTGCTGGTGAAAGGTTTATTTTACAAGTTGTGTGTTCCAACCGACATCAACCAGAAATGCCTTTTCCACACTCCTACTCATTAAACTGTGCTTGCACATGCACACCCCCCACACACCATAGGCACACCATCATACCACACACAAATACAACCCACATGCTCTCATGCACACCACATAGACACCACATGCCACACAAATATACAGTCATCAGTCAGTTCAGTCATTCAGTCATGTCCGACTCTTTGCGACCCCATGAACCGCAGCATGCCAGGCCTCCCTGTCTATCACCAGCTCTCAGAGTCCACCCAAACCCATGTCCATAGAGTCGGTGATGCATCTAACCATCTCATCCTCTGTTGTCCCCTTCTCCTCCTGCCCTCAGTCTTTCACAGTATCAGGGTCTTTTCCAGTGAGTCAGCTCTTGGCATCAGGTGGCCAAAGTATTGGAGCTTCAGCTTCAGCATCAGTCCTTCTAATGAACATTCAGGGTTGATTTCCTTTAGGATTGACTGGTTGGATCTCCTTGCAGTCCAGGGGACTCCTCTCCAACACCACAGTTCAAAAGCATCAATTCTTCTGTGTTCAGCCTTCTTTATGGTCCAACACTCACATCCATACCTGACTACCGGAAAAATCTTAGCTTTAACTATACAGACCTTTGTCGGCAAAATGATGTCTCTGTTTTTTAACACACTGTCTAAGTTTGTCATCACTTTTCTTCCAAGTAGCAAGCATCTTTTAATTTCATGGTTGCAATCACCGTCCCCAGTGGTTTTGGAGCTCAAGAAAATAAAATATGTCACTGTTTCCATTGTTTCCCCATCTATTTGCCATGAAGTGATAGGACTGGATGCCATGATCTTAGTTTTTTGAATGCTGAGTTTTAGGTCAACTTTTTCACTGTCCTTTTTCACCCTCATCAAGAGGCTCTTTAGTTCCTCCTCTCTTTCTGCCATTAGGGTGGTGTCATCTCCATGTCTGAGGTTGTTGATTGTTCTCCTGGAAGTCTTGATTCCAGCTTGTGATTCATCCAACCTGACCTTTTCATGGTGTACTCTGCATAGAAGTACAGATTATACTACAAGGGTGACAATAAACAGCCTTGTGGTATTACAAAGTAATATAATTTATTTGTAATTAATTTTATTTATTTAAAATTCACCAAACATCTGAAAAGTGACTTCAAATCCTTCTTACCTTGAAATTTTAAGTTTAGGTATTAAGAACTGATCCAACATATTTCTAAAATGATGATTTTTTTTCTTTAAAGTTTTGAAAAATTACAGTCTTTGTTTTAAACAGGCCAAAAGACATTTTCTGAAGGCATAATGGAGACTCTAGTGGTGGTGTTAGCAAATCTTTTTGGGTGACGATATTTTCTTCAGTGTGTGAAAAACTTTGAAAAGAGATTTTTTTCATTCAGTGGTAAGAAAAAAATATACCACAACCTTGTGATTTTATCAGAACTCTTCCCATTGTAACCTGCAGTGAAATTGTGTTCTTATAATGACAAAAGCTTTGCTGTTGCTCACTAGAATTGCTTCTTCATCCTGCCTCAGCCAGTTCTGGGCATTTGCCAGAACTCAGACAAGGCTAAGCTTGAGCTCCTATTTAAATATGGTAAACTTTATTCCTGACAGAGATTCTTAGCAAGCTATCATAGAGGAGTTTTTTTGTTACATTGAAATAAATTTCAAACAACATCACATTCAAAATGGAGAAATCATAGCCACAGGGACATTTATATCTGAAACGAGAATATGTGAACGTTCAGTTTAGCAGTCATTTGAAAATGTCATTACGGAAATTTTAGTGACTGCCAAATGGCACGAAATAAATCTAGGGTGGATGCCTTGGGTAGGTGAGCAGAGAGCAGGGAGCAGGGCCAGCCAATAGGAAACCGGACTCCGTGCTGCCGAGCCTCAGCACTCGGGTGGCATAAGCATTTTCTTCATCCGTCAACCTTTGCTGAGAGGATTGAATGGATGGATGTGTGCAGTGGCTGAGAACAGTGCTTGGCACATGGGAACAGTAAGTGTTCTATCTCATTTCACAGTTATTGTTAGTTATGGACAAAATGGCTGTTGAAAAAGACAGTAGACTTGGCAGAAAAATAATTACAATTTATAGCAGTTTAGTATGTCTTCAGATGCAAAATAGATCTAATGAAAGGGACAGCTTTCCCATACACTAAAGCGATAAAGGAAAGAAAGTAAAAATAATTGAGCAGCAAATGCAAATTAACAAGACACCACAGTTTCTTGTAAATCTGGCAAAGATTACAATGAACAGTTGTGTTGATAGGATTATACATAGGTAGATACTTTACAAATATTAATGTAGTATTTACTTCTTGAAATTTATAGTAGTGATACAATCAGAAATACAAACACAGTGACGCAAACTGCATTAGCTTCCTCAGGCTGCTGCCAGAGGCGAGGTGGGTGAGACACAGAGGGCTGCCTTCTTTCCGCTGGAGGTGAGTCCAGGCAGGACTGGCCTCTCCGCAGATGGCGAGGCAGGGCCTGCTGTCTGCCTCCCTGCACCTTCCTCGGCTTATGGACACATCACCATCATCTCTGCCCCATGTGCCTGAATACATGTCCACATCTTCCCCTTTATAGGGGCACTCGCCAGTAGGTTAGAAGCCCACCCTACCTCATCTTAGCTAACTGGGTGTGCAGTGACCCTCTTTCTTTTCTTTCCCCTTTTAAAATTTTAATTTATTTTTGGCTGAGCTGAGTCTTTGCTGCTGCTCAGGCTTTCTCTAATTGCAGAGAGCAGTGTGGAGCATGGGCTCGAGGGCACGTGGGCACAGGAGGTGGGGTGCCGGGGCTCAGCTGCTGTGCAGCAGGATTGAACCCGTGTCTCCTGCACCAGCAGTTGGACACCAGACCACCAGACCATCAGGGACATTCTGACCCTATGTCTGTTTTTTAAAATTGATTAGCTAATTAGTTTCTGGCGTGCTGAGTCTCCCTTGCCGTGTGGGCTTGCCTCTGGTTGTGGCGAGTGGGGGCTGCTCTCTGGTTGCGGTGCCCAGGCTTCTCATGGCAGTGGCCTGACTTGCTGTGGCTCCCAGGGTCTAGGGTGTGCACTCAGCAGCTGGGTGCACAGGCTTAGTTGCTCCTTGGCATGTGGGATCTTCCTGAACAGGGATGAAACCCATGTTCCCTACACTAGCAGGCAGATCTTTGCACCTGACTCCATTTCTTAATAAGGTTGCATTTATAGCTACTGGGGCTTAGGATTTCAGGACAGGATTTATTGAGGGACATGATTAAACCTAATGCAGAATAATTATTCACTGTTGAAAATTGAATGCCACTCACATGTCAACAAGAGGGAAATGGTTAGGTGAATTCTAACATAAAAGCCCTATAGCACTATTATATAGCCACTAAAATTCATCCTTTCAGATAATATCCTGTGATGTGGAAAAGTGCTCCAGAAGTAATGTTGAGTATAAAAATCAAACAAAAATCCTACAATGTCAGTTTGAATGTGAAACACAGGAAGGAAATACCATATGCCAAAACCTTTATAACCTGTATGCCTGGGTGGTAAGATCACAAGCAACTTTAGTGTGTGTGAGTGTGTTTTTAATACTCTACTGTAAATAATGAAGCTTACACTTAGGAACATATTCCCATCCAGACTTGTAGAATTCTTATGACGCTGTGTCCCCCAGACTCTGGTCTGCCCTGCCTGCACTGTGATTGGCCATACCCATCTCTTTCGTGTGCCCGGGTAGTTCTGAAGGCCCTGCCTGAGGACTTGGCCACCGTGGCAGAGGAACACAATGACAGAGTTCAGAACGTTGTTCCCTTCCTCCTGACAATTTCGAAGCTGGCTGACATGAGAAAAGAATGCCAGCTGCCGCTCTCAGAGATTGGTAAGGCTGAGAACGTCCATGCTGTGTAGTCAAGAGCAGAAGATAAATGTCAAAATCTTGAGATAAAATTAAACATTAGAATACAAGGGGAAAACTCAGGCGGAAAGAACACTGAGGAAACATACATCATCCTCCAGACTTGTGCTGTGCAACGGTGCTCCTACAGTATGTTATTTGGAATCAGCTAAACCACCACAGATTTGATTTGACATTAAATGCTTAAAACACATCTACATTTTCTGGCATTATGATAAGCTAACAGACCATCAGTTCAGTTCAGTCACTCAGTCATGTCCAACTCTTTGTGGACCCCATGGACTGTAGCACGCTAAGCTTCCCTGTCCATTACCAACTCCCAGAGCTTGCTCAAACTCATGTCCATTGAGTTGGTGATGCTATCCAGCCATCTCATCCTCTGTCGTCCCCTTCTCCTCCTGCCCCCAATCCCTCCCAGCATCAGAGTCTTTTCCAGTGAGTCAACTCTTCACATGAGGTGGCCAAATTACTGGAGTTTCAGCTTTAGCATCATTCCTTCCAAAGAACACCCAGGGCTGATCTCCTTTAGAATGGATTGGTTGGATCTCCTTGCCATCCAAGGGACTCTCGAGTCTTCTCCAACACCACAGTTCAAAAGCATCGATCCTTCAGCCTCAGCTTTCTTTATAGTCCAACTCTCACATCCATACAATTTAGTCCATAATATCCCTTTTTCTCTTGATGCTGTTTGTCTTTTGGTCAATACTGATGTCCTCACTAGTTAAGCTTTCAAATTTGAATAACTTTGGAAATAGTTAAAAAGGANTACATGGTACATACATATGTGAGCCACCATGTTTTATAATAATAGCATCTAATGGTCCCATGGGTGTTGCATCTGAAGACAGTACAGAGTCTGCCCCATGTCTAACTTCGTGTTTTGATGTGTAGGCATTGTCAGTTCTCCAACGTTCACTGATGGCCTTCCAGCAACCAAATATCAAGTGGATGTTGAAATTTTATTTTATATATTCTTTACAATTCTTGGTCACAGAGGTAAGATTTATACTATTTTTACCAAATCTAAGTGTTACTTTCTGCCTCTATTGTACCGAAATTTGCTTTGTTAATGATTTATTTGTTGGATTTTTCTGAGATCTAGAGACAGAGGTTAGCTTGTTGGAACTGGTTTCCAGAGATTCCTGGATCAAGAGTGCGTTCCCACTGGATATTCTGGGCTTGTCTCCCATTTACACTACCACGAACCCTCCAAGTTTGTTTTAGTGAGCTTGCTGGTGAAAGGTTTATTTTACAAGTTGTGTGTTCCAACCGACATCAACCAGAAATGCCTTTTCCACACTCCTACTCATTAAACTGTGCTTGCACATGCACACCCCCCACACACCATAGGCACACCATCATACCACACACAAATACAACCCACATGCTCTCATGCACACCACATAGACACCACATGCCACACAAATATACAGTCATCAGTCAGTTCAGTCATTCAGTCATGTCCGACTCTTTGCGACCCCATGAACCGCAGCATGCCAGGCCTCCCTGTCTATCACCAGCTCTCAGAGTCCACCCAAACCCATGTCCATAGAGTCGGTGATGCATCTAACCATCTCATCCTCTGTTGTCCCCTTCTCCTCCTGCCCTCAGTCTTTCACAGTATCAGGGTCTTTTCCAGTGAGTCAGCTCTTGGCATCAGGTGGCCAAAGTATTGGAGCTTCAGCTTCAGCATCAGTCCTTCTAATGAACATTCAGGGTTGATTTCCTTTAGGATTGACTGGTTGGATCTCCTTGCAGTCCAGGGGACTCCTCTCCAACACCACAGTTCAAAAGCATCAATTCTTCTGTGTTCAGCCTTCTTTATGGTCCAACACTCACATCCATACCTGACTACCGGAAAAATCTTAGCTTTAACTATACAGACCTTTGTCGGCAAAATGATGTCTCTGTTTTTTAACACACTGTCTAAGTTTGTCATCACTTTTCTTCCAAGTAGCAAGCATCTTTTAATTTCATGGTTGCAATCACCGTCCCCAGTGGTTTTGGAGCTCAAGAAAATAAAATATGTCACTGTTTCCATTGTTTCCCCATCTATTTGCCATGAAGTGATAGGACTGGATGCCATGATCTTAGTTTTTTGAATGCTGAGTTTTAGGTCAACTTTTTCACTGTCCTTTTTCACCCTCATCAAGAGGCTCTTTAGTTCCTCCTCTCTTTCTGCCATTAGGGTGGTGTCATCTCCATGTCTGAGGTTGTTGATTGTTCTCCTGGAAGTCTTGATTCCAGCTTGTGATTCATCCAACCTGACCTTTTCATGGTGTACTCTGCATAGAAGTACAGATTATACTACAAGGGTGACAATAAACAGCCTTGTGGTATTACAAAGTAATATAATTTATTTGTAATTAATTTTATTTATTTAAAATTCACCAAACATCTGAAAAGTGACTTCAAATCCTTCTTACCTTGAAATTTTAAGTTTAGGTATTAAGAACTGATCCAACATATTTCTAAAATGATGATTTTTTTTCTTTAAAGTTTTGAAAAATTACAGTCTTTGTTTTAAACAGGCCAAAAGACATTTTCTGAAGGCATAATGGAGACTCTAGTGGTGGTGTTAGCAAATCTTTTTGGGTGACGATATTTTCTTCAGTGTGTGAAAAACTTTGAAAAGAGATTTTTTTCATTCAGTGGTAAGAAAAAAATATACCACAACCTTGTGATTTTATCAGAACTCTTCCCATTGTAACCTGCAGTGAAATTGTGTTCTTATAATGACAAAAGCTTTGCTGTTGCTCACTAGAATTGCTTCTTCATCCTGCCTCAGCCAGTTCTGGGCATTTGCCAGAACTCAGACAAGGCTAAGCTTGAGCTCCTATTTAAATATGGTAAACTTTATTCCTGACAGAGATTCTTAGCAAGCTATCATAGAGGAGTTTTTTTGTTACATTGAAATAAATTTCAAACAACATCACATTCAAAATGGAGAAATCATAGCCACAGGGACATTTATATCTGAAACGAGAATATGTGAACGTTCAGTTTAGCAGTCATTTGAAAATGTCATTACGGAAATTTTAGTGACTGCCAAATGGCACGAAATAAATCTAGGGTGGATGCCTTGGGTAGGTGAGCAGAGAGCAGGGAGCAGGGCCAGCCAATAGGAAACCGGACTCCGTGCTGCCGAGCCTCAGCACTCGGGTGGCATAAGCATTTTCTTCATCCGTCAACCTTTGCTGAGAGGATTGAATGGATGGATGTGTGCAGTGGCTGAGAACAGTGCTTGGCACATGGGAACAGTAAGTGTTCTATCTCATTTCACAGTTATTGTTAGTTATGGACAAAATGGCTGTTGAAAAAGACAGTAGACTTGGCAGAAAAATAATTACAATTTATAGCAGTTTAGTATGTCTTCAGATGCAAAATAGATCTAATGAAAGGGACAGCTTTCCCATACACTAAAGCGATAAAGGAAAGAAAGTAAAAATAATTGAGCAGCAAATGCAAATTAACAAGACACCACAGTTTCTTGTAAATCTGGCAAAGATTACAATGAACAGTTGTGTTGATAGGATTATACATAGGTAGATACTTTACAAATATTAATGTAGTATTTACTTCTTGAAATTTATAGTAGTGATACAATCAGAAATACAAACACAGTGACGCAAACTGCATTAGCTTCCTCAGGCTGCTGCCAGAGGCGAGGTGGGTGAGACACAGAGGGCTGCCTTCTTTCCGCTGGAGGTGAGTCCAGGCAGGACTGGCCTCTCCGCAGATGGCGAGGCAGGGCCTGCTGTCTGCCTCCCTGCACCTTCCTCGGCTTATGGACACATCACCATCATCTCTGCCCCATGTGCCTGAATACATGTCCACATCTTCCCCTTTATAGGGGCACTCGCCAGTAGGTTAGAAGCCCACCCTACCTCATCTTAGCTAACTGGGTGTGCAGTGACCCTCTTTCTTTTCTTTCCCCTTTTAAAATTTTAATTTATTTTTGGCTGAGCTGAGTCTTTGCTGCTGCTCAGGCTTTCTCTAATTGCAGAGAGCAGTGTGGAGCATGGGCTCGAGGGCACGTGGGCACAGGAGGTGGGGTGCCGGGGCTCAGCTGCTGTGCAGCAGGATTGAACCCGTGTCTCCTGCACCAGCAGTTGGACACCAGACCACCAGACCATCAGGGACATTCTGACCCTATGTCTGTTTTTTAAAATTGATTAGCTAATTAGTTTCTGGCGTGCTGAGTCTCCCTTGCCGTGTGGGCTTGCCTCTGGTTGTGGCGAGTGGGGGCTGCTCTCTGGTTGCGGTGCCCAGGCTTCTCATGGCAGTGGCCTGACTTGCTGTGGCTCCCAGGGTCTAGGGTGTGCACTCAGCAGCTGGGTGCACAGGCTTAGTTGCTCCTTGGCATGTGGGATCTTCCTGAACAGGGATGAAACCCATGTTCCCTACACTAGCAGGCAGATCTTTGCACCTGACTCCATTTCTTAATAAGGTTGCATTTATAGCTACTGGGGCTTAGGATTTCAGGACAGGATTTATTGAGGGACATGATTAAACCTAATGCAGAATAATTATTCACTGTTGAAAATTGAATGCCACTCACATGTCAACAAGAGGGAAATGGTTAGGTGAATTCTAACATAAAAGCCCTATAGCACTATTATATAGCCACTAAAATTCATCCTTTCAGATAATATCCTGTGATGTGGAAAAGTGCTCCAGAAGTAATGTTGAGTATAAAAATCAAACAAAAATCCTACAATGTCAGTTTGAATGTGAAACACAGGAAGGAAATACCATATGCCAAAACCTTTATAACCTGTATGCCTGGGTGGTAAGATCACAAGCAACTTTAGTGTGTGTGAGTGTGTTTTTAATACTCTACTGTAAATAATGAAGCTTACACTTAGGAACATATTCCCATCCAGACTTGTAGAATTCTTATGACGCTGTGTCCCCCAGACTCTGGTCTGCCCTGCCTGCACTGTGATTGGCCATACCCATCTCTTTCGTGTGCCCGGGTAGTTCTGAAGGCCCTGCCTGAGGACTTGGCCACCGTGGCAGAGGAACACAATGACAGAGTTCAGAACGTTGTTCCCTTCCTCCTGACAATTTCGAAGCTGGCTGACATGAGAAAAGAATGCCAGCTGCCGCTCTCAGAGATTGGTAAGGCTGAGAACGTCCATGCTGTGTAGTCAAGAGCAGAAGATAAATGTCAAAATCTTGAGATAAAATTAAACATTAGAATACAAGGGGAAAACTCAGGCGGAAAGAACACTGAGGAAACATACATCATCCTCCAGACTTGTGCTGTGCAACGGTGCTCCTACAGTATGTTATTTGGAATCAGCTAAACCACCACAGATTTGATTTGACATTAAATGCTTAAAACACATCTACATTTTCTGGCATTATGATAAGCTAACAGACCATCAGTTCAGTTCAGTCACTCAGTCATGTCCAACTCTTTGTGGACCCCATGGACTGTAGCACGCTAAGCTTCCCTGTCCATTACCAACTCCCAGAGCTTGCTCAAACTCATGTCCATTGAGTTGGTGATGCTATCCAGCCATCTCATCCTCTGTCGTCCCCTTCTCCTCCTGCCCCCAATCCCTCCCAGCATCAGAGTCTTTTCCAGTGAGTCAACTCTTCACATGAGGTGGCCAAATTACTGGAGTTTCAGCTTTAGCATCATTCCTTCCAAAGAACACCCAGGGCTGATCTCCTTTAGAATGGATTGGTTGGATCTCCTTGCCATCCAAGGGACTCTCGAGTCTTCTCCAACACCACAGTTCAAAAGCATCGATCCTTCAGCCTCAGCTTTCTTTATAGTCCAACTCTCACATCCATACAATTTAGTCCATAATATCCCTTTTTCTCTTGATGCTGTTTGTCTTTTGGTCAATACTGATGTCCTCACTAGTTAAGCTTTCAAATTTGAATAACTTTGGAAATAGTTAAAAAGGACCATTGGCACTACAGGGCTCATCAGTATGTGTGAACTTCCTTGAGTACACTATGAGGGCAACAAGGAAGTCCAGGCATTGTGCGTGCCTTTAAGGAAAGGAGAGAGTAAATGAAAAAAGTAACAGAATATAAGGAAAGTGCACCCATCTGTGCCAAATGAAGTAAAGACTTAGGAAGTACAGAATACACTCCGTGCCCAGAACGAAGAGAAGGAGGATCTGAGAGGGACGAAGAGAAGGAGGAGAAGAGAGGGACGAGGAGGAGATGAGAGGGACAAAGAGGAGGAGGATCTGAGAGGGGACTAAGAGGGATGTCAGAAGGGACAGTGTCCTTCCCTCCCTTCTGGAAGAACCAGGGAGGGAAGAGGAGCAGTTAGCTCCACCTAGGTTCATTTTTATTTCTGGATAGACTGTTCTATTGGAATGTGGGAGGCTTAGGAGTGACAAGGAGGAAAAGGTGGGTTCTTTCAGTCATCGAATATGAAATTAGCCAACACTGAGGCCCTTCTCAGGAAAGGATGTCACTGTTTCCAGGAAACTGCCTGCATTTCCGCTGTGGGCTCAGTACGCTTGACTGTCTTCTGACTTTCTCTGGGGCGATGTCTATGGGCAGGCTAATGCCCCCTCCCTGCAGAGCAGTGGGGTCCTGGTCCTGGGACCCCCTGAGCTGGTGATGTGGTCAAGGGACGTTCTGTGCCCTGCTGATCTCAGAGAACAATCTGGGGCGAGGGAAGGGGGGAGGGGGAGGGCAGAGTGCAGACAGGGGGAGACCGCATGAGACGCTCCTGTGCCTCCTCCTCCACTCACACTAACCTCTCAGGCCTGGGTGGCGGGAGCTCAGCCAGAGCTGGTGGGGCACAGGGAGGAGGGTGAGGCTGCTGTTCCCTGCCCTGCTGGGTTATGAAGAGGAAACCTAGCCTAACTGGGCAGTGAGGCCAGTTTTAACACTGTTACAAGAAATCTTGCAGTTTTTGTAGCTCTGAAGCATCTTTTAAAACAACTTTTTATTTGAAATACAGTGATTTACAACGGTGCGTTGGTACCTTAAAAGCAATTAACCAGTGATGAAATGCATTTTAAAGGACTGGTTGGTGGTCTTGGGGTTTGGCCTGAGACTGTCAGATCACTGGACTCTGTTACTTTGTCAACGGTGTTCATCCGGTTCCTGGGTAGGGACGCAGCAGCCCCGTGGGACCAGTTGATGAGGACAGATAACAGCACCTATGACACAGACCAGAACAGCTGTAGTGTAGGAAGAAGGCCTTCCCAGTGCTGGTCCAGCAGTACCATGCTTATCTGTTCATCTTAAACATTTTCTCTTGAAAACACTTAATCAGTTGCTTGGTAATAATGGAAAAAACTGAGGCTTCCTGGTAGTAAGAACCTGCCTGCCGATGCAGGAGATGCGAGAGTGTTGGGTTCGATCCCTGGGTTGGGAGGATCCCCTGGAGGAGGAAATTGCAACTCACGCCTGTATTCTTGCCTGAAGAATCCCATGGACAGAGGAGCCTGGTGAGCTACAGTCCATGGGATCACAAAAGAGTTGGATGTGACTGAAGCGACTCAGCATGCATGCACCAAGGGAATAAACAAGTCTGTTTAGCTTTAAATAATATTGTGTTTAACCAGAGAACAGTGTTCAGTCGCTTCCTTCTTTGATTTCCTGCTTCATTTCTTCTAGACTTTTTGGGTGAAGAATGTGTGGGACTCTGCGGGTCTGCCCCCTGATGCCTGGGACAGAGCAGGACTGTAGTCTCCCTGTTTGCCTGCCCAACACAAGCGATCAAGACCTGCTTGACATCAGTGTGGTAGAAGATGTGTGTGGACATATGGCTAAGCTTCCTTTCATCATGTTTACTCACTTAAGAGAAATAATTTCACCATGATTATAGTAGCAGCTGTGTTCAGTAGACCTTAAGAGTATATACTTGAGTAAGTAAATCTCGAGTTTTCCCTGGTGGTGCTAGTGGTAAAGAATCCACCTGCCAATGAAGGATGCATGAGATGCAGGTTCAGTCCCTGGGTCAGGAAGGTCCCCGGAAGGAGGGTACCCACTCCAGCATTCTTGCCTGGAGAATCCCCTGGACAGAGGAGCCTGGTGGGCTACAGTCCCTGGGGTTGCAAGGAGTCGGACACAAGTGGGGGAGCGACTGAACAATAAGAACGAATATATCTTACTCTTATTCCAAAACAAGAATTCAAACTTTTCACTGAAGTATAAAAACAAATCTTTTAAAAATACTTGAGTGGTTTTTAAATAGAACGTTAAATGAGGTAAGGAAAAGACATGACTGAGTGACTGAACAAGGACAAAGCCGATTTCCGATGTGGTGGTTTTAGGTGCACGAGAACTTGGTGCGGTTACACTTAGACATACATCTATTCTTCATTGTGTTCTTTTCCCACATAGGTGATTACAGTGTGTTCGGTGGAGTCACCTGTGCCCTTCCCTGTCATTTTGCTTATCCATTTGATAGATGGTAGCGTGCATATGTTAACTCCAAGCACTTCATTTATCTCTTTCCTCTTAACTTTTTTTCTAATCATAAACTGGCTTCTAATTCTGTCAATCTGTTTCTGTTGTGAGAGTTCATTTTTTGTATGCATATATAGTTCCCCCTTTAAGTATGCTGTATGATATTCTTCCTGTCTCTGATTTACTTCACTTAGTAATGTTATCTCTTTGTGCTGTTTCCAGTGACACTGTTTTGTTCTGCTTTCTGGATGAATAGTATTCCATTTATAGATGTAGCAGTATTCATTTTTCTCTGGATGGACATTTTGGTGGATTCTGTGTCTTGACTGTGGTAAATAGTGGTGCTGAGAAAATAGGGGTGCACAAGCCATTTGGAATTATGGTTTCCACGTCTTGGCATAGGAGTGTAATTGCTGGATCATGTGGTAACCCTGTTAAAGGAACTTTAGTTTTTAAGGAACTTTAGTTCCTTAGACTTTAAAACAAAAACTCAAGTTCCTTTTAGTTTCCTTTAGTTTTTAAGGAACCTCCATGCCATTTTCCATCCTGGCTGCACCTATTTCCATCTCCACTTCTAGACTGATGGAGGATGCCTTTTTCCCGATGCCCTGAGCAGCATTTATTCTTCATAGATCCTTCAGATGATGGTCCTTCTGACTGATGTGAGGGGATTGCTCATCATAATGTTGATTTGCATAGGTTTACCGATTAGTGATGTGGAATATCGTTCCATGTGCTTTTTTATGTTATACAGTGTGACTCCAACTTTCTGCTTGAAATTGGCTTCTTGTAAGTCTGCCCTGTTTTGAGTTCTTCTCAGATGATTTATCCCAGGACATTCCTTGAGGGCAGGAGTCCTTTACAGCTCTGCAGGCCTTGTGAATATGAGGAGCCCATCGGCACTGGCTTTCAAGTGGTTGTAACAAAAAACGGCCACAAGGGGGCAGCATTGTTTCATGCCCCACTCTGGTTTTTCGCAATTTAGTTTTGTCTATTGTATTTGAGTTGATTTTCAATGTTGTTTCTTTGAGATGTGTGGAGTCTTGATTCAGTGATACACAGATGTATAGTAGACACATACCTATGTCTATATCCGGGGCCTGGCCTCTTCTCGTCACTGGGATCTTTCCCCAGTGGACCTGGCAGCCCTTTGGGAGTCAGAGTACCCCCAGCCACCCCACTCCCTGCCTGAGCCCCGCTCTGGGAAGGCCCCGGGCCAGTGTAAGTCACCCCTTCATGTATGCATAGGTCAGATGGTGAGGGTTAAGGCAGCAGTGAGCCAGGCTCTGGACACTGTGCCCGCTCCTAGCATCATCTCAGAGATGTAGAGCAGAGCCCCTCAGGACCCACAGGAACCAGAAGGACGGTCTCGTCACAGAGAGCTTCTTAAACTCACTTTACTGGAGAAGAGTTGGCTTACAGTGTTGTACTGTGAGAACCGCGCTGTGCAGCACGGCGACTCGCACACGCTTTCTGTGTTCTCTTCCGTTATGGCTAATCCCAGGAGTCTGCGTGCGTTCCCTGTGCTCTGCAGTCGGCCCTGGTTGCTTACGCTTCCTGTAAGGTAACAGTTTGCTTCTGCTAACCCACCCTCCCAGTCCTTCCCTCGCTCACTCTCTTACACCTTGGCGACCGCAAGGCTGCTCTCTATGTCCGTGAGGCTGCTTCTGTTTTGTAGATAGCTTCATTTGGGTCAAATTTTGTTCTGCTGATGTTGTATACTTGCCTTTCTGTTTGACTTACTTCGCTTAGTTTGATCATCTCTAAGTTCATCCATGTTGCTGCAAATGTCATTATTTCACTCTTTTTTTGAGTAATATTCCCTTGTACCACGTTTTCTGTATCCATTTATCTGTCCATGGACAGTTAGGTCGCTTCCATGTCTTGGCTATTGTGAACAGTGCTGCTGTGAACCTAAGGGTTCGTGTGCTTATTGAAGTAGACTTTTGACCAGAGCAGGATTGCTGGGTCATATGGGATTGCTATTTTTAGTTTTCTGAGAAGCCTTCATACTGTGCTCTGTATGACTGCACCAGCTTCCCCCCAGCAGTGTAGGCATGTTTGATGTGCAGTACATTCTAAAGGCTGAGGACAAAGTCAGATAGTTATATTCTGAAAGGCAGTTTAAGAAAAAAATAGGTATATTTGGAGAGAGGAATGCTACTTCTGTTATGCGTAGCTGATACAATATCAGTTTGTAAAGTCATGAATATTTTTGCAGGAAAAATGGATTTCAAAAAACTATTTGTAGTATACAAATACAAACATAAAAGTGACTCTGACTTCACATTTCAAGCAAGCTCCGGGAGTTAGTGAAGGACAGGGAGGCCTGGCGTGCTGCAGTCCATGGGGTCGCAATGAGTTGGACACGACTGAGCGGTGACCTGATTTCTATGATTTCTAAGACTCAACATTTTGAATATTGATTTTTTTTTTTACTGACTTTGGTCATTTATATTAAAGTGAAGAAAACCTTAATACGCTGTTTGAATACTTGACAATATTTAATTAAAACATATTATTGTTTAGACAGTAGATGTAAAGAACCAGGATAGTCAAATTTTATAATAGACTAAAGTGAAAGTGTTAGGAGCTCAGTCGTGTTTGACTTTTGCGACCCCATGGACTGTAGCCCACCCGGTTCCTCTGTCCATGGGATTCTCCAGGCAAGAGTGCTGGACTGGGTTGCCATTTCCTTCTCCAATAATAGATTAAGGCTTGTCTCAAAAAAAAAAAGATGGTAACAATGTAAAATCTCTGCATGTCCTCAGGGTATGTTAGGAACAATTGACGTGGATGCAAAAAATATTCCTCTCCTTCACTCGAGTAAATGCAGCAACATTGGAAGAACCTGCCCTTTGCATGGTTATGCACTGAACTTCTACAAACATGACTGCATGACTGAGGATAATTGGTATAAGCTTCCCTGTGTTAATATGTTCTACAGACATGCACATGAGTTTGTGTAATGGGGGCTGTTTCATCATGACCTATGAGATTAGTTTTAGGATACAGTGATTTAAGAAGAATCGCTAAGATGCAATTTGTTTCAAATGGTTTAAAAGATGCTTTTTCAAATTATGATTGAGGTGAAGGTCACCTAACATAAAATTGTCCATTGTAAAGTGAACAATTTCAGGATGTTTGATGCATTCAGAATGAACAACCAGCATCTCCATCGAGGTGTTAAGCACTGTCAGTAGCCCAAGGGGAATGTCTGGACGCGTGAAGCAGAAGCTCTCTCTCCTCCCCCCCTCACTCTGTGGCAGCTGCTGTTCTCCTTCTGCCTGCTCTGTCTTGTGGATTTAACTCGTCTGGGTGGTTAATATAAATGGTTTCACAGTTATGAGACCTTCTGTATCAGACATCTTTCACTGGGGATTTTTGAAGTTCACCACGTTGTAACATTATCAGTTGTTATTGTTGCTCAGCCGCTCAGTTGTGTCTGACTTTTTGTGACCCCCATGGACTGCAGCACTCCAGGCCTCCCTGTCCATCACCAACTCCCAGAGTCTACTCAGACTCATGTCCATCGAGTCGGTGATGCCATCCAACCATCTCACCCTCTGTTGTCCCCTTCTCCTCCTGCCTTCAATCTTTACTAGCATCATGGTCTTTTCTGATGAGTCGGCTCTTTGAATCAAGTGACCAAAGTATTGGAGCTTCAGCATCAGTTCTTCCAATGAATATTCAGGGTTGATTTCCTTTAGAGTTGAGTTTGTATATATACAGTTTGTTTATCTGGTGGACGAACATTTCAGTTGCTTTAACTTTTGCCTGCTGTGAATGGTGTTGCCAAGAACACACATGTACATGGATTTATTTCAGTGCCTGTTTCCAGTTCTTTTGTGTGTATCCCCAGACGTAGAATTACTAGGCTGTACATTAACTCCATGTTCAACTTTTGTAGAATCGCTGAAATATTTTCCACAACTGAACCGTTTTACACCACCAAATGCACTGTACAAGGGTTCTACTTTCTCTACAAGCTCACTCCTCTTGTTGTTTTCTTTTAAAAAATATTATAGCCATTCTAGTGTGTGTGAAGTGATCCACATCTCATTGTGGTTTTAATTTACATTTCCCTAAACACTAAAAAATTTGAACTTAGTCTTATGCTATGAAAGAGATGCTTATAGTCTTCGGAGAAATGTGTGTTCACGTCCTTCGCTCACTTTGAATGTATGTTATTTTCCTTTTGTTGTTGTGTTGTAGATGTTTTTTATATCTTCTAATACTAGACTCTTGTCGGGTATATGATTTGCAAATATTTTCTCCTACTCTGTAAGTTATCTTTTCTTCTTCTTCTTTTTCTTTTTTTTTTCGTGATGTCCTTCGATGCACAAAAAATTTTGGTGAAATCTAACCTTTCTAATTTTCCTTTTGTTACTCTTGCTCTTGGTGTCATATCTAAGAATCCTTTCCCAGATCCAAGGTCATGCAGACTTAGCCCTATGTTTTCTAAGAGCTTTTCTTTTTGAGTTGTCAGTCCATTTTTGGATAGGTTTTAATGTGTGGTGTAAGAGAAGGTTCCAACCTCATTTGTTTGCACATGGATACACAGTCACCCCAGGAAAGTCTGTTCAGTTCTTTTGCCATGGAATGGTGATGGTGCCCTGCCAGGACTCAGCTGATGGGTATATGTGCTCTTCTTTCTGAATTCCCAGTGCTCTTCCATTACTCTGCCTGTCTGCTCTCATGCCAGCACCACCCTGCTTGAGCTTCCCTGATGGCTTAGATGGTAAAGAATCTGCCTGCAATGCAGGAGACTCGGGTTTGATTCCTGGGTCAGGAAGATCCCCTGGAGGAGAGCGTGGCGACCCACTCCAGTATTCTTGCCTGGAAAATTCCAGGGACAGAGGAGCTATATGTAGTCTATGGGGCCGGAAAGAGTTGAACACGACTGAGCGACTGACACTTGAACTTCACTTTCACCACCCTGTTTGATAACTATAGCTGGTGAAATGTATGGGTCTTCTAACTTTTTTTGTGTCCAGTATGGTTTTGTCTGTTCCAAGTCCTTTGTAGCTGCACGGGTTTCCACAGAGATTGCAGTGAATCTGTAGATCATGTTGAGGAGCACTGAGGGATCGCAGAGTCAGACACTACCGAGCGACTAACACTTTGATTTTTTTTGCTTGTACTCTATAACTTTGCCAAAGTTGTTTATTAGCTCTGATAGTTACTTTGAGAATCCTTCAGCATTTTCTACATATGGGATCATGCCATCTGTGAATAGAGGAGTTTATTTCTTCCTTTCCTTCTTTTCCGTCTTACCTGAGGGCTCTGGCTAATACTTCCACTAGAATGTTGAACAGCGATGGAGGCAGACAGGCTGTCCTCCGAGGTGTTCGTTGCTCAGTTTTTTGACCTCGACTGTCATGTTTCTCCCTTGGCAGCTGGGACGGCTCTGAGCTCAGACGGACAGAGACCAGCACCTCACCTCAGTCCTTGCTGCAGCTCCCGACAGGTTCAGTTCAGTTCAGTTGCTCAGTCGTGTCTGACTCTTTGCGACCGCATGGACTGCAGCACGCCAGGCCTCCCTGTCCATCACCAACTCCCGGAGTCCATCCAAACCCATGTCCATTGAGTTGGTGATGCCATCCAACCATCTCATCCTCTGTCATCCCTGTCTTCTCCCACTCTCAATCTTTCCCAGCATCAGGGTCTTTTCAAATGAGTCAGCTCTTCACATCAGGTGGCCAAAGTATTGGAGCTTCAGCTTCATCAGTCCTTCCAATAAACACCCAGGACTGATCTCCTTTAGGATGGACTGGCTGGATCTCCTTGCAGTCAAGGGATTATCAGCAGTCTTCTCTAACACCACAGTTCAAAAGCATCAATTCTTCAGTGCTCAGCTTTCTTCACAGTCCAACTCTCACACCCATACATGACTACCAGGAAAACCATAGCCTTGACTAGATGGGACCTTTGTTGGCAAAGTAATGTATCTGCTCTTTAATATGCTATCTAGGCTGGTCATAACTTTCCTTCCAAAGAGTAAGTATCTTTTAATTTCATGGCTGCAGTCACCATCTGCAGTGATTTTGGAGCCCCCCAAAATAAGGCCAGCCACTGTTTCCATTGTTTCCCCATCTATTTGCCATGAAGTGATGGGACCAGATGCCATGATCTTAGTTTTCTGAATGTTGAGCTTTAAGCCAACTTTTTCACTCTGCTCTTTCACTTTCATCAAGAGGCTCTTTAGTTCTTCACTTTCTGCCATAAGGGTGGTTTTATCTGCATATCTGAGGTTATTGATATTTCTCCCAGCAATCTTGTGCTTCATCCAGTGTAGCATTTTGCATGAAGTACTATGCATATAAGTTAAATAAGCAGGGTGACCAGTATACAGCCTTGATGTACTCCTTTTCCTGTTTGGAACCAGTCTGTTGTTCCATGTCCAGTTCTGTTGCTTCCTGACCTGCGTACAGATTTCTCAAGAGGCAGGTCAGGTGATCTGGTATTCCCATCTTTTTCACAATTTTCCACAGTTAATTGTGATCCACACAGTCAAAGGCCTTGGCATATCAATAAACCAGAAATAGATGATTTTCTGGAACTCTCTTGCTTTTTTGATGATCCAGCAGATGTTGGCAATTTGCTCTCTGGTTCCTCTGCCTTATCTAAAACCAGCTTGAACATCTGGAAGTTCACGGTTCATATATTACTGAAGACTGGCTTGGAGAATTTTGAGCATTACTTTATTAGGGTGTGAAATGAGTGCAGTTGTACAGTAGTTTAAGCATTCTTTGGCATTGCCTTTCTTTGGGATTGGAATGAAAACTGGCCTTTTCGTTTCAAAACCTGATGGATTAGGATAGACATATTTGGGAGACAGGGGCCAGTATCCCACAATGGGACGCAGGCACTGTTTTCAAGTCCGATGCTAAGCTGGTTGGAGGGCAGGGGGATGGTGAATAAAAATGTCTCAGTGGTTTCCTGCTTTCCCCACTGTGTTCTTGACTCTTAGTTAAATCCCAGCTAACTTCCCACACTTCTCAGTTGATTCCAGCAACCCTTGCTTGCATTTCTGATGTTTCTCTGCAGGGACAGGCCCTCATTCTGCCTCTGTTCCATCTTCTGAGACATCTCAGTTTGGCACTGTTTTAACATGTACAATGACAACTTTGGTCATAATAATGTTTTACAGTATAAGAGCACTAAAAGTCAGGTTATTTTAGCCAAACGACTAGCCTCTTTCTGATTCAGTATGTAAGGTTTTATTTTGTCTCTGGAAATGCCAGCAATTCAGTTCTAATTTTTCTTTCCCTCAGCTGTAGACTAAGAACACAGCCAGGCAAGCACATTCCTTCTGCGTTGCTGGCTCTTTTCTGTAGGTTAGACACGGGTGATAGGCTCAGTTAGCCGGAGGCCTTGCGCGGGCCACTCGGGCCCTCGGGTAGACACCCCTCCCTGTGTTTGGGTTCCTGCGCCCGCCAGAGGTCGGCACGCACAAGCAGCCACTGCTGTCACGGTAACGCCCCCTCTAGCGCAGGACCTCAGAGAGTGAGTTATGCGAAGACGAGGACAGCTGTGTTGGGCTGGCATTTAAACAACTAGGTGACGCTTTCGACAGAAAACTTGGGAGAAGAGAAAGGCCCTGACTGTGTCCAGTTTTCCTGAGCCCTGGGCACCTGGGAAACTCAGCTGGCCCAGATGCCCCTCTGTGTGTCAGGATGCGGCCACCACCCCTTCCCACATGGCTAAGATGGGGCTTGTAGCGACTCTTCCTTACCCACGACCATCCTCAACATACCCTCCAGACTCTCTTGCTTCGTCTCATGTAGGATGAGCTGGACTGATTTCCCCTGCTGACCAACTGGACAAACATTTGCTACAGGTATTAGTCTTCTCCTGTCCACCCCACAGGTCCCTGAACTATATAACCCACCTTCAGGCTCCTCCTGAAAGCTGCCTGGAGGGGACCGAAGATCTGTCCCCACCCAGCCCCTGTGAGGGTCACTGTGAGGTCAATGGTGCCATCATACCATGTCCCCCACTCCCACACTGATCCGCTCCAGCCTCGTGTACTAACCGTGTGAATCGAAGCTATTTCCTGCTGACCTTTGAGACCCTACACATCCATGGTCAGCGTCTTCCCTTTGTGTTTGCCTCCTCCATTGACTGTGGTAAAATCTGCTTACCTAAGTCTAGAGGGTTTTTTTCACACTATGCCAAAGACACAAAAGATATTACTTAGCTAAAGTATAAGTTTCACAATTCCTTGAACAATGTATGTAAAGATGTCTTAAGGTGAAAAACATCTATTTCTGTTTTATTGACTATGCCAAAGTCTTTGGCTATGTGGATCACAATAAACTGTGGAAAATTCTGAAAGAGATGAGAATACCACCACCTGACCTGCCTCTTGAGAAATCTGTATGCAGGTCAGGAAGCAACAGTTAGAACTCGACATGGAACAACAGACTAGTTCCAAATAGGAAAAGGAGTACATCAAAGCTGTATATTGTCACCCTGCTTATTTAATTTATATGCAGATACATCATGAAAAACGCTGGGCTGGAGGAAGCACAAGCTGAAATCAAGATTGCTGGGAGAAATATCAATAACTTCAGATATGCAGATGACACCACCCTTATGGCAGAAAGTGAAGAAGAACTAAGAAGCCTCTTGATAAAAGAGGAGAGTGAAAAAGTTGGCTTAAAGCTCAACATTCAGAAAACTAAGATCATGGCATCCAGTCCCATCACTTCATGGCAAATAAATGGGGAAACAATTCTGGGGCTCCAAAATCACTGCAGATGGTGATTGCAGTCATGAAATTTAAAGACACTTGCTCCTTGGAAGGAAAGTTATGACCAACCTGGACAGCATATTAAAAAGCAAAGACGTTATTTTGTCAACAAAGATCCATCTAGTCAAGGCTATGGTTTTCCAGTAGTCATGTATGGGTGTGAGAGTTGGACTATAAAGAAAGCTGAGCTCCAAAGAATTGATGCTTTTGAACTGTAGTGTTGGAGAAGACTCTTGAGAGTCCCTTGGATTGCAAAGAGATCCAAGCAGTCAATCCTAAGGAGATTAGTCCTGGGTGTTCATTGGAAGGACTGATGTTGAAGCTGAAACTCCGATACTTTGGCCACCTGATGCGAAGAGCTGACTCATTGGAAAAGACCCTGATGCTGGGAGGGATTGGGGGCAGGAGGAGAAAGGGACAACAGAGGATGAAATGGCTGGATGGCATCATCTACTCGATGGACATGGGTTTGGGTGGACTCCAGGAGTTGGTGATGGATAGGGAGGGCTGACATGCTGTGGCTCATGGGGTCACAAAGAGTCAGACACAACTGAGTGACTGAACTGGAACTGGAAGGTGAAAAGTTTTTTCAAGGAGTTTTTTTTTAATTAATAATTTTTTATTGAAGGATAATTGCTTTACAGAATTTTGTTGTTTTCTGTCAAACCTCAACATGAATCAGCCATATATGTGCTCCCTTGAGAATTGCCCTTCCATCTCCCTCCCATCCCACCCCTCTAGGTTGATACAGAGCCCCTGTTTGAGTTTCCTGAGCCACACAGCAAATTCCCGTTGGCTATCAATTTTACATATGGTGGTGTAAGTTTCCATGTTATTCTTTCCATACATCTCCCCCTCTCCTACCCTCTCCCCATGTCCATAAGTCTATTTTCTATGTGTGTTTCTCCATTGCTACTCTGTAAGTAAATTCTTCATTACCATTTTTCTAGATTCCGTATATATGCGTTAGAATATGATATTTATCTTGCTTTTTCTGACTTACTTCACTGTATAATAGGTTCTAGGTTCATCCACCTCATCAGAACTGACTCACATGTGTTCCTTTTTTATGGCTGAGTAATATTCCATTGTGTATACGTGCCACAACTTCTTTATCCATTCATCTGTTGATGGACATCTAGGTTGCTTCCCTGTCCTGGCTGTTGTAAGCAGTGCTGCAGGGAACACTGGGGTACACGTGTCTTTGTCAGTTTTGGTTTCCTCAGGCTATATGCCTAGGTGTGTGCTTGCTGGATCACGTGGTGGTTTTATTCCTAGTTTTTAAAGGAATCTCCATACTGTCTTCTATAGTGGCTGTATCAATTTACATTCCCACCAACAGTGCAAGAGTGTTTCCTTTTCTCCACACCCTCTCCAGCATTTATTGTTTGTAGACTTTTTGATGATGGCCATTCTGACCAGTGTGAGGTGATACCTCATTGTGGTTTTGATTTGCATTTCTCTAATAATGAGTGATGTTGAGCATGTGTTTGTTAGCCATCTGTATGTCTTTTTTGGAGAAATGTCTGTTTAGGTCTATTTCCCACTTTTTGATTGGATTGTTGTTTTTCTGGTATTGAGTTGTATGAGCTGCTTGTATATTTTGGAGATCAATCCTTTGTCATTTGCTTCATTTGCTATTATTTTCTCCCATAAGGTGGAAAGTCTTTAAGTTCTCATCGGGAATTCTAACAATATTTTTCTTCTAAGAGGTTTGGCTTGTATAACAGCTATGCTAAATGTCTCAAACAATTACTACTTTGGCTTGAAATGCTAATGATTTTTTTAATGGAAATAAAACCCAGGTTGAAAGTATATAATATCGGATGCATCAAGACAACCAGTTGAAATCTTGAAAGTAGTTTCAGAAGTCTAATTATGAACTGTTTCTACATGTGCTGCACCCTCCCCCGAGGCAGAACCCAGTTCTGAGCAAGTGCACTATATCCCTGAGCCCAGAGGGGCTGGTCTCCTGGGACTGGGCTGTGAGCCTGCAAAGTGTGCTCCCTGGGGAACAGCACAGCCCTGTGAACGTCGCTTAGACTTCTGCCTGCCTGTCTTCATCTCCCTTCTGGCCTTCCTCACCTGCTGCCTCCAGGGTCTGGTTTGTGTGCTCAACCCCCTCCCCGCCCCCGCTGTGTCACTGTGTATCCTGGGACTGCACCCCTCTGTTGTGGGCTCACCCACCCCTGTCCCCGATTCTGTTCTTGCTACACTGTGGCTTCAAGCTCCATTCTCCCCAAATCTGACTCTGTGAGTACCTTTTCTCTGCTTCCCCTAATTTATCAAATCTTTAGACACCAAAGGGGTCAGCCTCACTGACGGTGCCAGTCATGTGCTTGCTTCCAGAGAGACCTTGATGCTGCTGCTGAGCAGTGAAGATGGAAACCAGGAGCAAGGACTCCTCTGAAGCAGCTGGAGTAAGTGGCTGGTTCAACACCAATGCCAAGGAAAACAGTACCTGGGATGAGCTGCTGTCACGAGCGTGGCTGTCAAACACACACACACGCCTGTTTTCATGTCTCTCACACATCTCAGCTTGACAAGCATAAAGCTGGCTGCATTCTGCTGTTTTGTGTCTTTGTGGCGGTGGTTTAGTCCCTTCAGTTGTGTCCAACTCTTTGTGACCCCTTGGACTGTAGCCCACCAGGCTCCTCTCTCCATGGGATTCTCCAGAGGAGAATACTGGTGCGGGTTGCCATTCCCTTCTCCAGGGGATCTTCCTGACCCAGGGATTAAACCTGCATCTGTTGCATTTTATGTGTTGCAGGCAGATTCTTTATCAAGTGAGCCTTATGTCTTAGCTTTCATTTAAAAGGGCTTTAAATGCTCACTTAGCTTTAGTTGGCCCAGAGTCTTGAATGGGGGAGGGGATGGCCACCCACCGGTTGTCCTGGTCTCCCCCTGGGACAGACATAAGCCAACCCACTTCTTGTAGGAATTGATCCTTCACATTCAGTAACATGTATTTCAATACAATGATTTCCTTTTTTATTCCAGTATACACAATTTAACAAATTGCTGATTTAGATATGTGCAAATCCAATCCCATATACTTTCATCAATAGGTTTTTCTTGAAGAACCTATTGATACTAATTATTCTTAAAATACTTAAGAGAGAAGAGAAAATATGATTCTATAATTTCATAGTAAAAGGTAAATTAATCACAACCTATATGTGACATGTCTATGAAGATGACGGCGTACTCCAGATTCTCTTTTTCACTTAGTAGTCATTTGCGTCACCCGCACAGATGGCCAGCAGAGCCTTCTCATAGTGCCCTGATGCGAAATTCTGAAAAGAAGCAAATATAAAGTATTTGAAACGCAATGTCATAAAAAGAAGCATAATTCCTCTGAACTATACAGTGAGACACCATGGGCCATTAGCATCTCAAAAAATATTTATTTTTCCATCCTGATGTAACATGTTCTGGGGACTCTTCCCGGTGGAGGTCATTGAAAAGTAATGACAAGGTCATAGTCAATAGAATGGGGTTTATATAAAGCTGATGGAACCCTAATGGTTTTTACTTATTTATTTATTTATTTTTAGCTGTGCTTGGTCTTCATTGTTGCATGTGGGCCTGAATATATTTTTAAACAGAAGAATGCTTTAGCAGTAGAATTAATTCTTCTCCTCACCTTTAGTTAAAGAGGTGTCCTAATATTGTTACAAATTAGTGTAGAGTCTAGAGGGCACACTGGACAATATGTCTCAAATGGTTTAAAGATAGTTATACTCATTAATGCAGTCATTCTACTTCAAGAAGTCTATCCTAAGGAAATAATGATCAATTGTTGATGAGCCCAAGATTTGTGCTCCAAAACATATTGTGCACAATAATGAAAAAGTAAAAGATAATATATAATAATATAGGGCAGTTTATGCTCTTTACAACTTATACAATGGGATCCCTGATTTAAAGAAATATTTCTTTAAGTAGTAAAACGTTGATGTTTACATATAGTTCTGAAAAGAAAACACATACAACAAAATTTTACTGTTGGTTATCTGTGCTGAATAATTTGTTGTTGCTCAGTCATTCAGTCATGTCCTGCTCTTTGCAGCCCTATGGACTGCAACACGCCAGGCTTCCCTGTCCTTCACCATCTCTCAAGATTTTGTTCAAACTCATGTCCATTGAGTCAGTGATGCCATCCAACCATCTCATCCTCTGTTGTCTTCTCCTCCTGCCTTCAATCTTTCCCAGCATCAGGGTTTTTTCCGATGAGTCAGTTCTTTGCATCAGGTGGCCAAAGTATTGGAGCTTCAGTTTCAGCATCAGTCCTTCCAATGAAAATTCAGGACTGATTTCCTTTAGTTTGGTTTGGTTTCCTTGCAGTCCAAGGGCCTCTTAAGAGTCTTCTCCAGCACCACATTAGGGCAATTTAAATCCTTTTATCATCTTCTATAGTTTCTACATTAGTTTCAAAAATGATAGTAATAAAAGTATTATAAAATTTATCTTTGTTAAAAGGCAACTCTCATGTTCATGTTCTCTTACACAGCTGTTACTTATAATTCACTGCTGTAAATGCACAAAGTTGCATTAATTATGTGTGAATATTAGTAGATTTTGAGGTGGCCATGGTTAACTGCTATATAGTATTGAGCTAGTTTATTCACTGAGAAAATGAGGTATGCATTTCTCAGTGAGAAACGTTCATCTTCACTAAAGGTTTAGGGCTTTGAAGGTGGATGCGAGAAGAGTTTTATCAGAGACAAAGGAGGAAGATGTCTCTTAAGTACTCCAATAATCCTTCCTCTGAAACCATCTTGACTTCCTGAGGCCTACAAGGCCTCCTGGGTTATATGGTCTCTTGGTCCTCTGGTTGTCAAGTTTCTCCTGGATCTTTCACTGAACTAAAAAGCTATTTTGTGCAATGGAAATTTTCAAGAAACAATGTGGACAAGACAACAGGGCTTGTTTAGTGGCTAAGTCATGTCCGACTCTTTCCAACCCCATGGACTGTAGCCTGCAAGGCTCCTCTGTTCATGGGATTTCCCAGGTAGGAATACTGGAGTGGATTGCCATTCCCTTCTCCAGGGGAATCTTCCCAGGTCTCCTGGTTGGCAGGTGGATTCTTAGCCACTGAGCTGCCTGGGAATACCAGAGGACCCAGATGTGCTCAAAATATACCTTAAGATACATGACAGGCCGCTGTGCTTGGGTGCCATCTTGGAGTTCTTTATACTTTCTTGAACCACAGGTCAAACATTTTCATTTTCCACTGTGTCCCCAAGTTACATCGATGGGCCTCCATATGCTGACAGTTCTTGGCTGGGCTTCATCAGGATCCAGGGTAGAGGCTATATGTGTCAGAGTGAAGTCTCCAGGCTGCAGACTTCGGAGTCATCGCGTCAGCACCCTCCAGGGCTCATGGGTGCGCGTGCGCAGAACGTTTCGGCCCCAGCACGTGTGGGGACCCAACAGGCTGCCCTCCCCTCTGGCGGCTGATCTCAGAAGGCGCTCTTCAATTAACGTGCTCTCGTTGCAGAATGCAGTCTTCTGGTGCTGGTGGTAAGGCCTCATCACACGATCAGGGGATGAATAGCGCTCATGACCAGACTGCTAACTTTTGCTTAAAACACATCAAAGAGGAGTAAGTGAGGAGAAGGGGTTTTCTCACCTATTGATGCTCTCAGGCTGCTGACCCACTAATGTAGACGACCCCTTGACTGAACTTTTAGATTCCACCATGAAGTTATTTAAAGTTAGGCTCTTGTTTCAGTTTCAAAAAGGATGAACCATGGGTGCAGGTAGATGACGATTAGGAGACTTACCTTGATGTCGTGGAAAAGGGACTTCCCATATCTCTCTTTGTATCGCTTCCTTATGGTCATCAGGTCGATTTCACTTCTGGCGATTAGAATCCTAATCACGGTTTTATTATGGAAGCCGAAGTCCTAAGAGACACAGCCGAGTGGGGGTGACCACCATGAGGAAGCAGCACCTTAAAGACAGTCTGTCTGAAATGGACCCAGCCCTTTTCTGTGACCATGTCCTGTATTCCTCAGACCGTGTTGCTGGCACCCATGAGCACTGACTCAGACTCTGCATCAGCAATGTGACAACCCGCGGCCCCGGGGCATACCCAGTGAAGCGGTCCATCTCCTCCGCTTTTCCAATGCCTTGTCATCATCATCTCTATTTCCAGGGTCACAGCCTTGAGGCTGGCACTTTTTATTTCACCAGATTCTGCAATAATCTTCCCTTTTATTTTTAGTTATTTTTAAAAATTAATTCTTATTGAAGTATAGGTGATTTACAAGGTTACTTTCAGGTCTACAGCAAAGTGAATCAGTTATACCAAAACCGAAGTTGCCCAGCCATATCTGACTCTGTGACCTCCTGGACTGTAGCCACCAGGCTCCCTTACCCCTGGGATTCTCCAGGCAAGAACACTGGAGTGGGTTGCCATTTCCTTCTCCAATGTATGAAAGTGAAAGTGAAATCACCCCGACGTGTCTGACTCTTAGCGACCCCATGGACTGCAGCCTACCAGGCTCCTCCATCCATGGTATTTTCCAGGCAAGAGTACTGGGGTGGGGTGCCATTGCCTTCTCCAATTATATATAGAGTAGTGTGTATATGTTGATCTCAAATTCCTATATCGATCCGTCTCTCCTCTTACCCACTGGTAACCATGAGTCTGTTTTCTACATCTGTGACTCCATAATTCTCCCTTTAAACCTGGCCAGCCTCCTCATCATCTCCCAGATGCTGCATTTTAGAATGCAGATGTGGTCATTTGCTCTCTCTATGTAAACATTCTTCCTGGGTTGGGAGGTGGTCCCAGCTCTGGTTGATGAACCATTGGTATGTCTCTAAGATCACAATTTTTTTAAATTAATTATTTTAATTGGAGGCTAATTACTTTACGATATTGTATTGATTTTGCCATACATTGATATGAATCAGCCATGGGCGTACATGTGTTCCCCATCCTGAAGCCCCCTCCCATCTCCCTCCCCATCCTGTCTCTCAGGGTCATCCCAGCGCACCAGCCCTGAGCACCCTGCCTCATTGCATCAAACCTGGACTGGCAATCTGTTTCACATGTGATAATATACATGTTTCAATGCTATTCTCTCAAATCATCCCACCCTCGCCTTCTCCCACAGAGTCCAAAAGATTGTTCTTTACATCCATGTCCCTTTTGCTGTCTCACATATAGCGTCATCATTACCATCTTTAAAAATTCCATATATATGAGTTAGTATACTGTATTGGTGTTTTTCTTTCTGAAGTAAGTCCGAAAGAAAGATGAATATGTTTTTGTTTTATCATCTGCTTATTGTGGTAAACTGTGCAAATAAGAATTCCAGGTATTTGAAATACTTGCTGATTTAACCTCCAATATTGAAAAATGCACAAAAATTAATTTCTATGTACTAGCTTCAGAAAGAATACCTCTACACAAAGCAAGTTCAAATTGTCTGTTCAAATGGAGTGATGGTGACAGCTAGTGGCCAGGAAGGATCAGCTAATTTTTGAGGTATGAATGTTTTATGTCACCCCACTCCAGTACTCTTGCCTGGAAAATCCCATGGATGGAGGAACCTGGTAGGCTGCAGTCCATGGGATCGCGAAGAGTCACACACAACTGAGCGACTTCACTTTCACTTTTCACTTTCATGCATTGGAGAAGGAAATGGCAACCCACTCCAGTGTTCTTGCCTGGAGAATTCCAGGGACGGGTGAGCCTGATGGGCTGCCATCTATGGGGTTGCATAGAGTTGGCCATGACTGAAGCGACTTAGCAGTCACTCAGTCATGTCTGACTCTTTGTGACCCCGTGGACTGTGCCCAGTAGGCTCCTCTCTTCTCCAGGCAAGATACTAGAGTGGGTTGCCAGTCCCTTCTCCAGAGGATCTTTCCAACCCAGGGATCGAACCCAGGTCTCCTTCATTGCAGGCAGATCCTTTACACCTGAGCTACAGGGAGATCCAGTTTTATGTATAGGTTCCAGTATTCTTGGGTTTCCCTGGTGGCTCAGCTGGTAAAGAAGCCGCCTGCAATGCAAGTAGACTTGGGTTTGATCCCTTGGTTGGGAAGATGCCCTGGAGAAGGGAGGGAACAGCTACCACTCCAGTATTCTGGCCTGGAAAATTCCATGAACTGTATAGTCCATGGGGTCAAAAAGAGCTGGACATGACTGAGCAACTTTCATTTTTTTTTCAGTGATCTGTCTGCCAATTCAGGAACCATGGGTTTGATCGCTGGGTTAAAAATATCCCCTGGGGATGGCATGGCAACCCACTCTAGTATTCTTGCTTGGACAATGCCATGGACAGAGGAGCCTGGGGTGG
>SJYW01050351.1:313004-337433 GCA_006410735.1 Raphicerus campestris | reverse complement strand
TGAGCACCCTGCCTCATTGCATCAAACCTGGACTGGCAATCTGTTTCACATGTGATAATATACATGTTTCAATGCTATTCTCTCAAATCATCCCACCCTCGCCTTCTCCCACAGAGTCCAAAAGATTGTTCTTTACATCCATGTCCCTTTTGCTGTCTCACATATAGCGTCATCATTACCATCTTTAAAAATTCCATATATATGAGTTAGTATACTGTATTGGTGTTTTTCTTTCTGAAGTAAGTCCGAAAGAAAGATGAATATGTTTTTGTTTTATCATCTGCTTATTGTGGTAAACTGTGCAAATAAGAATTCCAGGTATTTGAAATACTTGCTGATTTAACCTCCAATATTGAAAAATGCACAAAAATTAATTTCTATGTACTAGCTTCAGAAAGAATACCTCTACACAAAGCAAGTTCAAATTGTCTGTTCAAATGGAGTGATGGTGACAGCTAGTGGCCAGGAAGGATCAGCTAATTTTTGAGGTATGAATGTTTTATGTCACCCCACTCCAGTACTCTTGCCTGGAAAATCCCATGGATGGAGGAACCTGGTAGGCTGCAGTCCATGGGATCGCGAAGAGTCACACACAACTGAGCGACTTCACTTTCACTTTTCACTTTCATGCATTGGAGAAGGAAATGGCAACCCACTCCAGTGTTCTTGCCTGGAGAATTCCAGGGACGGGTGAGCCTGATGGGCTGCCATCTATGGGGTTGCATAGAGTTGGCCATGACTGAAGCGACTTAGCAGTCACTCAGTCATGTCTGACTCTTTGTGACCCCGTGGACTGTGCCCAGTAGGCTCCTCTCTTCTCCAGGCAAGATACTAGAGTGGGTTGCCAGTCCCTTCTCCAGAGGATCTTTCCAACCCAGGGATCGAACCCAGGTCTCCTTCATTGCAGGCAGATCCTTTACACCTGAGCTACAGGGAGATCCAGTTTTATGTATAGGTTCCAGTATTCTTGGGTTTCCCTGGTGGCTCAGCTGGTAAAGAAGCCGCCTGCAATGCAAGTAGACTTGGGTTTGATCCCTTGGTTGGGAAGATGCCCTGGAGAAGGGAGGGAACAGCTACCACTCCAGTATTCTGGCCTGGAAAATTCCATGAACTGTATAGTCCATGGGGTCAAAAAGAGCTGGACATGACTGAGCAACTTTCATTTTTTTTTCAGTGATCTGTCTGCCAATTCAGGAACCATGGGTTTGATCGCTGGGTTAAAAATATCCCCTGGGGATGGCATGGCAACCCACTCTAGTATTCTTGCTTGGACAATGCCATGGACAGAGGAGCCTGGGGTGGGGGTGGGGCCGCTGCAGTCCCTGGGGTTGAAAACAGTCGGATGCTGCTGAGCAGGCAGGCACACACATGCACTGCTAACAAATTCCACCATAAGTTGGAGTGATGAAAATGAATAATTAACCACGTTTCCGTATTTAAGTTGTGTGATTAGAGTGCATTGGAGAAAATCAGAGATGCTTTCCTTGGTGAGGGCTGCTGAAAACAACTTTCCCCTGAACTTGACACTGGAGGGCCCTGACTTGATGTGGCCCTGTGCATGAGACCTCTGACTTCTGGAACACAGACCTCTGCTCCATACCTGCGACGCTGAGTGCACACACCTTCCTTTTTACACTGACACACCTCAGCAAAGCAGTTTTTATTATTAGGGGGCTCTCACTTGGGGCATAATTAGAATCAGTAATGTGATTATTTTCCCAAGGTCATTCACGAGCAAAGCTTTACTCTTGTTGGAGAAAGAAGAGTCGAAGTCATCCAATGTACATGCTAAGCCCTTTAGTCATATCTGACTACTTGCAGATCTATGGACTGGAGCCCACCAGGCTTTGTCCCTGGGATTTTCCCAGCAAGAATACTGGAGTGGATTGCCTTGCCCTCCTCCGGAGGATCTTCCTGACCCAGGGATTGAATCTGCATTTCCTTTGGCTCCTGCATGGTAGGTGGATTCTTTACTGCTGAGTCACAGGGTAAATCCAGTCACCCAATTGTTCAGTTGCCCATTTGTTTCTGACTCTTTGCAATCCCATGGACTGTAGCATGCCAGGCCTCCTTGTCCCTCATTATCTCCTGGAACTTGCCCAAGTTCATGTCCATTGAGTCAGTGATGCCATCTAGCCATCTCATCCACTGATGCCCTCTTCTCCTTCTGCCTTCAATCTTTCCCAGAATCAGCATCTTTTCCAGTGAGTCATCTGGTTTGCATCAGATTACCAAAATACTGGAGCTTCACCATCAGTCCTTCCAAAGAGTACTCGGGTTGATTTCTGTTAAGATTGACTGGTTTGATCTTGCTGTCCAAGGGACTCTCAAGACTCTTCTCCAGGACCTCAGTTTGAAGGCATCAGTTCTTTGGTGTTCTGCCTTCTTTATGGTCCAGCTCTCACAACCATGACCACTGGGAAGACCGTAACCTTGACTATATGGATCTTTGTCGGCAAAGTAATGTCTCTGCTTTTCGATACACTGTCTAGGTTTGTCATAGCTTTCCTGCCAAGAAGCAATCGTCTTCTGATTTCATGGCTGCAGTCACCATCCACAGTGATTTTAGAGCCCAAGAAGAGGAAATCTGTCACTACTTCCACCTTTTCCCAGGCAGTAATGGGGCTGGATGCCATGATCTAAGCTTTTTTTTTTTAATACTTCGTCTTAAGCCGGCTCTTTCACTCTCTTCCTTCACCTTCATCAAGAGGCTATTTAGTTCTGCTTCACTTTCTCCCATCAGAATGGTATCATGCATGTCTGAGGTTGTTGATGTTTCTCCCACCTGTCTTGATTCCAGCTTGTAACTTATCCAGCCTGGCACTTCTCGTGATGTGCTCAGCATATAGGTTAAACAAACAGGGTGACAGCAGACAGCCATTCCTTTCTCAAGTCACTCAATAGCCTTGCCCATTACACTTTTAGACAGATAGTTAATCCAATCAGGTTTTCTTCTTGGAAATAGAATAACAAAGAAGCAGGGGACTGTGAGCATCAATCTTCCTCCTTTGTTCTGAGGATACAGAGGTTCTTGTCCATAATAAAAAATACTGTACATAACTATAAGTAAATAAATCATTCTTGATGATTAGCATGTTATCCACACTTTCTGGCTACCTCTAAGAAGCTGGTCTCTAAAAATCACTTGGAAGATAAAACACTCCATTAAAATTACTCTACTACTGAATTTTTAAATGATTTTCACTGAGTTTTCAGGGCTGTGATGCATATAACGATTTGCATCAGACCTTATCAGTTTCTCAGTGTCTCATGCATGTTCTGGATGCAATATGCATTGTCTCAGGCATGTAAGCATTTGTTTCTTTGAACATGAATGCACCAAAGGATGTGCAATTGACTATCACCTGAAAGTAAAAACATTTGTACTTAATTAGAAATACAGCTTTAGAGTTTACCGTTGTCTGGCTGTTGCCTTTTACGTGGTTTGAAGGTGAAGGTGAAGTTGCTCAGTCATGTCCAACTCTTTGTGACCCCGTGGACTGTAAGGCTTCTCCGTCCATGCGTTTCTCCAGGCAAGAATACTGGAGTGGATTGCCATTTCCTTCTTCAGGGGATCTTCCTGACCCAGGGATTGAACCTGGGTCTCCCCCATTGGAGGCAGACGCTTTAACCTCTGAGCCACCAGGGAAGCCTTTTAAGTGGTTTAAAAACCACTATGTTGAAACCACTATGTTGAAAACTTCACAGTGCTTTGACATTTTCTGCTTGACTCCATATGCTGTGTAATTGCCTGAGTATGAGGTGGCCGGCGTGGTGGGGGTGGCAGGGGGGGAGTTTCTTTGGAAGCTGTGAAAGCATTTGGCCTTTCAGTTTCTTCAGATGCTAAAAAATTGCTGAAGCACACCTCCTGGGGGGAGAGGCCTAAGAAATACTTCTTAGGCACCTCCATTTGATATAGAAGGCAGAACATTATTTTTACTTGATGGGTCTCATTTTGGTGTGTAATATATCTTTTCACTTGAGCGTATCTACTTTGAAGGTAATATATTTGCATACAAATTAAAAAATGGGAATCAACACTTAAATGATTGAAGTAAAACTAGTCCTTTGAGAAAGTATACATGATTTCTAGAGAAATATTAAAAATATGTGGGTCATACTTACATGGATTGCACTGTACAGTCTGTAAGCAAAATAGGCTGGTTTGTCTCGAATACAGAGAACTAGGAAAAAAACAGAAAAGAAGAAAGTTTGAGAGTAACAGTACATTTTTTTTTTCAAAATTTGGGAAACGATGAGAATACTTTTCCCCCCCCAGTTATAATCCTGGAAAACTGATATTTTGTGAGTTCTCTGTGGGATCCCTCACTGTACAATATATTACAATGTCAACATTTCAAATAGTGGTAAAACCATAACCTCTTTACAAGGGAAAGAAATTAGCATGTATGTGATGAATTTAAAGATGTGAGATCCCAATGACCTGAGAAGTCAAGGTTTCCTACTATGAACACTGACAGCTCTTAGGGAGAGTATAGGTTCATGAAAGGCATCAGCTTGCCATTGTATCAGGAGCCGATGTATTTTTTCTCTACAGAGAATGTAGAGAAATGTCTTGTCTCAGTAATTAAATTCAAGGGAAACTAACTCAGTCACTTTAATTCAATCGAATACATCTTTATGGCAGTCAGAGTTACTCAACCCTTGATGTTTCAAGTAAATTATTACTCACCAATTGCTACTAGCAGCTCTCGAAAGTATCCATCGTAACATTCATTAATGGCATCTACTATGTTTTGCCCAGAAATATTTTGAAATTCCTGGAAAACTTTAACAAATTGATTCAAAGGAGATTATTGTGAATATTATAGATTTTAAATGTAGGTATTGATTTGACTGCTTATACACAGGAAGGCAAATAAAGTGTAGGTATGTGCAAATAAGTGTTGGGTTGGAGTGCGCCACCTTTTAAATTATTATAGACTTCTCTGTGTTATGGAAAGTAGAAAAAAAAAGTATTGTAAAAAAATAAGAGAAACAGGGACTTTCCTGGTGGTCCAGTGGCTAGGACTCCAGCTTCCACTCCATGGGATGCGGGCTTGATCCCTGGTCAGGGAAGTAAGATCCCTCATGCCACATGGTGCAGCCAAAAAAAAAAAAAAAAAGAGTTGAAAAACAAGAGAAATAGAAAGGTATCCAGCAGTTTGGGGAAAGCCAAAGAAAACGCCTTTAAAACCAATACGGCAGCTTTGTGTGACTCACAATTTCAGTGACAATGACCTTGGTTCCTTCCAGACTTATTAACCTACGTTCAGCATATTCTGTTTAAGACAACATGTGACGCACTGAATGAGACACAGCTGATACATGTAAGTTCTTCATCAGAACCAGAGCTGGCTTTCAAAGGTTTAGTACTGAAAGGTTGTTGTTGTTCAGTCACTAAGTCCTGTCTGACTCCTTGCAACCCCAGGAACTGCTATAATTCAGTTACCGGAAGAATAAAATTCTACAGAAACTTCCTTCCTTCGCAGTGTTAATGGATGAGGCATGTCTGTGCAAACATAATCTAAAATAGGTGCCTTGAGAGAACTGGCTTTCCTCTATTTGTAACACCCCCTTCCCCCCAATTACCCACTTGCTTCTTACTGCATAATTGGAGAGGAGCTATAAAGAAGGAGGGCATTACCCAGGCACAGCTGCTCGTAGCTCTTGTTACACAGCATCAATTGCAGAAGCGTCTTGTGCTCCCCTGTCCTCTGCTGACAGGCCTCCCACAGCACCTGAAATGCCGCAGGGTCGCCTGGTAGCACCACAGCCTCGGGCTGCTGGGCAAAGCCCCCACAGCTGCCCCAGGCGCTGGTCCTAGTTACCATCGCGTCCTGAGTGGCCATGGCTGGGTCTGTGTATCCTTCCTCCCTGGTTCCCTGGGAAGCAAGCACAGGTTTTCCTTGTAAGTG
The DNA here is from genome assembly GCA_006410735.1 of Raphicerus campestris. Lineage (NCBI taxonomy): Eukaryota > Metazoa > Chordata > Mammalia > Artiodactyla > Bovidae > Raphicerus > Raphicerus campestris. The sequence goes on along the minus strand of SJYW01050351.1, from coordinate 331,515 downwards.
TTCTTTGTTTTTAAATTGGAGCATGGATGATTTTTCATACTGTTCATGTTCATGGGGTTCTTGCAGCAAGAATCCTGCAGTGGTTTGCCATTCCCTCGAACTCTCCACTGTCATCCGTCCATGAAGCTTCAATACTTTGGCCACCTGATGTGAAGAGCCAACTCATTTGAAAAGACCCTGATGCTGGGAAAGATTCAGGGCAGGATGAGAATGGGGCGACAGGGGATGAGATGTTTGGATGGCATCACCGACTCAATGGAGACAGGGGTTTGAGCAAACTCTGGGAGATGCTGAAGGACAGGGGACCCTGGTGTGCTACAGTTCGTGGTGCTGCAAACAGTTGGACATGACTTGGCAACTGAACAACAGCAATAGTTGCTGGAAATGTGGTGTTAGTCTCTGCGGCATAGCAGAGTGAACCAGCCACGTGTATACAGATATCACTGCCTCTTGAACATAGGATAACTGGGTGACAAGCCTTTGAACCACCAAACACGTTGGAGATTCCTAAGAAAATGCTGTCACTAGTTAGAGTTACTCTACATTTCTTGGATACTTTATAAAATGCTGGTCTTTTTTAAAAAAAAGTGGGCACTTTTCGTTTTTTCTTTGCAGCCTAGGTAATCTTTCGAAGGAGTTGATGAGCTTTTCACTTTGCCAGCCCTCTGTGCAGTATCTCTCTTCCCTCCAAACAGCGTCTGCTGCCTGGCCGGCTGGTAGAGACAGGATTTAATGTTGTCAGGAGGAAAATGCACAAAGAAAGCATGAGTTAATAATGGACCTCTGATGAAGAACATCACACATAGGCAGCAGGAAAATAATCATGAAATCCAGATTTTGTGCAGTGAGAAGAGAGCATTTTGTACATTTGTTTCACTCCTGCCTCTTTATCATATAAAGAAAGAACAGACTCAGCCAAGCAGACCTAAGAGGACATTTCAAACAGGAGGGAAGGAGCGCTCACCAGTGCAAGGTCCTCTGATCCATGAGGGTCATGAGGACACAGAGGAAAGAGAGGTGGGAGAGACATGTGATGACCCAGTTTATCTCATGCTTCCTTTGGGAGACCTGAAGGAAACATGCTTTTTGAACTTTGTGGGAATACTGAGTACTCTGTCTTTTGCCCTTGTTTTTTGGACTCTACAAATGAACTCAGTGACACAGGACAGGGCAGGGGGCCCTGAAGACACCTCTGTGCATTATCTCCATCCGGGAGTCCCATGAAGGATCCCAAGTGTCTCACCCGCTCCTGATGGAGAACCCTGACTGCTGGCTGAGAAGCACACAGGGGAGCCTGACAGGTGGAGGGGCTTATGGACACAGCAGGCAGACCCTTCTGGCAGCCCAGGGCCATGAGGCAGACCACAGTGGCTGGAACCATGTGGAGGACACAGCTAGACATGAGGGGATTCTTCAGTGAGAGTAAAGGTGGGGCCAGACCATCATCAGAGGTTACCTGCTTCTGACCAAACTGAAACAGAGGAAGGACTATACATTAACCAACTGAGGCTCATCTTCTCAGTGGAATTTGCTCTGACTGAGCTGTGGCACCTTTTAACTGACCCACCATCCCCTCCCCTGCTGTATTCTTCATCAGCTAACATGCTGGGAAATGCACCGATTTATTAGCTTTCTCCTGTTTGAATCTCCCCACTAAAATGCAAGCTTCTTAAGACTGGGGTCTTTGCCTCTTTTGATAATTCCCAGTCGTCCTTGGCACACTGAAGGCTTTTGATGAATACTCACTGAATCAATACTACACAAAGGAAGGAAAGATAAATACCTTTGATGTTGCAGAAGTTAAACATCAGTTAGTAGAGATGGGAAGATTTTCTGGATCACTGAAGTGTTTTTAGTGATTTCCAATCACACGATGTAGCTAAATTGTGAGAAATACTTAAGAATTTTCTGCAGTTCTATGCATCTGATATTTTTTTTGAGAGGTAAGAATTTTGGACATTTAACTTGAAATGAGGCCCATATGTGTACTTCTTTGTGCAATTAATTGCCAAAAGCACTTTAAGCAGACGGGTAGATTAAGAAAATGTCAGTTAGCTAATGTGTGATGTATCTTTTCCCACCAAGCAGATTTGGTCACATAAAAAGCCTAAGTTAAGACAGTAGCCTGTTAAGGGATGCAAATGCCAGAGAAATGGCATAAACAGGCATTTGGGTTAGGAATAGAATAAACTCGTGACAGGAAGAAATTAAGGGGGTTCAAGTCTAGCCAGGAGAGTCGGGAGCAAGCAGAGTGGCTGTAGCTGGTCCCGGGGCTGCAGGTAGTGGGTCGCCAGAGGCCCCAGGGCAGCTGCCCGTGGAGCAGCACAGGGGACTCCTGGCAGATGACCCTCTTCCTCTCTGTGGAGACACTTGTCATCTATGTGTGATCATGCATGTGGATTAAGTAACCTCTAAGTGACTAATTCTTCATTATTTGACAGATAATTAGATCTCCTGTAAGTCTGGTTTAATAGAGCAGAGGAAGTGCTGTGAGTAAGTTCAGTGATTGGCATTCATTCAAGAAGAACGTGTTCTGGTCGAGTGGTTTTCTTATTAGAAATAGTCCTGTTGGAAAATTATTTGTAGATTAAGTAAAAGCACTTCTTTCCCAGAAAATATGACAATAATTTAAACACTTCACATTTCATGAATACCTTCAAGCTTCCAATCCCCACTCTCTGTTAATTCACAAAAAAACCCAAATGTGTCTGAATGTCCATGGACAGTCTTTCCTTTGATTCTCAAAGTGAAGATGCAGAGGGAGGAAGCGGGTGTGATTATAACTGTTGGAGAATTTTAGAACATGGGCATAGGGAGGGAACAGAGGGAAGAGTGGTTTCATGACCCTTAATTTACGGAGTATGTCTCTGGAATCTCAAGAAAGTAAAATGATAAACCCAAGGGAACGCACTGACTTATAGCAGAGTTGAGAGGAAAAGATACATAGATAATACCTGCTTGTTTTACAAACGATGTCTGTCATCTCTCTACTTTCTACCTCTCTACCTTCTATCACCATGTATCTAAGGAATCTAATATATCTGTTTACCTTATCATCTATATTTCTATTTTCTACCTATCATCATCTATTTTATTGGGCTCCAAAATCACTGCAGATGGAGACTGCAACCAAGAAATTAAAAGATGCTTCCTCCTTGGAAGAAAAGCTATGACAAACCTAGATAGCATATTAAAAAACAGAGACATTACTTCTCTGACAAAGGTCCATAGAGTCAAAGGTATGGTTTTTCCAGTAGTCATGTATGCATGTGAGAGTTGGCCCATAAGGAAGGCTGAGGGCTGAGAACTGATGCTTTTGTTTTTAAAATAAATTTATTTATTTTAATTGGAGGCTAAAGAACTGATGCTTTTGAACTGTGGTGTTGGAGAAGACTCTTGAGAGTCCCTTGGACTGCAAGGAGATCAAACCAGTCAATCCTAAAGGAAATCGGTCCTGAATATTCATTGGAAGGACTGATGCCGAAGCTGACACTCCAATACTTTGGCCACCTAATGTGAAGAACTGACTCATTGAAAAAGACCCTGATGCTGGGAAAGATTGAAGATGGGAGGAGAAGGGGATGATAGAGAGTGAGATGGTTGGATGGCATCATCGACTCAATGGACATGAGTTTGAGTAAACTGTGGGAGTTGGTGATGGACAGGAAGGTCCATGGGGTCCCAAAGAGTCAGACACGACTGAGCGGCTGAACTGAACTGAATTGATTTCACTGGAAGAACTGATGCTGAAGCTGAAGCTCCAACACTTTGGTCACCTGAGGTGAAGATCTGAATCACTGGAAAAGACCCTGATGCTGGGAAAGATTGAAGGCAGGAGGAATAAGGGGACGACAGAGGATGAAACGGCTGGATGGAATCATCAACTCAATGGACATGGGTTTGAGCATGCGCCTATTTTCTATGTATCATTTATCATCGATTATCATCTATCTAAGGAATCTACCTAATCTATCTATTTGTCTATCTATCATCTATCTATGGAGAGAGCTTGAGGCAGAGAGAACAAGGATCCCAAATGGGGGGAGAGAGGGTCTTGGTCCTGTGACAGCCTCTCAGTCAGCTGATTGTTTCAGTTGGCTCAGTTATTATCTACTTGCAGTTTCACAAACCTGTAGGATGCAATTCCATTTCCTTTCTGTGAATATCTAGACGGATTCTCTGGCATGGGATATACCAGCATTCGTGGTCAGCAGACATGCTGGACTTCATCAGTTCCCACCTCACTTTTCATATTTTTCCAGTCCTCTAAGTTTATGGATTCAAATCCTAAACTAGGAGTTCCAAAATGAGTCATGAGTGTAGAAATCAGAAGCCAGTGGTCAAATTTAAAAATTTATGAGAAATTGTACATTTTACTAAGCATTACACAGGACTCCTGATCTTGAAAAAGACTATTAGTGAAGGATATTATATTATNGATCAAACCAGTCAATCCTAAAGGAAATCGGTCCTGAATATTCATTGGAAGGACTGATGCCGAAGCTGACACTCCAATACTTTGGCCACCTAATGTGAAGAACTGACTCATTGAAAAAGACCCTGATGCTGGGAAAGATTGAAGATGGGAGGAGAAGGGGATGATAGAGAGTGAGATGGTTGGATGGCATCATCGACTCAATGGACATGAGTTTGAGTAAACTGTGGGAGTTGGTGATGGACAGGAAGGTCCATGGGGTCCCAAAGAGTCAGACACGACTGAGCGGCTGAACTGAACTGAATTGATTTCACTGGAAGAACTGATGCTGAAGCTGAAGCTCCAACACTTTGGTCACCTGAGGTGAAGATCTGAATCACTGGAAAAGACCCTGATGCTGGGAAAGATTGAAGGCAGGAGGAATAAGGGGACGACAGAGGATGAAACGGCTGGATGGAATCATCAACTCAATGGACATGGGTTTGAGCATGCGCCTATTTTCTATGTATCATTTATCATCGATTATCATCTATCTAAGGAATCTACCTAATCTATCTATTTGTCTATCTATCATCTATCTATGGAGAGAGCTTGAGGCAGAGAGAACAAGGATCCCAAATGGGGGGAGAGAGGGTCTTGGTCCTGTGACAGCCTCTCAGTCAGCTGATTGTTTCAGTTGGCTCAGTTATTATCTACTTGCAGTTTCACAAACCTGTAGGATGCAATTCCATTTCCTTTCTGTGAATATCTAGACGGATTCTCTGGCATGGGATATACCAGCATTCGTGGTCAGCAGACATGCTGGACTTCATCAGTTCCCACCTCACTTTTCATATTTTTCCAGTCCTCTAAGTTTATGGATTCAAATCCTAAACTAGGAGTTCCAAAATGAGTCATGAGTGTAGAAATCAGAAGCCAGTGGTCAAATTTAAAAATTTATGAGAAATTGTACATTTTACTAAGCATTACACAGGACTCCTGATCTTGAAAAAGACTATTAGTGAAGGATATTATATTATGTCTTTTATAAGTTTCTTATATCCAGTTTCAATTGTGAGTTAAGTAACTTCTGTAAAATCTGTATTTTACTCATAAGGTATGTTTTACATTTTAAGGGAAATATACTGTGAAACCTCCTAAATATATAATATTTAAGTACACATTATTAATTTTCCTTGGCTTCTTATAAAATCTAGAACTCTCCTCACTTTTGATATTCTATGTTGAAAGGACAATTTTAATGCTCTGAAAAGCTATTTTAAGGTTAAACACACACACGCTTAAGTTCAAACTCTAGAAACTGAACTTCAGAAGTAATACTTTATTCTGTAAAGTCATAATCAAAATCAGGTGAAAGCCAGTGATAAAACATTGTGTGTTATTTCAAAGTATGTATGCCTATACAGATAATATTATTGTATATACATGTGTATTCTATAAAAAATAAAGCATTATTGCTTAATTTCAGAAAAAGAACTGCAGTTTTGCCAAGGGAAAATATTGTGCACTGATTTTTTCCCTTTGTGACTTATTCTCTCTCATGTTTAATTTTCAGAACTGTGTGTTTTTCCTGAAATATAGAGCATTTGCTTTATAAAAGTCCTCATTCTTGGGTATCAGTTACTTTTAGGTGTTTTGTAGCTCAGCCTTTGAAGAAGGGCAGAGATTCTGAGAGGCAGCGCACTTGATCACTGGAATTTCGCCAAACAGAAACAGAAGTGGAGAGGAGTCAGACAAGGTGGAAACAATCCCGTTTACCATTGTGCTTCCCTGTTTTCAGGCTGGGCTCTTACTCAGCAGACGTGAAGTGTTGGCCCAGCCACAGGGCCCGTCTGAGCTTCCAGGGAGGAGGTGCCGTCAGCACGCTTCCCTCAGCTGGCTCTGAGATGCGGACCAGCAGTTATCTTTGGTTTTTTGCCTTAAATTTTTTGTTGTTGGTGTTTAGTTGATTTGTAATGTTGTGTTAATTTCAGATGTATAGCAAAGTGATTCAGTTATACATATATACATATCAAAAAGATACACGCACCCCAATGTTCACTGCAGCACCAGTCACAATAGCCAGGACATGGAAACACCCTAAATGTCCGTCAGCAGATGAATGGATAAAGAAGATGTAGTGCATACACATGACGAAATACTACCCAGCCATAGAAATGATGAAATAATGCCATTTGCAGCAACATGGATGGAACTAGACATTGTCATACTGAGTGAAGTTAAGTCAGAGAAGGACAAACATCATATGATATCACGTATATGTGGAATCTTAAAAAATGGTACAAATAAACTAATTTACAAAACAGGTGCCATGTTACTGTGGGATGTGCTGGGGATCAGCTGTGGACCAGAGAGAAAAAGAAGCCAGACTTGGAAGGAAAGTCTAGACTGAGATATAGTCCTAGTGGAATACAAGATAGTCCTTACGCAATGCATTTTTACCCTACTTATATTTTTCTTTAACAAATTGAAATACATTTCTGTTTGGACACTAAGAAGATAAAGATATGTTTGCCCTTAGATGCAACTTGTGGATTTATAGCAACACTGTTGTCTTTATTCTGTTGGGGCAGTACTAACACCAATATGAATTTCTGACTGGAAACTGCCATTTTAATTTACATTATGGAGTGTCAGTCCTAGAAAGCCAAGAAATGATGACCCTTCTAAGTTGAGAGAATCTTGTAACCAATCTTACAACATTTATAAGTTAGAAAATGTTCAATTGATGCTTTGCCAAATGAGATTATTTTTAATATCAATAATGATTATTAAAAACTTTTTTCACATAAAAAGACTCAACTTCTGCCACAAATTTAAATAGGCTTATAGCTCAGTTGGTAAAGAATCCACCTGCATGCAGGATACCACAGTTCAATTCCAGTGGGATGATCCACTGGAGAAGGGATAGGCTACCCACTCCAGTATTCCTGGGCTTCCCTTGTGGCTCAGCTGGTAAAGAATCTGCCATCTGGTAAAGAATCTGGTAAATCTGAGATCTGGGTTCGATCCCTGGGTTGGGAAGCTTCCCTGGAGAAGGGAAAGGCTACCCACTCCAGTATTCTGGCCTGGAGCATTCCATGGACTGCAAGTCAGTGGGGTCAGAGTCAGACATGACTGAGCTGCTTATTATTATTTATTATTATTTCCACAGCAGCTCACACGAAGCCTCCTGTTGGGCAATGTAAAGCCAAACTCTGTGTTCTCTATTGATGTTATCATCCTAGAGAGTAGAATCTCTGAAGGTGAAAAGACAGCCTTCAGAATGGGAGAAAATAATAGCAAACGAAGCAACTGACAAACAACTAATCTCAAAAATATACAAGCAACTCCTGCAGCTCAATAGAAAAATAAATGACCCAATCAAAAAATGGGCCAAATAACTAAATAGACATTTCTCCAAAGAAGACATGCAGATGGCTAACAAACACATGAAAAGATGCTCAGCATCACTCATTATCAGAGAAATGCAAATCAAAACCAAAATGAGGTACCATTTCACACTAGTCAGAATGGCTGTGATCCAAAAGTCTACAAGCAATAAATGCTGGAGAGGATGTGGAGAAAAGGGAACCCTCTTACACTGTTGGTGGGAAGGCAAACTAGTAACAGCCACTATGGAGAACAGTGTGGAGATTCCTTAAAAAACTGGAAATAGAACTGCCTTATGACCCAGCAATCCCACTGCTGGACATACACACCAAGGAAACCAGAATTGAAAGAGACATGTGTACCCCAATGTTCATCGCAGCACTATTTATAATAGCTAGGACATGGAAGCAACCTAGATGCCCATCAGCAGACGAATGGATAAGAAAGCAGTGGCACATATACACAATGGAATATTACTCAGCCATTTAAAAGAATACATTTGAATCAGTTCTAATGAGATGGATGAAACTAGAGCCGATTATACAGAGTGAAGTAAGCCAGAAATAAAAACACCAATACAGTATACTAACGCATATATATGAAATTTAGAAAGATGGTAACGATAACCCTGTATGCGAGAGAGCAAAAGAGACACAGATGTATATAACAGTCTTTTGGACTCTGGGAGAGGGAGAAGGTATGATGATTTGGGAGAATGGCACTGAAACATGTATAATATCATATATGAAATGAATCACGAGTCCAGGTTTGATGCAGGATACAGGATGCTTGGGGCTGGTGCACTGGGATGACCCAGAGGGATGGTACAGGGAGGGAGGGGGTTCAGGATAGGGAACACATGTATACCTGTGGAGGATTCATGTTGATGTATGGCAAAACCAATACAACATTGTAAAGTAATTAATCTCCAATTAAAATAAATAAATTTATATTAAAAAATAAAAATGACAGTAATGGGCACAAAAAAAGTTTAGTAAGTAAAGTCGCTTAGTCGTGTCCGACTCTTGGGACTGTCCAGGCAGGAGTACTGGAGTGGGTTGCCATTTCCTTCTCCAGGGGATCTTCCCAACCCAGGGATCAAACCCGGGTCTCCCGCATTCCAGGCAGACACTTTAACCTCTGAGCCATTAAAATTCTTGGTGCTTGGCAATGAATGAAATTCTCAGTTGGTGTTAAAATCAGGCTGATGTATTTATTCATTTTTTAACTAAATGATACCAAATATTGTGAAGTACAATATAAAGCTTTTAATCACAATAAACACACATTTGACTGGATATGTGAAGCTACCCTGGATGAGAAAGATAACAAAATTGAAGATTAAGAAGGAAAATTAAGTAGGTATTTAAATTTGCACACTGTCATTGGTATTTTAAAGGAAAAAAAAATAATTATCAATAGTTGTTTTCTCATTTTAACTCTTTTCTATACAGACTAGTTCTAGCCAGGGTAGAAATAATTCTTAATTTTTACCTTTCTCATGCAAAGTACTACATAAAACTGCCCATTTTTTAAAAACAAAGTTTTGTAGAATTAAAAAAAAAAATCTCCCAAGCTAAAGATTTGAACCTGCAGTTTCAGAAAGAAAAATTAGTATATGGCTGTGGGTCTGTCTACCATTGGATTCCCTGGTAGCTCAGACAGCAAGGAATATGCCTCCAATGTGGGAGACACAGGTTTGATACTGGAGGAGGAAACGGCAACCCACTCCAGTATTTTTGCCTGGAGAATCTCATGGACAGAGGAGTCTGGTAGTCTACGGTCCATGGGGTTGCAAAAGAGTTGGACATGACTGAGCAACTAACACTGTCACTGTTTTCCAGAATGAGTGGGAGATTTTCTGTAGTTTTCCCTGACCTGATGTCCCCTTGTTTTCTTTCATTCGGAAGTTCTATAACCTGGGCTGGAACATCAGGAATTCCATCCACTACTCCCTGCTAGAAGATGGCTGGTCAGCAATCTGACTAATGACACAGAGGGACAGTGGCAACTTTGCTTGTCTAAATTCAAGCCTCTGGCTTCCTGCACCATGTCATCAGACACTGAGGCTGTGTCTGAACAGTTCGGTTAATACAAACTCAAGCAGAAGATAGAATTACAGACATAAACCGCTGCTATGGAGGGACCTCGGGTGGCTCAGATGGTAAAGAATCCCCCTGCAATGCAGGAGATACAGGTTTGATCCCTCGGTTGGAAAGATCCCCTGGAGAGGGAAATGAAAATTCACTGCAATATTCTTGCCTGGTTAATTCCATGGACAGAGGAATCAGACATGACTGAATGATTAACACTTGTACTAAGGAGGGAAAACTAGTTTCTGTTTTCAATAAACCAGAATCTCTAAAATTAGTCATAGGGGAAGCTCCTGGATCCCAGTTTCTTATATTTCATCTGGTGGTTCTGACTGTTCACCAGCTGGGTTGGTCCTGGGTTCCTGATGCCTTAGACGGTGTGCACATTCTACTAATTGTAACTGTAATATTGTCAGTCTGTTGATTCCCTCATAATATATAATCAGCTATGCATTTATCTAAAACTATGATCATTTTACTTAGAGTAGGCTGTTTTGAGGACAGAGATGGTGTCTCATTCATACTTGTTTGTCTCTATATTCAACCCAAGTTTCCATTGGAGTGCCTTGAATTTTTTGGCATTCCGTAACTGTTATTACTGGAGTTTCCTGTCCTATTTTTTGAAAATGAAACATATCTATTTTTCAGTAGTGCAAAGTGGAGCAAATCTAGGAATCTCCTACCTGGACCAAGCTCACGAGCATGTCTCTGAAGTGTCCTGAGGTCTCTGAGTAGATGTCCTCCTGCAGGTCACGGCTGTATTCTAGGGGAGAGCACACCCACGTGGAAGGGTTAGTCACGACGGAACCGCGCCTCCCTGTGTTCGCAGAGGTCAGTGCTGCTCCCATAGGGTGACATTTCTTGGTCTTCTATCACCTTCTACTCATGTGAGGCCCATGAACAGTCCACCCAACAAAACTTATCCCAACTATAACACAGGCCCAAATCTACTTTTTTATAAAAATACTATCTCTATTCCAAAATTGAAGACCAACACTGACAATCATTGCACCTTCTGTAACCCTTAAAATTCAGGGCTCTGTCTTCTCTTTCCTTAGCCCACTGCCTGGTCCAGCGATCCCCTAAGTCTTAATATTTTCAGTGAAGGGTCTTCATTCTCTCCCCCGGGAAAGTCTTGTTTTTGTTTGAGTGCGATGGAGCTGATTGTCTGGAACATTTTGTTCACACTCAGTGTCACAATGATACAATGGAACTTAAGGTCTTAAAGCTTTTTTGAATATGAAAGTCGTTAACCTTTCTGCTTTTAAAATGCATAAAAATCAGATTCTGAGGTGGATTCAGTGATTATGAGGTTTATGAAAAGTGAAGTAGTTGCCTATGTTTGTAGAATTCCCTGAGTGATCATTACAGTTTGCTTTGTTCTGTCTTCATAATTGTCGCTCTTGGGTGAGAGACAAGGTCTCCCTGAGCCACCGTCCTGAGTGCTCGCTGTCTTAAACTAACGTCCACCTTGTAGAAACTCATCATTATTTTCCTGGAAACTTTGCTTCACTCAATTATCTTGGGATTGCTTTGTTCTTAGTGTCCTAATCACCAACTCTACTTAGACAATTCATTAGTCTTGCATAAGCGATATCTCACATGTGACTGTCTTAGATAATTCTTTAAAATATATCAACTGGAATATTTTGCCTGTTATTTGAAAAATATAAAGTTTATAACGTGTGAAACATATGTACAAATGTATATTTCCTTACGCAAATAGTAGGCTTCTCGCATCTGGAAAATTTCTCCACTTGTTCTCGAAGCTAATATGTCAATGAGGCAGTTCTCATCAGTGCCTGCTCCCTGCAAGGACAGAGCAAGAGACATGTGAGGCGCCTACAAGGGGAGGAGCCCTGCGGTGACCGGATGCGACCCTGGTGCTCCCAGAGGAGTGGAGGGGGGCGTGTGCGCAGGGTCGCGGTGGGCCCGCTTCCATCTGGCTTCGGGATCTACTAGGTGCGTGGTTTTCAAGAAGACAGTATCACCTGAAATGAGTTCCTTCATAAAATAAAACAGCACGGCATCTCTAAATCATGTGGGAAAAGACGTTTAAACAGCACTCATGACGCTCATTTTCTTTGCTGCTAGAATGTGAATTCTTGGGCAAACTGGTACTTGATTCTAGGTCCCTAATTCCCCAAGAATGGTGCAGAGACCTCACCTCACCTCTTCCCAGGTGTGGCGTTTTGTACCATTTGCCTGAATATTTGGACTGGGTACTCTCTGCAGCCTCTTCCAGTCATAGGATATTCCTCTCTGATGGTGATTTGAAAGACACACCTTTTTCAGAGAGCTTCAGAAATCCATACCATTTTATGAGACACTGAAAAAATATAACAGTTTCATCTAAACATTGACATAGGACTTGCTCCTTAGGTTTTCAGTTACATTGTTTTGCAAGAGGTACGGACTGACATATGCAACACTTAAAAATACATTAGTTGAAATTCATATTTTATATAAGGCCTGTGCTGACCTACTGGTCTTCCCTGTGGCTTAGCAGTAAAGAAACCACCGGCCAAGTAAGAGACACTGGTTTGATCCCTGGGTTGGGAGGATCCCTTGGAGTAGGAAATAGCAACCCATTACAGTATTCTTGCCTGGGAAATCACATGGACACAGGAGCCTGGAGTGCTACAGTCCATGGGGTCACGAAGAATCGGACATGAGTTAGCGACTAAAGCAAACAACAGGGCTGATTTGTGAATATGATAGCCATGACCCAGGCCCCCTAATTTTCTCCCTTTCCCCTTTCATGTTGTTCCCAGATTGGGGAGATCAGGTCATTGGCAGGCACCTCCGTGGAGTGATTGCACCCTCTCTATAGGTGTCTCATTCAGCATTTGGAAAGATCTGGAAAGATGTGAAAAGTCATCTGTTCCCCTTCTGTAGCCAACAAACCTCTGACAAATCTGTAGTCAGTTTCTTTCATGCCTGGCCTGTAAGAAAGAATTGTTCTGATCCTTTAGAAGCAAGATTTTGCTACATTTGAGCAGTGGTTTTGGTAAAGGACTAATTTAGGGTCACAGAAATATAGATATCATCTATGTTGTCTCTCTGCCTCAGCATTACTGACTCATTACTTTATGAGCCCAATTTATACAATAGTTTAAAGAGATTCACAAGAATGCTAACATTTCCATGTAACATAGGAAGACAAACCAGCTGATGCTGCTGTTTAGTCACTAAATTGTGTCCTACTTTTTGGGACCCCATGGACTGTAGGCTGCCAGGCTCCTCTGCCCATGGGATTTTCCAGGCAAGTATACTGGAGTGGGTTGCCATGCCCTCCTTGAGTTCTTCCTGATCCAGGAATCGAACATGTGCCTGCCTCATTGGCAGGTGAGTTCTTTACCACTGAGCCGTCAGGGAGGCTGAAAGCCACACTGGGGAAGAGAAGAATGCAAACAGCCCCCAAAGAACCTCCTTTCCTCTTTCCTCTTGGCAGCTCTGCACAGGGCCGGGTCGTGGGTCTGAGTTTGCTCAAAAGAAAAGTCAAGTGATCCTGCTGCTGGGCTATGGAGGCTCCTCCTTTCATGACAACCCCCTCTCCCCAAGCGTTTCTTTTGTTTCTTCTTTGCTGACATGCTTCCTCCCCTCCCTGATCACGCGTGGCAGTATCACAGGGTGACCCGCTCTACCTTCATGGCGTGCCACAGCTCGTGGGCATCATATGAGGGTGGGGGGTACATGAGGCCGACCATGACGTCCTTGAAGTGATTGGAAAGCTGCTCCTTCAAGTCCCCGACCAGGTCCTGTGCAGGGAAAGCAAATACTTGCATTACACCACTTCCCAAGTTTGTGGGGGAAAACGGGATAATTGCAGAACATCTTCTAGCAGGATTCCCTTCTCATTGCCCCTTCACATAATAGCTAGTTTGGTTTGGGTTCATATGTATGTACGTGGGTTACACGAGATGATGGACTTGAGGTTTTCAAAATGATTGATGTCACTGAGGAAACCAGAATTGAAAGAGACACGTGTACCCCAATGTTCATTGCAGCACTGTTTATAATAGCCAGGACATGGAAGCAACCTAGATGTCCATCAGCAGATGAATGGATAAGAAAGCAGTGGTACATACACACAATGGAGTATTACTCAGCCATTAAAAATACATTTGAATCAGTTCTAATGAGGTGGATGAAACTGGAGCCTGTTATACAGACTGAAGTAAGCCAGAAAGAAAAACACCAATACAGTATACTAATGCATATATATGGAATTTAGAAAGATGGTAACGATAACCCTGTATGCGAGAGAGCAAAAGAGACACAGATGTATAGAACAGTCTTTTGGACTCTGTGGGAGAGGGAGAGGGTAGGATGATTTGGGAGAATGACACTGAAACATGTATAATATCATATAGGAAATGAATCACCAGTCCAGGTTCGATGCAGTATACAGGATGCTTGGGGCTGGTGCACTGGGATGACCCAGAGGGATGGTACAGGGAGAGAGGTGGGATGGGGGTTCAGGATGGGGAACACATGTATACTCGTGGCAGATTCATGTTGATGTATGACAAAACCAATACAGTATTGTAATTAGCCTCCAATTAAAATAAATAAATTTATATTTTTTAAAAAAGAAAAAAGAAAAGAAAATGAGTGATATGGTCATATCTCCATACCAGACATCATCTGTATGGATATTCTAGTTACACAAACACAGAACCATGATCCTTCTTTAATCTCAACACAACCCCTCTGCTGAGCTCATAAATAAAAGTTAAAATCTGAAAAGTTTAAAATAAATAAAAGTTGAAACCGAAAGCATTTCAGTAGGGAGTATAATAGTTTTGTGTGGAATTAATGAAATATTAGTCCTTAAAGAAAATATGCATTTTGTTTTATCATTGTAGTAGTGTCTTTCAGTAAAGAGTTTCTGGTTATACTGTTGCCAAAAAGCTTATGTAAATGAGTTAAGTAAGCAGTCTGGGAACTTTCTTCAAATAGTCACCTGAAAAAGAAAAACAAGCATGCTAGATTTTTGCCCTTGAAATACAGCTCTAAAGGCATGAAACTGATGGTTTTAATTTAGTTTTCATTTTACTCATATAGAGTAGATGTTTAAAAATATAAAATATGTCCAATTTATGTTTTCTAGGGTTACAAAGATATCTGAAAGATTTGTTAAATGTACCATTTCTTGTTAAAATGTACAGTATATATTCAGTTATATGTTAAAATATGCAACAGTTTAGTTATGAAATGAATTATAAGATAATTCAATAAGGCACAATAAACTATTACAGTAAAAACCAAAATTGTCATAATTTTCATTTCATTTGGTATAACCTGGCAGTATATTTCCTGTGTTTCTTTTTTAAGCAGAGAAAAGCATCACCCACAAGGTGGTAATTTGTAACAGAGAATCTATTGAATTTTTGCTCAGGTCAAGGCAGTCTGTTTAATGTCTGGAGCTGTGGCTGGTCTTGGAGTATATATAAGACTTATAAGATCACCTCCTCATGGAGCTGGTATTCCAGTCAATTCCTTGTCTTTTGGCATCAACTGTTTCTAATTTCTGTAACAAACAGTCCTGTGTGTTGTCAGGAGGCAGGCAAAAGCGATGAGAAAGCCGTCGTGAACACATGAGCTTGTGAAGACTTTGATCTCCTGCCCACATGAGCTCAGCACATCGTTTTGAAGGAAAGACAGCAGTGGACTCAGTGGGTTTTTATTTCTACTTTTTCTCAGACAATATGGTAGGAGCTGGAGAAAAACAGCACACAATCTCTGTTTTCAAGAGGATCCACATCCACAAACATCCCAGACATAATGTAAGTGAAAATGTGAGCTAATGCTTTGGAAGGCTCTGATCGTCACTTTTCACATCATAAGGTCCTAAACACTAGTTCAAGAGCGTTCTAAAAATTCAGATAAGAGATCAGAATGGCCTTACAGGTTTAGGGACATGAGACAGACAAGGGAGAAGTTACTTTGGGATGGGCGTTCAGAAGTCGCTTCTGATAGTTAACTTTATTCACTTGCTGGGCCATTAACATTGTTCTAGATGTTTCTGTGAAGGTGTTATTAGATAATTAACATTTAAATCAGTGGACTTCAAGTCAAGTGGATTGCCCTCCACAGTGTGGGCGAGACTCCTTCAGTCAGCTGAAGACTTTCCCTCAAGAGTTCTACCAGCAGCTGGTCCTTGACCTCAGGCTCCTACCCTCTCTGAGCCTCCAGTTTGCCCGGGTCTCGCCTGGCCTGCCCTGTGGATTTTGGCTTGTCCGCCTCCACAGTCATGTAGCTAATCCCTCACTTCTCCCTGCCTCTAGGTGCCTGTGGGCAGCTCCGATAGCGAGGACCTTGCATCGTCAGAACAGCATGAGGGTGACACGCTTCCTTCAGCATGGCTCATGACTTGTCTCTTGGTGAGTTTACTCTCCCACTGCAGCAAAATCAACTGTGAACTAATAATAAAGATGTATCTAGAGAATCCCAGATACTTTATTTAATGAACCTGAAAATGTAACATGTCAAAATTTGTGACATGCAGCTGAGACAGTGATTGAACATACATTTTAGCTTTAAATATTTATATTTGAAAAGAAACAGGCAGTCAATGACCTAATCTTCCACCTCAAGAAAACTAGAAAGAGATGAATACATTAAATCCAGTATAACAAGGGAGGAAATGACAGGATGGAATGCAGACTGTGATGGATTAATGTAACTGTATTACACATGTATGAAATATAAATTCATATATTTTAAATTAAAAAAAAGGGAGGAAATGAGAATAAGATCATAACTCAATGAAATAGAAAATCTATAAATACGAAAACTGTCAATGAAATCAAAACCTAATTTTCTGAATGTTAATAAAATTCTAATTAGACTGACAAGAAAAAAGGAAATGCAAAAAAATTGGCAATGTAAGAGTAACATACACAAATACTACAGATATTAAAGGGAAAAAGAATATCATGAACACATTTATACCACTATATATATTTTTAGTTGAAATATAATTTATTTACAATGTTGTGTTAGTTTCAGGTGATTAAGCTATATATATGTTTATATGTTCTTTTTTCATAATCTTTTAGGTTATTACAAAATGTTGACTAAATTTCCCTGTGCTATACAGTAGGTCCTTGTTTTTTATCTATTTTACATATAGTGATGTGTATGTGTTAATCTCATTTTGCTAATTTATTCCTCCCCCCACCCACATTTACTCTTGGCAACCACAAGTCTGTTTTCTGTGCGTGTGAGTCTGTTTCTGGTTTGTAGATAAGCTCATTTGTGTCATATTTCAGATTCTACACATAAGTGATGGAATACAGTGTCTGTCTTCGCTATCTGACTTGTTTTCTAAGCATAATGCTCTCTGGGTCACTCTGTGCTGCTGCAAGTGGCATTATTTCATTGTTTATGGCTGAGCAATATTCCATATACATACCATATACACATTCCACATCTTCTTTACCCTTTTCTTTGTCCATGGACATCTAGGTTGCTTCCATGTCCTGGCTATCATGAACAGTGCTGCTGTGAACACTGGGGTGCACGTGTCTTTTTGCCATCATCATAAAGCCTAAAACAATACCTGCTGGAGAGGCTGCACTCAGCACCTGTAGGTCATTCCTGTCACCTGGCTGCCGCATCCCTAGNGGATGGAATGCAGACTGTGATGGATTAATGTAACTGTATTACACATGTATGAAATATAAATTCATATATTTTAAATTAAAAAAAAGGGAGGAAATGAGAATAAGATCATAACTCAATGAAATAGAAAATCTATAAATACGAAAACTGTCAATGAAATCAAAACCTAATTTTCTGAATGTTAATAAAATTCTAATTAGACTGACAAGAAAAAAGGAAATGCAAAAAAATTGGCAATGTAAGAGTAACATACACAAATACTACAGATATTAAAGGGAAAAAGAATATCATGAACACATTTATACCACTATATATATTTTTAGTTGAAATATAATTTATTTACAATGTTGTGTTAGTTTCAGGTGATTAAGCTATATATATGTTTATATGTTCTTTTTTCATAATCTTTTAGGTTATTACAAAATGTTGACTAAATTTCCCTGTGCTATACAGTAGGTCCTTGTTTTTTATCTATTTTACATATAGTGATGTGTATGTGTTAATCTCATTTTGCTAATTTATTCCTCCCCCCACCCACATTTACTCTTGGCAACCACAAGTCTGTTTTCTGTGCGTGTGAGTCTGTTTCTGGTTTGTAGATAAGCTCATTTGTGTCATATTTCAGATTCTACACATAAGTGATGGAATACAGTGTCTGTCTTCGCTATCTGACTTGTTTTCTAAGCATAATGCTCTCTGGGTCACTCTGTGCTGCTGCAAGTGGCATTATTTCATTGTTTATGGCTGAGCAATATTCCATATACATACCATATACACATTCCACATCTTCTTTACCCTTTTCTTTGTCCATGGACATCTAGGTTGCTTCCATGTCCTGGCTATCATGAACAGTGCTGCTGTGAACACTGGGGTGCACGTGTCTTTTTGCCATCATCATAAAGCCTAAAACAATACCTGCTGGAGAGGCTGCACTCAGCACCTGTAGGTCATTCCTGTCACCTGGCTGCCGCATCCCTAG
>SJYW01050351.1:278715-297064 GCA_006410735.1 Raphicerus campestris | reverse complement strand
ATTTTTACATAGCAAGGACACAGTGATTTATAACAAAGTACAGTGATCTATTACAAGAGAGAAAATTCATTAACTCAAAAAGTCTAGTATTGCTAACATCAACAAAACTACTATATTTTCTTTTCTATATACTAAATATCTTGATTAATATATTCTCAGGTACCTTGGCGGCAATCATTGACTCAACAACAAGAAAAAGTCCTATGTTAATTAAGATTCTCAGAATACTCCAAAACTCTCTGTGCTGTTTATGGTTGAGAGGTAGTAAACCATCATGTGTCCGCAGAGAGGCTTAACCTGAGACGCCCTTGTCCCACCTAGGGCAGGGAATTAGTGGCAATTATTGACACAACAAATGAAGAAACCCTTTATCAATATAATTCCCAACCAACCCACTATACTAATAATTTCTAACTTTCCACAAGAATTTGCCTTTAGTAAGTCAAAGACATCTCGTGCCTCTCATGGTTGGAGGGCTGTTGTGGCCGGAGGAACCTACACAGGCAGGCTAGATAACCTTCAGAGGAGTCCCGTAAGTTGAAACACTCTAGTCACGCCCAGGAATTTTTACTGCCTTGGAGCTGCACGTTTACTCCTTCTCGGAGAGAAACGGTTATGGGGGAAAGCCCCCCGTAGGTGAGAGTACAGAACAGACTCTGGTTTGGGGGTTAGATGCTCGGGAGCAGGGGAAATTCCTGAGACTTGGGCATGCCTTTGCGTATGCCGAAGCCCCCTTCCTCATGACCTTTGCCATGGGCGGAGTTCCTCACGCTGGCCCCCAACATTTTTGCACACTTGTGCCTGGTGGGGCGGGGTCTAGTCTCCCTGACCTCAAGAGTGACAGATGTGTTCATCCTCTCTCTTACTCCTGCAGAGCTCAGCTCCTGCCACTTACTCTGTCCTTGGAGTATCAGGGAAGACACAGCTCCAGTTTAACCCACCTGACAAACTCCAGCTGCTCTGCTCAGGGGCCCATCTGCCCCTTACTCAGTGCAGACCCTCCAGAGAAGGAAGAGCCTTGGGGGAGGGAGCTGTGAGAGGAGGGAATCAGGCCCCTGCTTTTAACAGAGGCCCTGCTCCTAGCCTCTGAGGCCCGGGCTTCCTCCTCCACCAACCCACTGACCTGGTAAAATGCCTGGATGTACAATCGCTGCAGGGAGATTTAGCTATAATTGTGGTCATAAAGAACCGCCTGCCAGTGCAGGAAACAAAAAAGATGCAGGTTTGATCCCCAGGTTAGAAAGATCTCCTGGAGAAGGAAATGGTAAACCACTCCATTTTTCTTGCCTGGAGAATCCCACGGACAGAGGAGCCTGGTGGGCTGTAGTTCATGGGGTCGCAGAGAGTCGGACTCGACTGGGCAGATTAGCATGCACTTGCAGTCAGTCACAGTAGTGGCCGGGAGGACCTCAGCCACCCCTCAGCTCGGCCAATGTTTAGAGAGGCTTCTTCTTACCATCAGCCTTTCATCTTTGTTTTTTTTTTTTCTGAGAGCATTTACTTTGGAAAACTTGTGGTTGTAAATTCTTTCTTTACTCCTTTGAGATATAAATCTCCCAACCACTTGCTGGAAGGCTAAAAATGCCTTCCTCAGGGCTTAGGACCCACCCTTTTGAGCTGTAGTCCCAAGTATGACAGTTGCTGTCCCTGGGCTCTGTGGCAGGCGGCACCCTCAGCACCACTGGGCAGACTTAGATGTCCTCACTGCATGATCAGGCCCCCATCCTGCGTCCTCTGAACTGCTCACTAGTTCAGCCCAGGGCGCAGATGTCGCAGGCCTTTGTCCCAGAGAAGCTGGGGCTGGTCTCTGCTTTGGTAAAGGCATCCTGGCCTGTTGAGTTGTGTGTGGTATAGTTTTTCTCTGACAAATTATGGAGATGAGTAGAAAAGTGAGTTGAAGTGCTGGGATGTTAAGTAGATCATGTTTTGGGGATTTTATGCCATCCTGGAAATCCTGGGCTCATAGGAAGGTAGTGAGTCTGCTGTGGAAACGTACCGAGCAAGGGTGAGGATTGGGTAAAGGTGGATGGCGGGTCACTGAAGACCCAGTGTGGGGTGCGGTGTCTGTTCATGTGAGAGAGAGGGTCTGGCAGCAGCAGAGTGGAGGTGGAGAGGCAGAGAATCTTCTCCAAAGACTGGAATTTCATATTTGTGACAAAAAGGTAGCCTGCAGTGAAGTGGCACCAAGCAGCAAGTGCCCAGGCTCCTGGGTTACATCCTGGACCCAAGCTACGTGAGATGGTTCCAGAGGAGTCTGTTGACCGCGTGATCCAAAATGAATGTAGCTTTAATAATAAGTAGGAGGTTTTTTGGTGTTGACCATCTGATGATGTCCATGTGTAGAGTTGTCTCTAGTGTTGTTGGAAGAGGGCGTTTGCTATGACCAGTGTGTTCTCTTGACAAAACTGTGTTAGTTTCATTCTGTACTCCAAGGCCAAACTTGCCTGTTACTGCAAGTATCTCTTGTCTTCCTACTTTTGTATTCCAGTCCCCTATGATGAAAAGGACATCATTTTTATTTATTTATTTTTTGGTGTTAGTTCTAGAAGGTCTTATAGGTCTTCATAGACTTCAGTCTCTTTGGCATTAGTGTTTGGGGCATAGACTTGTATTACTGTGATATTGAATTGTTTACCTTGGAAACGAACAGAGATCATTCTGTAGTTTTTGAGACTGCACCCAAGTACTGCATTTTGGACTCATCTGATGACTGTGAGGGCTACTCCATTTCTTCTAAGGGATTCTTGTCCACAGTAGTAAAACGATCGTTATCTGAATTAAATTCATGCATTCCAGTCTGTCTTAGTTCATTAATTCCTAAAATATCAATGTTGGGCCTTACGAAGCATTACTATGAACAAAGCTAGTGGAGGTGATGGAATTCCAGTTGAACTATTTCAAATCCTAAAAGATGAGGCTGTGAAAGTGTTGCGTTAATATGCCAGCAAATTTGGAAAATCCAGCAGTGGCCACAAAACTGGAAAAGGTCAGTTTTCATTCCAATCCCAAAGAAAGGCAATGACAAAGAATGTTCAAACTACTGCCCAATTGCACTTATTTCATGTACTAACAAGGTTATGCTCAAAACCCTTCAAGCTAGGCTTCACATAATGACCCTAGAACTCCCAGATGTTCCAGCTGGATTTAGAAAAGGCGGAGGAACTAGAGATCAAATTGCCAACATCCATTGGATTGCAGAAAAGCAAGAGAATTCCAGAAAAACATCTACTTCTGCTTCATTAACTATGCTAAATCCTTTGCCTGTGTGGATCACAATAAACTGTGGAAAATTCTTAAAGAGATGAGAATACCAGATCTCCTTACCTGCCTCCTGAGAAACCTGTATGTAGGTCAAGAAGCAGTTAGAACTGGACATAGAACAACAGACTGGTACCAAATTGGGAAAGGAGTACATCAAGGCTGTATATTGTCACGCTGCTTATTTAACTTATATGCAGAGTTCAGTTCAGTTCAGTACTCAGTTCTGTCCAACTCTTTGTGACCCCATGGACTGCAGCATGCCGGGCTTCTCTGTCCAGCACTAACTCCCAGACTTTACTCAAATGCATGTCTGTCAAGTCGGTGATGTCATACAACCATCTCATCCTCTGTTGTCCCTTTCTCCACCTGCCTTCAATCTTTCCCAGCAACAGGGTCTTTTCCAATAAGTCAGTTCTTCGCATCTGGTGGCCAAAGTATTCGAGCTTCAGCTTCAGCATCAGTCCTTCCAATGAATATTCAGAACTAGTTTCCTTTAGACAGAGTACATCATGCAAAATGCTAAGCTGGATGAAGCACAAGCTGAAATAAAGACTGCTGGGAGAAGTATCAATAACCGCAGATATGCAGATGATGCCACCCTTATGGTGGAAATGGAAGAGAAACTAAAGAGCTTCCTGATGAAGGTGAAAGAGGAGAGTGAAAAGGCTGGCTTAAAACTCAACATTCAAAAAACTAAGATCATGTCATCATGTCCCCATCTATTTGCCATGCCATCACTTCATGGCAAATAGATGGGGAAACCGTGGAAACAGTGGCTGACTTTATTTTTCTGGGCTCAAAAATCACTGCAGATGGTGACTGCAGCCAAGAAATTAAAAGACACTTGCTCCTTGGAAGAAAAGCTATAACAAACCTAGACAGCATGTTAAAAAGCAGAGACATTACTTTGCCAACAGAGGTCCATCTAGTCAAAGCTATGGTTTTTCCAGTAGTCACATATGGATNCCACTCCAGTATTCTTGCCCAGAGAATCCCATGGACGGAGGAGGCTGGTAGGCTGCAGTCCATGGGGTAGCAAAGAGTTGGACACGACTGAGCGACTTCACTTTGACTTTTCACTTTCATGCATTGGAGAAGGAAATGGCAACCCACTCCAATATTCTTGCCTAGAGAATCCCAGGGATTGGGGAGCCTGGTGGGCTGCCGTCTATGGGGTTACACAGAGTCCGACACAACTGAAGCGACTTAACAGCAGCAGCAGCAGCAGCATGATGTATGGTTGATTCTTGTTAATCATGATGTGTTAAGTCATGATCTACAAAGTCACCATGAACATGAGTTAGTAGAAGCCGGATGTTGCTTCCAGCGGAGATACAGGAAAACTCAGCCATGACGTGTAAAGGGACACTTCCTTCACTTGTATAAATAGTGTCTACACACACCCTACAGCTCACACCATATTATTGCTGAGTAAGGGCAGGGGCAGGTGGTGGTGGATCTAATTTAAGTAGCACTGAGGGTCCCACAGAGATTCGTTTTGTCTTGCGGGTAGTTTTGCCGTGATTTGGGCGTGTAGGTCAAAGATAGCTCCCATCGTCCAGGATCTGACAGGGATGCTCTGGAAGTTACATGTGCTAACTGAGACAAAATAAAGACAGGTGCTCTGTGCTCTAAGCGTGCACGGGCTGGGGAAGCTGCTGGTCACAGCTGGGGCTTGGCAAGTACACTATTAGAGACTGTTANCCAATTGCACTTATTTCATGTACTAACAAGGTTATGCTCAAAACCCTTCAAGCTAGGCTTCACATAATGACCCTAGAACTCCCAGATGTTCCAGCTGGATTTAGAAAAGGCGGAGGAACTAGAGATCAAATTGCCAACATCCATTGGATTGCAGAAAAGCAAGAGAATTCCAGAAAAACATCTACTTCTGCTTCATTAACTATGCTAAATCCTTTGCCTGTGTGGATCACAATAAACTGTGGAAAATTCTTAAAGAGATGAGAATACCAGATCTCCTTACCTGCCTCCTGAGAAACCTGTATGTAGGTCAAGAAGCAGTTAGAACTGGACATAGAACAACAGACTGGTACCAAATTGGGAAAGGAGTACATCAAGGCTGTATATTGTCACGCTGCTTATTTAACTTATATGCAGAGTTCAGTTCAGTTCAGTACTCAGTTCTGTCCAACTCTTTGTGACCCCATGGACTGCAGCATGCCGGGCTTCTCTGTCCAGCACTAACTCCCAGACTTTACTCAAATGCATGTCTGTCAAGTCGGTGATGTCATACAACCATCTCATCCTCTGTTGTCCCTTTCTCCACCTGCCTTCAATCTTTCCCAGCAACAGGGTCTTTTCCAATAAGTCAGTTCTTCGCATCTGGTGGCCAAAGTATTCGAGCTTCAGCTTCAGCATCAGTCCTTCCAATGAATATTCAGAACTAGTTTCCTTTAGACAGAGTACATCATGCAAAATGCTAAGCTGGATGAAGCACAAGCTGAAATAAAGACTGCTGGGAGAAGTATCAATAACCGCAGATATGCAGATGATGCCACCCTTATGGTGGAAATGGAAGAGAAACTAAAGAGCTTCCTGATGAAGGTGAAAGAGGAGAGTGAAAAGGCTGGCTTAAAACTCAACATTCAAAAAACTAAGATCATGTCATCATGTCCCCATCTATTTGCCATGCCATCACTTCATGGCAAATAGATGGGGAAACCGTGGAAACAGTGGCTGACTTTATTTTTCTGGGCTCAAAAATCACTGCAGATGGTGACTGCAGCCAAGAAATTAAAAGACACTTGCTCCTTGGAAGAAAAGCTATAACAAACCTAGACAGCATGTTAAAAAGCAGAGACATTACTTTGCCAACAGAGGTCCATCTAGTCAAAGCTATGGTTTTTCCAGTAGTCACATATGGATGTGAGAGTTGGACTATAAAGAAGGCTGAGCATTGAAGAATTGATACTTTTGAATTGTGGTGTTGGAGAAGACTCTTGAGAGTCCCTTGGACTGCAAAGAGATCAATCCAGTCAATCCTAAAGGAAATCAATCCTGAATATTCACTATTTTGGCCACCTGATGTGAAGAGCAGACTCATTGGAAAAGATCCTGATACTGGGAAAGGTTGAGAGCAGGAGCAGAAAGGAACAACAGAGAATGAGATGGTTGGATGACATCATCATTTCGATGGACATGAGTTTGAGCAAGGTCCAGGAAATGGTAATGGACAGTGAACTGGTGTGCTGTAGTCCATGGGGTGGCAAAGAGTCAGACACAACTAAGCAACTGAACAACAACAAATAAGCTTTATATATACATATTGATTTTGCTGTCATCACACATAATTATTATAATGTGATTTTTGCTGTTATCCTGTTGGGATATCCACAGTACACCTCTTTGAATTACTCTCCATTTTTCAAAGTTCATAGCAATTCTGGCTCATTTATTCTTCTAGAAGTATGGATCTCAAAAAATGTTATTCGAATATCAATTAAAATAACTGTAAACTTAGGAATCACCTTAGAGAAGTAACTAACATATCTGTTGAATTATTTATGTGTTTTTCTTTTCTAAAAGACTTAGTAAACATTTGTATAGTTTTTACAAATTACAAGAAACTTTATTTGGTTAAAATTATTCATATTTGTATTTCTATCAATATTTCAAGTTATATCATTTTTATTTTGGTCTTAACAGAATATTTCTTTAATGAAATAGATGATATTGAACTTTATGTGGACCTTGTGTCCAGAAAAATTATTGCACTCTCATGCTGCTGCTGGTGCTGCTAAGTCACTCACTCATGTCCGACTCTGTGTGACGCTATGGACAGCAGCCCACCAGGTTCCTCTGCCATGGGATTCTCTAGGCAAGCACACTGCAGTGGGTGCCATTTCCTTCTCCCGACTCTCATACTTCTAATAATTTTTTACTGGATTACCTTGGATTTTGAAATTTGCTGATAAAGTCTGCTGCAGAAACAAAGAATTTTGACTTATTCTTTAGACAGTGTGTCGTTTTCTCTTTCTTGTCCTGTTGCATTAAGGCCAGGAATTTCTAAATAATTCCTACTTGATGGTTTAACAGAAAAGCATAGTGTAATGATCCTTACCAATTTTATGGGCTTGTATGATGTATGGTGGAAAAGGCAATGGCACCCCACTCCAGTATTCTTGCCCAGAGAATCCCATGGACGGAGGAGGCTGGTAGGCTGCAGTCCATGGGGTAGCAAAGAGTTGGACACGACTGAGCGACTTCACTTTGACTTTTCACTTTCATGCATTGGAGAAGGAAATGGCAACCCACTCCAATATTCTTGCCTAGAGAATCCCAGGGATTGGGGAGCCTGGTGGGCTGCCGTCTATGGGGTTACACAGAGTCCGACACAACTGAAGCGACTTAACAGCAGCAGCAGCAGCAGCATGATGTATGGTTGATTCTTGTTAATCATGATGTGTTAAGTCATGATCTACAAAGTCACCATGAACATGAGTTAGTAGAAGCCGGATGTTGCTTCCAGCGGAGATACAGGAAAACTCAGCCATGACGTGTAAAGGGACACTTCCTTCACTTGTATAAATAGTGTCTACACACACCCTACAGCTCACACCATATTATTGCTGAGTAAGGGCAGGGGCAGGTGGTGGTGGATCTAATTTAAGTAGCACTGAGGGTCCCACAGAGATTCGTTTTGTCTTGCGGGTAGTTTTGCCGTGATTTGGGCGTGTAGGTCAAAGATAGCTCCCATCGTCCAGGATCTGACAGGGATGCTCTGGAAGTTACATGTGCTAACTGAGACAAAATAAAGACAGGTGCTCTGTGCTCTAAGCGTGCACGGGCTGGGGAAGCTGCTGGTCACAGCTGGGGCTTGGCAAGTACACTATTAGAGACTGTTACTGAAGGGAAAAAGTTAAATTTTAAAGCAACCCTTTGTTCTGTTTCTTAAGGGCTAGTCATGACTCATGGAGAAGGAACCTGTCCTCTATCTGATAACCTATAGTCTAATTTCCTGGCTTTGGAAGGGACCCTCCAGGTAATTGTTTTTTTGTTAATCTTTTCTAGAAGAGTGACTAACCGCCGCGAGGTATGAGGTGGTCGATCAGCCGTTTCAGCCTAGTAACTTCCAGACCTATCTCTGTAAAGGTCAAACTATGCCCACCAATCAGTTTGCTGAAATTGTCCTCACCCCACCCACCTATACCTGCCTGTAGCTTTTAGTGTATAAAAACTATTCTGTAACTGGCATCGGGGTTCACTCCTTCCGAGGAGACTGAACCCTGGCGCGCCGGCCTAATAAATCCTCTTGCCTATTGCATCGAATTCGAGTCGCTGTGGTCTTTGGAGCGAAAGATCCTGAGAAAAGGCCGCGAGGTCTTACATTACCTGGGAGGCACTCCTTTTCCTTGGTGAACTGTTATACACTGTAAGACACATTTTATTAAAACAACTCCCTTTCATTTGCATCGGACCATATTTTTGCTTTCTGATTTTTCTAAGTATCAATAAAACACAGAGCCAAGTCAAAAATCATCAAGTAGGATTACATCAAACTCAAAAGCTTCTGCAAAGGAAAAGACTACAGTTAACAGTACTGCACTGCATATTTGAAAGCTGCTGAGAGAGTAATCAGTGAATATTCTCAGCATAATAACAAAAATGGGAATTATGCGATGAGAAGGATGTGTAAGGTAACCTTACTGAGTTAACCATTTAGCGACACGGATGTCAAATCATCATGTGTACATACACCTTGAACTTAACTGTTGCATGTCAGTTATGTCTCAGCAAAGCTGGAAAGAACCCACAGTAGCCAAGGAGAACACTCGCAGTTGTCATTTTTTGTTGAACTTTGCCAGGAGCATCAAGATGGCTTGACTTTCCAAGCATGTTGACCTGTGCCCTTGCTCTATCACCCTGAAAGGTTGCTGTTGAATCACGACGCCAGGATTCTTGGCCCCCAGAGGAGAAGAATTCAATCCAGGGCCAGAGACCNTGGAGGTGATGGAATTCCAGTTGAGCTGTTTCAAATCCTGAAAGATGATGCTGTGAAAGTGCTGTACTCAATATACCAGCACATTTGGAAAACTCAATGTGCTGGAAAAGGTCAGTTTTCCTTCCAAAAAACAGCACTGGAAAAGGTCAGTTTTCATTCCAATACCAAAGAATGCTCCAACTACCGCACAATTGCACTCATCTCACATGCTAGTAAAGTAATGCTCAAAATTCCCTAAGCCAGGCTTNCAGAAGGGGGTAGAAAGAGTACCCCCCTGCTAGTCTTTAGCTGGATGTTATATAGTCACCAGCAGTCTGTTAATGAAAGAAAGGAATGTCTCAAAACTTAGAATGGCACCAGGCCCCTCACCCATAAGATGTGTTTTGGGA
Source organism: Raphicerus campestris (assembly GCA_006410735.1). Taxonomy (NCBI): domain Eukaryota; kingdom Metazoa; phylum Chordata; class Mammalia; order Artiodactyla; family Bovidae; genus Raphicerus; species Raphicerus campestris. Next base: position 287,452 of record SJYW01050351.1, on the reverse strand, counting down.
TAACTTTGGCTCTAAATAGGTTATCTTGGGCCATAAAATGATTAACTTGAATCTTAAAGAAGGGCAGATCACCATACAAATAGTTTCATTTACATAGATTAGAGGAACAATATCAGAGTATAACATATTGGTTTATCAAGTAGGTTCTGAGCCCAAAAGGCGGAACCGACTTGAAGACAGAGTTTGGGGTAAATGCATAGTACATTAGCATAGCTTAAGATAAACATTTCCATAAGAAAAAGGCAATGGTTAACTTCAAGTGAGACCAGGTGTCATTATGGCAGCACAGAATTTTAAGAGAAACCTCTTTTTAAATTTGTATAGAGAAGGAGAAAGTATGCTAGTTTGTTTCCTCCTGCCGCTTAAAAGAGATAATAAAATGTCTGACACTTGCAGGCTATTTCCTCCGTTTGGAGACCCCTGGCCTTCCTGCCTGTTACCCTCTCAACCCTGAAGCATGCCTGCACTGTCACATGCAGAACCTCCTGGAATCCTTCAGCTAAAACACTGACAAGCAAAAAGCTGCAAGGGTCGAAGTGAATCTGAATTCTAACCCTAAAATTGCAATGACAAGAAAACTGAAACTGGTGCAAGGAAAAAAACTTTTTTTTTCAACGAATAGATTGCTCTGATCTACAGTTTTAAAGCAAAATATTTTCCAGAAGGAAGAGTTCATCCATAACTTTCTATTACCCTGCCTTTAGATTTTTCTAGTGATGATTGATATTTCAAAAGGCATGGAAGCAGTGCAGATTCTTAAAGTGGACTTTAGAGCATATTCAGGTTCTTTATTGTTTTCCTCTGGTGTCCTGCTAGTGGACACACACACACACGCAAACACACAGACACAGAGACACACACACACAGTATCGCTCTCATAAAAGCAACCTTGTCTTCCAAGCTGACAGTTTGCTTTCTCCTGAAAGGCTTTGTATGTTTGGTGCAAATGTTCTGGTGTCAGTGTTTATCTCCCTGCTCACCATCAGTCTTCTTAGCACAGGTTGACATCTCACAGCTCTGTGTTGAGTCGTAAAGATTAAATCTTAAAAAAAAAAAAAACTCAACAACTTCCCCCTTCTCTCTACATTTCTTTCCTAAACTCTTGTTCATTCACTGGACATGCACTTCTAAGGCGGAAGACCCAGCCTCCCCACCCTGGGAGCTCACAGACTGGTCTGCAGTTGACAGAGACAGACAGGCTTGGTGAGGGGGTGGGAGCAGGGCCGTGGAGAGGAGGTGTCTAGCCTGATGAGTTTGGAGGACAAGGAGGAGGGCTCACTTGAGGGGGTTCCTGAAGATGAGAATTTGAATGCCGATTGGATTGGAGAAGAAAACAGCCTTCCAGGTGGGGTGGGGGAACAGTGGGGTGGGATGGGGGGTGCTGGGCCAGGTTTGCAGGATGTAGAGGAGCTGCCCCCAGGAAACAGCAGAAAGAGGGCTGGTTTAGCCGAATAAGGAGGTCGCAAAGGAAACAGGCTAGAAAACAGACATAGTGAGAAAGGACGCTTATCCCAGATAAAGTTTTTGACGTAAGAATTTCATTGAGTAGTAGTGGTGAGACACTTAAGAATTTGAGGCAAAGATATATTGATCAGATGTGCAATGGTGAGAAGCAATTTTGTTCATCTTTTCTATTTTTTAAAAAAATTCGATTTCTTTGCTCAGCTTTTTGTTTGAATCTGTTTGCCTTCTGTAGGGCTTCCCTGGTGGCTCAGGTGGTAAAGAATTTGCCTACAATGCAGGAGAGCTGGGTTCAGTCCCTGAGTTGGGAAGATCCCCTGGAGAAGGAATGGCAACCCACTCCAATATTCTTGCCTGGAGGATCCATGGACAGAGGAGTCTGGTGGGCTACAGTCCATGGGGTTGCAGAGTCAGATACAACTAAGTGAGCATGCACACACAGTCATAAAATAAGGTAAAAACACAGAAAAAATGACCCCAAAGGATCTAGACATCCCCAGGCTCACCGAATCCCTGGAGCACGCCTCCCAGCAACTCAGCATCCAGCACGGGGTTGAAATTCGGAGCTGGGAAGATGGTACCCTGAACCTGATGGGGAGGGTCAAAGAGAGAGAGGATCTGGGTAATTCTCACCAAAGACTTCAGCGTGTTTTTCATATAAATAAAAACAAAAGTACATTCTATATGTTTGAATTACTCTAAGACACACACATGGGTATTTTAAACAGATGTATGTCAGTTGCGGCGACTTAGTTGTGTTCTTTTCAATCCCCTGTTCTCTCCCATATTGGGATCTAGAAATTGAGGAACTAGAACTGATAGTATAAAAGGATAAGAATCAAATAAATACAAGTCTTCTTAGTAAACAGTAAGCATTTTCTTAGGAATTGGAGACTACTTAGAAACTGAAAAGAGAACCCTATTATGGGGCTTCATTCCATTTAAATGCTGCTGCTGCTGCTAAGTTGCTTCAGTCGTGTCTGACTCTGTGCGACCCCATAGATGGCAGCCCACCAGGCTCCCCCGTCCCTGGGATTCTTCAGGCAAGAACACTGGAGTGGGTTGCCATCTCCTTCTTCAATGCATGAAAGTGAAAAGGGAAAGTGAAGTCTTTCAGTCTTGTCCGACTCTTAGTGACCTCATGGACTGCAGTCTACCAGGCTCCTCCATCCATGGGGTTTTCCAGGCAAGAGTACTAGAGTGGGGTACCGTACCTTCTCTGCCATTTAAATAAGAGTTACAGATTAATCCTTTGGCTGTTGCTTCATTTGCAAATATTTTCTCCCATTCTGACTGATGTCTTTCCCTCTTGTTTATGACTTCCTTTGATGTGCAAAAGCTTTTAAGTTTACCTAGATCCCATTTGTTTATTTTTTCTCTTCTTTTCATTTCTTTAGGAGGTGAGTCAAAAAAGATCTTGCTGTGGTTTATGTCGAAGCATGTTTTTCTTAGGTTTTTCTCTAATAGTTTTATAGTGTCTGGTCTTATATTTAAGTCTAAGCCAGAAAGAGAAAAATAAATATTACATATATATGGAATCTAGAAAAACGATACAGATGAACATATTTGCCTTGGAAACAAACAGAAATCATTCTGTCATTTTTGAGATTGCATCCAAGTACTGCATTTTGGGCTCTTTTGTTGACCATGATGGCTACTCCATTTCTTCTGAGGGATTCCTGCCCACAGTAGTAGATATAATGGTCATCTGAGTTAAATTCACCCATTCCAGTCCATTTTAGTTCGCTGATTCCTAGAATGTCGACATTCACCCTTGCCATCTCTTCTTTGACCACTTCCAATTTGCCTTGATTCATGGACCTGACATTCCAGGTTCTATGCAATATTGCTCTTTACAGCATCAGACCTTGCTTCCATCACCAGTCACATCCACAACTAGGTATTGTTTTTGCTTTGGCTCCATCCCTTCATTCTTTCTGGAGTTATTTCTCCACTGATCTCCAGTAGCATATTGGGTACCTAATGACCTGGGGAGTTCCTCTTTTGGTATCCTATCATTTTGCCTTTTCATACTGTTCATGGGGTTCTCAAGGCAAGAATACTGAAGTGGCTTGCCATTCCCTTCTCCAGTGGACCACATTCTGTCAGTATTCATTCAGTATCACAGTTATCCAAGTCTATACCCCAACCAGTAATGCCGAAGAAGCTGAAGTTGAATGGTTTTATGAAGACATACAAGACGTTTTAGAACTAATACCCAAAAAGGTGTCCTTTTCATTATAGGGGACTGGAATGCAAAAGTAGGAAGTCAAGAAACACCTGGAGTAACAGGCAAATTTGGCTTTGGAATGTGGAATGAAGCGCAAAGACTAATAGAGTTTTGCCAAGAAAATGCACTGGTCATAGCAAACACCCTCTTCCAACAACACAAGAGAAGCCTCTACACATGGACATCACCAGATGGTCAACACCGAAATCAGATTGATTATATTCAATGCAGACAAAGATGGAGAAACTCTATACTGTCAACAAAAACAAGACCAGGAGCTGACTGTGGCTCAGATCATGAACTCCTTATTGCCAAATTCAGACTGAAATTGAAGAAAGTAGGGAAAACCGCTAGACCATTCAAGTATGACCTAAATCAAATCCCTTATGATTATACAGTGGAAGTGAGAAATAGATTTAAGGGCCTGGATCTGATAGATAGAGTGCTTGATGAACTATGGAATGAGATTCCTGACATTGTACAGGAGACTGGGATCAAGACCATCCCCATGGAAAAGAAATGCAAAAAAGCAAAATGGCTGTCTGGGGAGGCCTCACAAATAGCTGTGAAAAGAAGAGAGGCAAAAAGCAAAGGAGAAAAGGAAAGATATAAGCATCTGAATGCAGAGTTCCAAAGAATAACAAGAAGAGATAAGAAAGCCTTCTTCAGCGATCAATGTAAAGAAATAGAGGAAAAGAACAGAATGGGAAAGACGAGATCTCTTCAAGAAAATTAAATACCAAGGGAACATTTCATGCAAAGATGGACTCAATAAAGGACAGAAATGGTATGGACCTAATAGAAGCAGAAGATATTAAGAAGAGGTGGCAAGAATACACGGAAGAACTTTACAAAAAAGATCTTCACAAACCAAATAATCATGATGATGTGATCACTAATCTAGAGCCAGACATCTTGGAATGGGAAGTCAAGTGGGCCTTAGAAAGCATCACTATGAACAAAGCTAGTGGAGGTGATGGAATTCCAGTTGAGCTGTTTCAAATCCTGAAAGATGATGCTGTGAAAGTGCTGTACTCAATATACCAGCACATTTGGAAAACTCAATGTGCTGGAAAAGGTCAGTTTTCCTTCCAAAAAACAGCACTGGAAAAGGTCAGTTTTCATTCCAATACCAAAGAATGCTCCAACTACCGCACAATTGCACTCATCTCACATGCTAGTAAAGTAATGCTCAAAATTCCCTAAGCCAGGCTTCAGCAATACATGAACCGTGAACTCCCTGATGTTCAAGCTGGTTTTAGAAAAGGCAGAGGAACCAGAGATCAAATTGCTAATATCTGCTGGATCATGGAAAAAGCAAGAGAGTTCCAGAAAAACATCTATTTCTGCTTTATTGACTATGCCAAAGCCTTTGACTGTGTGGATCACAATAAAGTGTGGAAAATTCTTCAAGAGATGGGAATACCAGACCACCTAATCTTCCTCTTGAAAAATCTGTATGCAGGTCAGGAAGCAACAGTTAGAACTGGACATGGAACAACAGACTGGTTCCAAATAGGAAAAGGAGTGCGTCAAAGCTGTATATTGTCACCCTGCTTATTTAACTTATATGCAGATTACATCATGAGAAACACTGGATTGGAAGAAACACAAACTGAAATCAAGATTGCTGGGAGAAATATCAATAACCTCAGATATGCAGATGACACCACCCTTATGGCAGAAAGTGAGGAGGAACTAAAAAGCCTCTTGATGAAAGTGAAAGAGGAGAGTGAAAAAGTTGGCTTAAAGCTCAACATTCAGAAAACAAAGATCATGGCATCTGGTCCCATCACTTCATGGGAAATAGATGGGGAAACAGTGGAAACAGTGTCAGACTTTATTTTTTGGGACTCCAAAATCACTGCAGATGGTGACTGCAGCCATGAAATTAAAAGACACTTACTCAAAGGAAAGTTAGGACCAACCTAGATAGTATATTCAAAAGCAGAGACATTACTTTGCTGACTAAGGTCCATCTAGTCAAGGCTATGGTTTTTCCTGTGGTCATGTATAGATGTGAGAGTTGGACTGTGAAGAAGGCTGAGCACCGAAGAATTCATGCTTTTGCACTGTGGTGTTGGAGAAGACTCGTGAGAGTCCCTAGGCCTGCAAGGAGATCCAACTAGTACATTCTGAAGGAGATCAGCCCTGGGATTTCTTTGGAAGGAATGATGCTAAAGCTGAAAGTCCAGTACTTTGGCCACCTCATATGAAGAGTTGACTCATTGGAAAAGACTCTGATGCTGGGCGGGATTGGGGGCAGGAGGAGAAGGAGACAACAGAGGATGAGATGGCTGGATGGCATCACGGACTCGGTGGACGTGAATCTGAGTGAACTCCGGGAGTTGGTGAGGGACAGGGAGGCCTGGCGTGCTGCGATTCATGGGGTTGCAGAGTCGGACATGACTGAGCGACTGAACTGTATTTGCAGAGCATAAACAGAGACACAGATGTAGGGGATAGACTTGTGGGCGTCAGGGTGAGGGGAAGGGGGGCAAGCTGAAAGTAGCATTGACATGTATAAATGGTTGGTTGTTGTTCCTCACTAAGTTGTGGCTGCCTCTTTGTGATCCCAGTGGACTGTAGCATATCAGGTCTTTGTCTACCATCTTCTGGAGTTTGCCCAAGTTATGTCCATTGAATTGGTTATGCCATCCAACCATCTCATTCTCTGCTGCTCTCTTCTCGTTTTGCTTTCAATCTTTCCCAGCATCAGAGTCATTTCCAATGAGCTGGCTATTCACATCAGGTGGCCAGAGGACTGGAGATTTAAGTACCATGTGTAAAACAGATAGCCAGTGGGAAGCTGCTGTGGAGCACAGGGGGCTCAGCTCGGTGGTGTGTGATGACCTAGAGGGGTGGAATGGGGGGCAAGGGAGGTCCCAGAGGGAGGGGTATATGTACACACGTGGCTGATTCACTTCACTGTACAGAAGAAACTAATGCTAAATTGCAAAGCAACTATACCCCAATAAAAATTAAACAGTGAGTTAGAAGTGGCAGTTACCACCACAGCTAAAAAAAAAAAAAATTCAAGGGCCCTTAAGTCATATTATAGAAAACTGAAATATTGAATCTAGAATTGAAATTCACAAAAATCTAGATGATGCAGGTAGAGTGGAGGGTTTTGGCAGAAACTTGCAGGTGCAGAGGAAGACATGAGCTTCTGAAGGCCCTCCTTTTACACTCTGTCATGTGCCAATAGTAGAGTGACTCTGCATCTCTTGCTTGAGCCAGAGCCAGCAGCGCTGGGCTGGGTGGGATCACACGCCGAGCAGGGCCTGCCAGTTCAGGTGTGCTAAGAAGGGGAGCTCCCCCTGTTTGTTGTGAGTTTGCCCAGAAATGGTTCGAAAAGAGCCTTCCCATGGCGACAGGTCTCTGGGTCCTTGAGCAAGCAGCTTCGCAGAGCAATTCTGCTGAACACACAACATTCTGGGGCCCAAGGTGAAAGAGCAGAAAATTAATTAATTGATGAGCCTGGTTTCTAGTCTTAAGAAACATGCATATACCACTGCCAAAAGATTAATGAAAAGATTTTGGGAGGAGTAAGAGCACTGTTCACCTGTGTTAAAACTAAGAATTAAATTCAATTTGTGTTCTACTTGACTGACATTATTAATAAGTTTTTCTATTCAGAGGCACAAACGTGTTCGTGAAACATTCTTTTTAAATCCTAGATGGACAAATGTATGATTAAACAATACGGACATAGTTTAGGGCCTTAGGATGTCCATGTGTGTCTGCACGCCAATGTCCAATTCACTTCTAATACAGTGAAAGTCGCTCAGTTGTGTCCGACTCTGTGATCCCATGGATTATACAGTCCATGGGATTCTCCAGGCCAAAATACTGGAGTGGGTAGCCTTTCCCTTCTCTAGGGGATCTTCCCAACTCAGGGATCAAACCCAGGTCGCCTGCATTGCAGGTGAATTCTTTACCAGCTGAGCCACAAGGGAAGCCCAAGGATACTGGAGTGGGTAGCCTATCCCTTCTCCAGCGGGTCTTCATGACCTAGGAATTGAACTGGGGTCTCCTGCATTACAGGCAGATTCTTTACCAGTTTATTGGCGATGACCCAGAACTTAGTTTTCTTGAGCCAACCCCCATTTCTATACACTATTGCATAGGAGATGATATGAGTTTTATTTCCCTATTGACTATCATCCCTGTGAGTGAGACTCTATTAAGAAAATAGGCTTTGATTCATCTTTCAGTCCCTAAATTGAGTTCAGAAAGCAGACTCTAAGGTAAACTCCTAGACTGAGTTCTCTTCACCTCAGTTGTTTTCTTTAGAATCTTATAATCCTAGAGCAATTTAAGATTTAAACTTTTGAAAGACAAGCCCTGCCTTTAAATGTGAAATTTATTCTCTGATTTTTGTCACTGTCTTTTACTAAGTCCCTTTTGTCTGCGTAGCTTATTCTCAGTTTTTTTTTTGTTGGGAAAACTAAAGGCTCATTGAGGCATGTTCATTGTAAGAGTTAGAAGGCTGTTGCACAGGTCTTGGGTGACAGTGCCATTCATTGCCTGGTGACCTCAGTCTTGCTGCAAGCTCTCAGACAAAGGATTGTCTTATTTATTTATTTTTTAATTCATGGGAGTATAATTGCTTTACAGTGTTTTGTTGGCTTTTGTTGTACAATGAAGTAAATCAGCTAGGTGTATACACATGCAGCCTCTTGAACCTCCCTCCCAGCCCCCCAGCCCCCTCCTCCAGGCTGTCCCAGAGCACTGAGCTGAGCTCTCTGTGCTTTACAGGCACTTCCCACTGGCTGTCTGCTTTACACATGGTAGGTACACATGTCAGTCCCAGTCTCCCAGTTTGTCCCTGTCTTAAAAGTGTAAAAGAGAAAATGTGTTTGGAAACAGTGAGACTTATTGTTACATGTGTGTAAGTAGCCTAGGCCATCTCCTCTCTGAAGGTACAAATGTCCATCCCAAAGCAGAGCACTTCATTCCTGGCTGGACTCGGGTCCTCCAGAATTCCGACTAGAGTGAGTGCTATAAAATGAAACTATTCATATATTTTGCAAAAGAAAAAAA
>SJYW01050351.1:264011-276307 GCA_006410735.1 Raphicerus campestris | reverse complement strand
CCAGCCCCCCAGCCCCCTCCTCCAGGCTGTCCCAGAGCACTGAGCTGAGCTCTCTGTGCTTTACAGGCACTTCCCACTGGCTGTCTGCTTTACACATGGTAGGTACACATGTCAGTCCCAGTCTCCCAGTTTGTCCCTGTCTTAAAAGTGTAAAAGAGAAAATGTGTTTGGAAACAGTGAGACTTATTGTTACATGTGTGTAAGTAGCCTAGGCCATCTCCTCTCTGAAGGTACAAATGTCCATCCCAAAGCAGAGCACTTCATTCCTGGCTGGACTCGGGTCCTCCAGAATTCCGACTAGAGTGAGTGCTATAAAATGAAACTATTCATATATTTTGCAAAAGAAAAAAAAAAAAAAAGGCAGACACACACAGAGGTCTAAAAGTAATACATAAGGAAAGTTGTTGTTCAGTTGCTAAGTTGTGTCTGACTCTTTGTGATCCCATGGACTGCAGCAAGCCAGCCTTCTCTGTCCTCCACTATCTCCTGGATTTTGCTCAGACTCGTGTCCGTTGAGTCAGTGATGCCATCCAACCATCTCAACCTCTGTTGCCCCCTTCTCCTCTTGAACTGTCTATAGTGATTTGTTAGACAAAATTTGTATGTGAAATAAAAATCCACAGTTTTTTCTTCATAGTTTTTTTTAAAATCCTTACACAGACTACTAATACAATGTATTTTTACAATATAATGCAAAAATTCTTTCTTTCTGTTTACACTTCTCATCTCTTGCCGCTTAAAGTACTTTGCTTATCTGTTCATCTTAGAAAACACTAAAAATGTTTTAGAAGTAAATTCAACACTAAAAGTAAAAAAGAAATTGTGAATGGTCAGTAATTGAAACAACAGTTTTCTAGTGAGCTTTTGTCATTCATGCCCATTTAGATAGCATATTAAATCATTATATTCATTGCAATGCCACCCCACTCCAGTACTCTTGCCTGGAAAATCCCATGGACAGAGGAGCCTGGTGGGCTGCAGTCCATGGGGTTGCTATGAGTTGGACATGACCGAGTGACTTCAGTTTCACTTTTCACTTTCATGCATTGGAGAAGGAAATGGCAACCCCCTCCATTGTTCTTGCCTGGAGAATCCCAGGGATGGGGGAGCCTGGTGGGCTGCTGTCTATGGGGTCGCACAGAGTCAGACATGACTGAAGCCACTTAGCAGCAGCAGCATATCAATTACTGTGTTTCAGTTAAGCTGGAGTCAGCAATATTGTTTCATGTAAGATATCTACTTAGGGTTCCTTGGAATGCTGGCCTCCTCATTTAATGGTCATATTTCCTTGTTTCATGGAGATGTGACTGACGCGTGGCCTTGCACACAATGTGATGCGATGTCTGTGTGTGCTGTGAAGTGCTCCCCTCAGGACAGTTGGTTGGCGCATCTGCCGCCTCCCATGGTCTGGCTTTCTTCTGATGAGGAAATTTGAGGCCTGCTCTATCAGTTGTTATTGTTTAGCTGCTTCAGTCGTGTCTGACTCTGGGACCCCATGCACTGTAGCCTGCCAGGCTCCTCTGTCCATGGGGTTCCCCAGTCAAGAATACTGGAGTGGGTTGCCACGGCCTCCTCCAGGGGATCTTCCAAACCCAGGAATCGAACTGGCATCTCTAATATCTCCTGCATTAGCAGGTGGGTTCTTTGCCACTCGCACCACCTGGGAAGCCCAATAGAGATTGTAGGGGTGTCTAATTCTGAATCCCCTGGCAGGTATAATGTGCACCTGAACTGAAGCAGATGGTGTGTTCTCGATGAATACAGATCACTTATCTGACTAAGTGTAATTTTACTTACTGATTTTTGAGGTCTATTTTAAGTTAACCCAATCACTGTAATTTAACCTTCAGCATGTATGCCTCTTAAAGTGAAGTCTCTTTTTATGTATGTGTTCCTAATTTGTTCACATCTTAGAGCAAATTGGAAATTTTGAAAAAGTGGACACTTTCCAATGTGACATAAAAAATAATGCATCTATGATAAAATTTTTTTTGCCTTGAAAATGGACAGATTTAGACATATTGTCACTTAAAAATAAGTCCTAATGCTTATCATTTCCACTTGAATTCTTACCACAAGGTAAGCAGAATATGATCTTCACTTCCACTCATTTGTGAGTTTAGATTTTGACAGAGGAATAAAACAGATTCCCTTTTAAAAAGACAGAACAAACTGCCTCATCAATTCACTATGCAGAAGGTTATGAGTAATTTGTAAATTTAAAATTGGTTCCAGAACCTACTCCCCTGAGTGAATAATGAATGGATTTCTTCAACTGACAGAAAAATGTCAGAATTATTATCTGGAACTGAATACAGACTGGAAGACTCACAGATTGCTTATGAAGTTGATAAAAACATCTTAATCCAATAGGTGCATGAATCAGTGCATATTTCATCTCTTCATAGCTGTCCTAGAGGCCAAGGCCCATAAACCCATGTTGCTCCTTATTCAGCACCCACTCTTAAGTCCTTTCTGTCCTCTGCCTTTTGCGTCAACTGCACATTAACCACCTGGGAGCCTCAAGAGTTTTGACTTTGAAATGTCAGCTGGCCTGACTGGTGCCTGCCAGTAGGTGGGTTTCAGCGAACGACTCAGCGACTCAGCGTAGTTTCAGTGTCATAGGAATTCCTAGATCTCCAGGGAACTGAGGGTTTTTGGAGCCCTGTGAGGAAACCCTTCAGGAGTCCTGGGTCTTCATTCACGGGCATATCGTCACCTTTGGGGCACTGGTCCCTGGTCTCCACTGGCTCAGTTCTGAACACCCGGCACCCACTCACCTGTCACTCCTGTCTGCAGGAATGTCCTGAACGATTTCAGTGGCTTGGAGACAAACAACACCATGGGGTGATTAACCCGCTGTCTCCCACCTTCCAAGAGCGTGTCCTTCAGTGCCCCTGCTCCTGGCAACACCTTCCTCAGGTCCCCTTATCTCAGCCTCTGCTCCTGCTTCCTTGATGCTCCTCCCTCCCCCAGTCCCCCCACACCCAGCGAGCTGCCCCCGCAGCCAGAGAGCTCCCTTGTGGGTCAGACACACCACCTATCCTTCTGCCTCGAGTGCCCCTGCCCAGAGCCAGGTTTCCCATGCTGATTTTCTGTTCTGGTGCACAGTGGGAATGCTGTTCACGTGAGAGAAACATCCTGGGACACCGGGAGTTACACACACATCCCGGGAGCTGGCCTGAACACACTGCAGGGCATCAGCAGAGCGTGTCCTCACACCCCCCGGGGCAGAGCAGGAGTGTGTGGAGTAGAGCAAGAGCCTGAACCTCGGCGCATCAGTCAGTGTCCACGGCGACTCTGCCCGTGACTGAGAATAGACCAAAGTCCAGAGGTTTCAACCGTGTGAGCAGAGCTCTGTGCACCATCCCAGGCTGTCTGTGGGGGTTCCTGCCTGACTTCCTCTCTCCTGAACCTCTCGGCTCCCGCACACGACAGCCCCACGGTGCAGCCCTAGGGCACTGCTGTCACCCACCCGTGCCCACCTCCGTACCCACTTCCATCCCCAGACTCCTTCGTGACTCGGGAGAGTCCACTCAGGATTTGACTGATGGCCCCAAGGCCATGAGTGCAGGAGTCCCTCCTGACATCCCCCTCCTTCAAGGAGTGTGTGTGCCCTTCCAGAGTGCAGCCGTGTGCCATCCCTTGCCAGTGGTTGGTACCCCATCAGGAAAAGACCCTAATTCCCTCCTTCCACAGAAAGCCACCCCTGCAGCGCTGTGCAGGATCCCGGCCACCTCCCAGATACTCAGAGAGACGGAAGCAAACACCCAAGCTGAGATCAGTGGGCCAGAGCACCGCGGAAGAGGGAAACGTTCCTCCCAACTCTCCCGGTGTTCCCAGAGCACGAAATCTCCTTAACTGGACTTCCCACATCTCTTTGAGGATGGACCTGAACGTGACTGGTCGTGCAAAGTTAGAGACTGAACATTCTCATGAATAAAGGAAGAATATTTGGATTTTCAGGCATCAGTTTAGGAAGAGACACAAGTCATGAGAATGGAGGTGACCCAGAATTACGCTCTTTCCTCCCAGACTCTGGAGTCAGCTCAGATTGCACCTGTCCTGCGGAGTCTTCCTTGACTTTATTGTGTATTGCCTGTGGCTGACTTTTGTTATTAAACATGGCCTTGCTTTTTTTGCCTTTACCTTTTCCTCCAGATTTTCAGTTTCTGCAGTGCAGTGACACTTCCTGCTTTTCAGAGTATTTAGGGCAGCACCTTATTCAGGAAGTGGGCCTTGAGGATGTTTGTAAAATGCTAATTAGAAGTGTATGGACCCAAAGGCATCTGCATGCATCCCCCAGCTTCAGAATCTGCTCTCCACACAAGCGGGCTGTGCTCCATGCCCCTTCACCCGGGCTTCATGGGCAGTCCCTGAAGCCGTATTGTGAGACTGGAGTGTCAAGTGTATTTCACAGGTGAGGAGGCGCTGGGGCCCAGTGAGTGGTGTGTCAGGAAGCCCACACTCAGCTCCAAATTTACCTTCCTGGCTGGTGCTTTTTCCATTAGAGCTGTAGTTGATGTAAAATAAAATAACATGTACTGTTGAGGCCCCTTATTCATTTCTTTTTGCCAGGGAAAATGTCCCTATTTGCAAAGGTTCCTGTGGGTAAAACCAAAACTCTGAAAGCATAAATTCTTACTCTTAAGCCAGTTCTAATAGAACAAGAAAGGGGTGTGTATGTGTGTGTGTCTGTGTGTGTGTGAAGGAGGGGTTGAGGAAAATAGAGAAAGACAGCCAAAAATAGATCCAGTGGCTGGGCCACTGAAGTGCATTTAAGAACAGAATGTCTAATAGTTAACCTCACAAAGAGCGTTAGTCACTCAGTCATTGTCTGACTCTTTTGCGACCTGACTGTAGCCCACGAGGCTCCTCTGTCCATGGGGTTCTCCAGGCAAGAATACTGGAGCGGGTTGCCATGCCCTCCTCCAGGGGATCTTCCCAACCCAGGGATTGAAACTGGGTCTCCTGTGTCTCCTGCATTGGCAGGTGGATTCTTCTTCTTCTTTTTTAAAGGATAATTGCTTTATAGAATTTTGTTGTTTTCTGTCAAACCTCAACATGAATCAGCCACAGGTATATGTGTATATATATATATATCCCCTCCCCTTTGAACCTCCCTCCCATCTCCCACCCCATCCTACCCCTCTAGTTTGCTACAGAACCCCTGTTTGAGTTTCCTTAGCCATACAGTGAATTTCTGTTNCTATTCCATTGTCTGTTTTTGTGTCAGTATCATGCAGTTTTAAATTACTATAGCTTTGTAGTATAGTTCGAAATCAGGGCACATGATACCTCCAATTTTGTTTTTTCCCATTGAAATTGTTTTGGTGATTTGGGGTCTTTCGTGATTCCATAAAAATTTTAGGATTATTTATTCCAGTTCTTTACAAAAACATCACTGTTATTTTGACAGGGGTTACATTGAATCTGTAGGTGGCTTTGGGTAGTATGGACACTTTAACAATAATTCTTCCAAGCTGTGAGCATGGTATATCTTTCCTTTAATTTGTGTAGTCTTCAGTTTCTTTCATCAGAGTCTTATGGTTTTCAGAGTATAGATCTTTCATTTTCTTAATTTAGTTTATTCCTAGGTATTTAATTAGTTTTAATGCACTTGTAAATGGGATTGTTTTCTTTTTTCTAAATTTCTCTTTCTTACAGGTCAGTATTAGTGCACAGAAATGCAACCAATTCACGTGTATCATTTTTGTATCTCCCAGCACTACTTAAATTATTAGTTCTAAGAGCTTATTGATAGGATTTTTAGGATTTCTATATATAAAATCACATCATCTACAAATAGTGACAGTTTGGCTTGCTCATTTCCTTTTAAAAAGTTTTTTTTCCTTTTTAAATTATTTATTTTTATTGAAGGATAATTGCTTTACAGAATTTTGTTTTCTGTCAAACCTCAACATGAATCATCCATAGGTATACATATATCCCCTCCCATCTGAACCTCCCTCCCATCTCCTGCCCCATCCCACCCCTCTAGTGATACAGAGCCTCTGTTTGAGTTTCCTGAGCTATACAGCAAATTCCCGTTGGCTATCTATTTTACATATGGTAATGTAAGTTTCCATGTTACTCTTTCCATACATCTCACCCTCTCCTCCCCTCTCCCCAAGTCCATAAGTCTATTCTCTATGTCTGTTTCTCCATTGCTGCCCTGTAAATAAATTCTTCAGTACCATTTTTTTATATTCCCTATATGTGTGTTAGAATACAGTATTTATTTTTCTCTTTCTGACTCACTTCACTGTATAATAGGTTCTAGGTTCATCCTCATCAGAACTGACCACTGAACTCACCTGGGAAGCCCAAGGAAATATACATCTAGTGTGTAATAAAAATAAAGCTTAGTGATCTGATGACCACCATAGCTACTGATATTAAGATATGCTAAATCATTTCAGTTGTGTCTGACTCTCTGTGACACTATGAACTGTAAACTGCCAACTTCTCTGTTCGTGGGATTCTCCAGGCGACAATACTGGAGTGGGTTGCCATGCTCTCCTTGAAGGGATCTTCCCTGATATTAAGATCAGTTCAGTTCAGTTCAGTCGCTCAGTCGTGTCCAACTCTTTGCGACCCCATGAATTGCAGCACGCCAGGCCTCCCTGTCCATCACCAACTCCTGGAGTTCACTCAGACTCACGTCCATCGAGTNGCTGGGGCCCAGTGAGTGGTGTGTCAGGAAGCCCACACTCAGCTCCAAATTTACCTTCCTGGCTGGTGCTTTTTCCATTAGAGCTGTAGTTGATGTAAAATAAAATATCATGTACTGTTGAGGCCCCTTATTCATTTCTTTTTGCCAGGGAAAATGTCCCTATTTGCAAAGGTTCCTGTGGGTAAAACCAAAACTCTGAAAGCATAAATTCTTACTCTTAAGCCAGTTCTAATAGAACAAGAAAGGGGTGTGTATGTGTGTGTGTCTGTGTGTGTGTGAAGGAGGGGTTGAGGAAAATAGAGAAAGACAGCCAAAAATAGATCCAGTGGCTGGGCCACTGAAGTGCATTTAAGAACAGAATGTCTAATAGTTAACCTCACAAAGAGCGTTAGTCACTCAGTCATTGTCTGACTCTTTTGCGACCTGACTGTAGCCCACGAGGCTCCTCTGTCCATGGGGTTCTCCAGGCAAGAATACTGGAGCGGGTTGCCATGCCCTCCTCCAGGGGATCTTCCCAACCCAGGGATTGAAACTGGGTCTCCTGTGTCTCCTGCATTGGCAGGTGGATTCTTCTTCTTCTTTTTTAAAGGATAATTGCTTTATAGAATTTTGTTGTTTTCTGTCAAACCTCAACATGAATCAGCCACAGGTATATGTGTATATATATATATATCCCCTCCCCTTTGAACCTCCCTCCCATCTCCCACCCCATCCTACCCCTCTAGTTTGCTACAGAACCCCTGTTTGAGTTTCCTTAGCCATACAGTGAATTTCTGTTGGCTGTCTATTTTACATAGTTTCTATGTTTGCATGTTACTCTTTCCATACATCTCACCCTCTCCTCCCCTCTCCCCAAGTCCATAAGTCTATTCTCTATGTCTGTTTCTCCATTGCTGCCCTGTAAATAAATTCTTCAGTACCATTTTTTTATATTCCCTATATGTGTGTTAGAATACAGTATTTATTTTTCTCTTTCTGACTCACTTCACTGTATAATAGGTTCTAGGTTCATCCTCATCAGAACTGACCACTGAACTCACCTGGGAAGCCCAAGGAAATATACATCTAGTGTGTAATAAAAATAAAGCTTAGTGATCTGATGACCACCATAGCTACTGATATTAAGATATGCTAAATCATTTCAGTTGTGTCTGACTCTCTGTGACACTATGAACTGTAAACTGCCAACTTCTCTGTTCGTGGGATTCTCCAGGCGACAATACTGGAGTGGGTTGCCATGCTCTCCTTGAAGGGATCTTCCCTGATATTAAGATCAGTTCAGTTCAGTTCAGTCGCTCAGTCGTGTCCAACTCTTTGCGACCCCATGAATTGCAGCACGCCAGGCCTCCCTGTCCATCACCAACTCCTGGAGTTCACTCAGACTCACGTCCATCGAGTCCGTGATGCCATCCAGCCATCTCATCCTTGGTCGTCCCCTTCTCCTCATGCCCCCAATCCCTCCCAGGATCAGAGTCTTTTCCAATGAGTCAACTCTTCGCATGAGGTGCCCAAAGTACTGGAGTTTCAGCTTTAGCTGAAGGGCTGATCTCCTTCAGAATAGGCTGAGTTATGTTCGCAAACTGATGCAGAAGTGTTTATGACTATGAACTGGTTACTGAATTAGTTTCTGTAAGATCTGTACAACTTAGATGGATGTTAAGGAGTGTAAGAAAAGGATGGAGGAACCTGGATTCAACTACACAGTCTCTGATGATTGTGGTCCAGGAATGTCTTCCCTCACAGGACTTTATATTTTGAGGAAACAGTTATGAAAGAAGATGTAACTGAAGATAACTTTGAATAACAGGTATTGTGAACATTATCTTAATAATATGTAGTAGAACATTATAAAACTTACCTTCTTCAGAATGAATTAATGGTATCAAATGACTGCTTTCTCTTGAAGCCTCAAAATATTCAATTCCTAATCCCAGGAATCTAAGATGCTCCCATGTTTGTAGGTGTGATTAAGTGAAGGGGTTTGAAGTGGAGAGTATCCTGGATTATCTGGGGGCCCTGAATAAAGTCCTACCTATTGAGTCAGAGGGAGAGTTGACTGCTACAGGTGACGTGAAGTTGACAGCAAGCTGCTGCAATGCAGGCTGTGAGGATGAAGGAAGGGCACTTGTGCAGGGAGGTAGGTGACTTCTAGCTGCTGAAAGGGTGAAGAGATCCCCTTCCTAGAGGCTCCAGGAGGACCTAGCCCTGGGCACAGCAGCCTGGTGAGACTGATTTCAGGTTCCTGACTTCAGAGCTGTCAGAGAATACATTGGTATTGTCTCCACCTTTCTGATACTTTGTTATAGAAGTAACAGAAAATGAAGCCTTCACCTTGGAATCCTCCTCTCCGTGTGTTCTCCCAGCCTGGACTCTTAGCTCATGAACTTGCTCAATCCATTAGGAACCCCACCCACTCGTCAAATGATACCCTTAAGCCAGCCCCCCAAAATTCATAAATATCCAGCCTTCCCCTGCATCTCGAGACACTGTTAAGACTGTCAAAGTAGAATTTCCCCTTCTATTCAATCTGCTTTATTGTTGGAGTGCTTTGGTGCCATTTCTAGGAAGCCCGCATTTGATATGATACAATGAGGAAATCTGAAATAACATTCTGTCTGGATGAATAAAAGGTAATGGGTTGTTACTGTTTTGTAAGTAAATAAAGACTGTCACTGAAGTTACCAGAAAGACTAGGTTTCATAGTTTAAAAGATCTTGGAAGCATTTCATGTGACTGATGCCAATTAATGAGGATTGTAAGAAGATTATTGCTATTTGGTAACTCTGTCCAGGGTCTTTCAGAATAAACAGAAAAAAGACATAGGGTTGAGATTATGAATTACAGAAGAAACAATAATATATAGAGATATAACTTAGGATATTATATTTAATGTATACATCCCTAGGAGAGAGCATAACTATGGAAGAAAAGCAATAATAAATAATAAAATAAAACTAATAAATAATATAATCATAATAAATATATAACAATAGCAAAATAATATATCACTATATGAAATACAAATAAAATAAAATAAAAATAGAGAAAAATGCATCATAAAAAATTCAAGCAGTGAAAGAATCACATCCTTGTGATGTGATAAGGAAGGACCATCTTGTCTCAGGGAATACTAATGAAAAATATCAAGGTCAGCACTTAAGGGACAACATTTATACATATTCCAGTTGCTTACAAGGGACATAATCAAATTGGAATCTGAATTCTCCCTCATAAAATTAAATTTTAGAAAGCATTTATTTGATCAGTCTTTCCAGACTTCAGAGGAAACAACTGAGGATTCAAAGTTTTAAACCCAGTGAACTATAAATTGAAAGAAAGGACAAAAGAAGAAGTTACCACTTACATACCATTTTCAAATCATAGTAAGAATGATTCAGCCCAGTAAAGCTGACAGTGGAATGAAGGAAGTGATGTGAAGAACAGAAGTAATTCCATACTCTTAGCACCTCAATCCAGAAATAATGGCACCCACTGAGTTTCCAGTATGTCTCAAGAGTCATGGTAATTTATGCCTTATCTAACTCCCAGGAATTAAACAATCAGAAGTACAAACAAGATGCATGAATCTTAGGTCACTTTCTGTTCAACATCACAAACTTATTGATGGGTGCAGACTAGCACCCACTCCAGTCTGAATCCACCCTGCCCCTCTGTGTGCTTTTAAAATTTAATTTATATTGGAATATGGTTCATACACAGTGTTGGGTTAGTTTTAGGAACAGCAAAGTGGTTCAGTTATACATATACATGTATTCATTCTCTCTCAGATTCTTTCTTCATATAAGAGTATTAGGTAGAGTTTCCCTGTGCTGTACGATAGGCCCTTGTTGATTATCTCTTTTATACATATCAATGTGTATATATCAGTCCCAAGCTCCTAATTTACTACTATCCCCAATGTTTCCACTTTGGTCACCTTAAGTTTGTGGGTTTTTTTTTTTTTAATTATTTTTTGATGGTATCTAGTCCTATCAGTTCATGGCAAATAGATGGGGAAATGGTGGAAACAGTGGCTGACTTTATTTTTTTGGCCTCCAAAATCACTGCAGATGGTGACTGCAGCCATGAAATTAAAAGATGCTTACTCCTTGGAAGGAAAGTTATGAGCAAATTAGACAGCATATTAAAAAGCAGAGACATTACTTTGCCAACAAAGATCCATCTAGTCAAGGCTATAGTTTTTCCAGTAGTCATGTATGGATGTGAGAGTTGGACTACAAAGAAAACTCAGTGCTAATAAGAATTGGTGATTTTGAACTGTGGTGTTGGAGAAGACTTTTGAGAGTCCCTTGAGCTGCAAGGAGATCCAACCAGTCCATCCTAAAGGAGATCAGTCCTGGGTGTTCACTGGAAGGATTGATGTTGAAGCTGAAACTCCAATACTTAGGCACCTGATATGAAGAGCTGATTCATTTGAAAAAACACTGATTTGGGGAAAGATTGAGGGCAGGAGGAGATGGGGATGACAGAGGATGCGATGGTTGGATGGCATCAGCAACTCGATGGACTTGGGTTTGGGTAGACGCATGTGATGGAGAGGGAGTCCTGGCGTGCTGCGGTCCATGGGGTCACAATGAGTCAGACACGACTGAGCGACTGAACTGAACTGAACTGATTCATTTATTTTAACTGGAGGGTAAGTATAATACTGTGATGGTTTTTGCCATATGTCAGTAGGAAACAGCCCCAGGTACACATGTGTCCCCCATCCTGAGCCCCCTCCCACCTTCCTCCCCACCCTCTCCCTCTAGGTTGTCCCAGAGCACTGGCGTTCGGTGTCCTGTGTCATTCGTTGAACTCACACTGGTCGTGTATTTTACACACGGTAATGTACCCATTCTCTCAAATCATCCCACCCTTGCCTTTTCCCCCTGAGTCCAAAAGTCTGTTCTTTATGTCTGTGTCTCCTTTGCTGCCCTGCATGTAGGATGGTCGGTACTGTCTTCCTAAATTCCACATATGTGCATTACTATATAGTATTTGTCTTTCTCTTTCTAACTTACTTCAGAAAGAAATAGGCTTTGATTTGCATTTTTCTGATAATGAGTGATGTTGAGCAACTTTTCATGTGGACCACAATGAGTTACCATTTCACACCAGTCAGAATGGCTGTGATCCAAAAGTCTACAAGCAATAAATGCTGGAGAGGATGTGGAGAAAAGGGAACCCTATTACACTGTTGGTGGGAATGCAAACTAGTATAGCCATTATGGAAAACAGTGTGGAGATTCCTTAAAAAACTGCAAATAGAACTGCCTTATGACCCAGCAATCCCACTGCTGGGCATACACACCGAGGAAACCAGAATTGAAAGAGACACATGTACCCCAATGTTCATTGCAGCATTGTTTATAATTGCCAGGACATGGAAGCAACCTAGATGTCCATCAGCAGATGAATGGATAAGAAAGCAGTGGTACATATACACAATGGAGTATTACTCAGCCCTTAAAAAGAATAAATTTGACTCAGTTCTAATGAGATGGATGAAACTGGAGCCGATTATACAGAGTGAAGTAAGCCAGAAAGAAAAACACCAATACAGTATACTGACACATATATATGGAATTTAGAAAGATAGTAATGATGACCCTGTAAG
>SJYW01050351.1:230136-249430 GCA_006410735.1 Raphicerus campestris | reverse complement strand
ACTTTACAATACTGTATTGGTTTTGCCATACAGTGACATGAATCCACCATGGGTGTCCATGAGTTCCCAATCCTGAATCCCCCTCCCACCTCCCACCCCATATCATCTGTCTGGATTATCCCCATGCACCAGCCCCAAGCATCCTATATCCTGTGTCGAACATAGACTGGCGATTTGTTTCTTACATAGTATACATGTTTCAATGCCATTCTCCCAAACCATCCCACCCTCTCCCTCTCCCACAGAGTCCAAAAGTCTGTTCTATGCATCTGTGTCTCTTTTGCTGTCTTGCATACAGGGTTATCATTACCATCTTTCTAAATTCCATATATATGTGTTAGTATACCGTATTGTTGTTTTTCTTTCTGGCTTACTTCACTCTGTATAATCGGCTCCAGTTTCATCCACCTCTTTATAGAATTGATTCAAATGTATTCTTTTTAATGGCTGAATAATACTCCATTGTGTATATGTACCACAGCTTTCTTATCCATTCATCTGCTGATGGACATCTAGGTTGCTTCCATGTCCTGGCTATAATAAACAGTGCTGTGATGAACATTGGGGTACACGTGTCTCTTTCAATTCTGGTTTCCTCAGTGTGTATACCCAGCAGTGCGATTGCTGGGTCATGAATAATAATAATAAGAAGAAGAAGAAGAAGAAGAAAAAGAAGAAGAAGAAGTCACTCAGTTGTGTCCGACTCTTGCGACCCCGTGGACCGTAACCTACTAGGCTTCTCCATCCATGGGATTCTCCAGGCAAGAATACTAGAGTGGATTGCCATTTCCTTCTCCAGGGGATCTTCCCAACCCAGAGAATGAACCCAGGTCTCCCGCATTGGAGGCAGACGCTTTAAACTCTGAGCCACCAGGGAAGCCCTTGTTGGGTCATAAGGCAGTTCTATTTGTAGTTTTTAAAGGAATCTCCACACTGTTCTCCATAGTGGCTGTACTAGTTTGTATTCCCACCAACAGTGTAAGAGGGTTCCCTTTTCTCCACACCCTCTCTAGCATTTATTGCTTGTAGACTTTTGGATCGCAGCCATTCTGACTGGTGTGAAATGGTACCTTATTGTGGTTTTGATTTGCATTTCTCTGATAATGAGTGATGTTGAGCATCTTTTCATGTGTTTGTTAGCCATCTATATGTCTTCTTTGGAGAAATGTCTATTTAGTTCTTTGGCGCATTTTTTGATTGGGTCATTTATTTTCTGAAATTGAGCTGCATAAGTTGCTTGTATATTTTTGAGATTAGTTGTTCCTCAGTTGCTTCATTTGCTATTATTTTCTCCCATTCCGAAGGCTGTCTTTTCACCTTGCTTATAGTTTCCTTTGTTGTGCAGAAGCTTTTAATTTTCATTAGATCCCATTCATTTATTTTTGCTTTTATTTCCAGTATTCTGGGAGGTGGATCATAAAGGATCCTGCTGTGATGTATGTCGCAAAGTGTTTTGCCTATGTTCTCCTCTAGGAGTTTTATAGTTTCTGGTCTTACGTTTAGATCTTTAATCCATTTTGAGTTTATTTTTGTGTATGGTGTTAGAAAGTATTCTAGTTTCATTCTTTTACAAGTGGTTGACCAGTTTTCCCAGCACCACTTGTTAAAGAGATTGTTTTAGATTACACATATTTGTGATACCATATATTATTTGTCTTTCTCTGTCTTAGTGTGATAATGTCTGGGTCCACTCATGTTTCAGCAAATAGCATTACTTTATTCTTTTTACAGCTTAGTAATATTCCATTGTTTATATGTAGCATATCCCCTTTATCCATTCATCTGTTGATGAACGCTTATGTTGTGTCCATGTCTTGACTGTTGCAAATAGTGCTGCTCTGAACACTGGGGGTGTATCCTATTTCTCATTATAACCATTAGCTTCAACCTGTAACTCCACTTAGATTTTTATTGTTCTTCTGAGAGTTTCATGGGACTCTACCATTTTCAAGAATCAACTTTATATAAAATTAGAAATGTTAACTTTGTTGAGATGTAAAATGAAAACTGCAAGTCTTATAGGTAACTGCAGATAAATTTGTAGTACTTTCCATTTTTTATCTCAGAAATTAATAGTAAATGCTTTAAAATATTGTTGATCTGTAATTGTTTCTACCATGTAACATTAACAAGTTGATCACTGAACATAACAGTTTTCATGACTTTATGGAATTTTTTCTGATCAAAATCAGGTAGGAGGAACAAAGTCGACTATCTTCTCAGTTTCCTTCTGTTATTAAAGGAACACTTATAGCATTAAATGCAGATGTTAGAAAAGATTATCAAATTAAAAATTTAAGATTTCATGATAAAAAATAGGAAAGATAGTGGAAGATTACACTAAAATTAACAGAAGGTAGGAAATGATAAAGACAAAGTAGACATCAATAACAGAGAAGGCAATGGCACTGCACTCCAGTACTCTTGCCTGGAAAATCCATGGACAGAGGAGCCTGGTAGGCTGCAGTTCATGGGGTCGCTAAGAGTTGGACGTGACTGAGCGACTTCATTTTCACTTTTTACTTTCATGCATTGGAGAAGGAAATGGCAATCCCCTCCAATGTTCTTGCCTGGAGAATCCCAGGGGTGGGGATGCCTGGTGGGCTGCTGTCTATGGGGTCGCACAGAGTCAGACACAACTGAAGCGACTTAGCAGCAGCAGCAGCAGCAGCAGCAGCAGAAGTCAATAAAACTGAAGAGAAAAATACATGAAAGAAATGAAATTCAAGAAAGGAATCATAAGCTTGTATTCTGAACAACAGTAGAATTGGTAAAACTCCAGCCAGGCTAACAAAAACAGAAAAAATACAAACTATAAATATGAATATAGCTGAGACATCATTATGAAAAAGGAATGTTAAGAACAGTTCCATGCCCATAAATATGATAATTTAAATTCCTTTTCCTTGGTAGACAAAAACTATCAAGCTTTACTCAAGAAAAACAAATAAGATGAATAGCCAGATCCTATTCACTTTCCCAAATTCATAATTAACATTGCATCAAGAGGAAGAACTTCAGGCACATAGTTTCACTGGAGATTTTTATCAATCATTCAAGGAATAAATAATAGCCAATTTCACAAATTCTTTTATAAAAAATAGAAGAGAACACTTTCTACCTCATTTTGTGGAGCCAGAATTGCACTAACCCCAAACCTAACCATTACAAGAAAAGAAAATTACAGAACAGTAACTTAGTAGGTGATTGCAGCCATGAAATTAAAAGATAATTGCTCCTTGGGAGAAAAGCTATGACAAACCTAGACAGTGTGTTAAAAAGAAGAGACATCATTTTGCCTACCAAAGTCCATCTAGCCAAAGCTATAGTATTTCCAGTAGTCATGTATGGATGTGAGAATTGGCCCATAAAGAAGGCTGAGTGCTAAAGAATTGATGCTTTTGAACTGTGGTGATCGAGAGGACTCTTGCAAGTTCTTTGGACAGCAAGGGGATCCAACCAGTCAATCCTAAAATTGAATTCATTGGAAGGAATATTCATTGGAAGGACTGATGCTGAAGCTGGAGCTCCAATACTTTGACCACCTGATGCAAAGAACTGGCACATTGGAAAAGACCCTGATGCTGGGAAAGATTGAAGGCAGGAGAAGGGGGTGGCAGAGGATTAAATGGTTGGATGGCATCACTGACTCAATGGACGTGAGTTTGAGCAAACACTGGACATAGTGAAGGATAGGGAACCCTGGCATGCTGCAGAACATGGGGTCATAAAGAGTCAAACATGACTTAATGAATGAACAACAACAACTCTTAGTAACATAGATGCAAAAGTGCCCAATCTAAGAAAATCCAGTGCAGCTATATGTAAAAACAATAAGTAGCATGACCAAATAAGGATTTTTACAAGAATGCAAGACTGATTTGATGTTCAAAAATCAATCAGTTTATTTTATTATACCAGAAATCAAAGGGACTAAAACAGCTGAAACAGATTTGAAAAAGAAAAACATAATTAGAGGAATAATGCTGATTTTAAGAATTATTATGAAGTCACAGTATGAATGAGATTGTGATGTTGGCTAATGTTCTAGAAAATAAGATGAACGGAACAGAATAGAGAATGAAATTACAGACAAATAATCTTGAGTAAGATGTAAAAGCAGTTCAATGGAGAAAGAATAGTTTTCCCAAGAAATGGGCCTATAGAAAGTGAACATCAATGTGCTAAAAATTTAATCTTGACTTATACCTCCCACCTTATACAAAAATTAACCCTCACTTTATCTTAGGCCTAAATAGAAATTTTAAGTGTGTGAAATATCTGGAAGAAAATATAGAAGAAAATCTACATGACTTTGGGTTAGTCAAAAGTTTTTAGTCACGACAACAAAAATGTAATTTATAAAGACAAAAAGATAAATTGAACTTTGTCAAAACTGAAAACTTTTGTTCTGTGAAAAATATTAAAAAATGAAGACAGGGAATTCCCTGTTTGTTCAGTGGTTAGGACTGCATGCTTCCATTGCAGGGAGCATGGGTTTGAAACCTGGTTGGGAACCTAAGATTCTACAAGACATGTGGCTTGGTGAGGGTGGGGGGTTGCGGGGGGAGGACAAGTAACAGAATGGAAGAAAATATTTGTAAATCATTCCCTCATGGGTCAGTGGTAAAGAATCTGCCAGCAATACAGGAGACCTGGGTTCAATCCCTGGATTGGCAAGATCCCCTGGAGAAGGGAATGGCAACCCAACTCCAGTGTTCTTGCCTGGAGAATCCCATGGACAGAGGAGCCTGGCAGGCTACAATCCATGGAGTCACAGAGTCAACACAACTGAGCGACTAACACTTAAAGATATACAAGAGATAAGCAGACACATTTTCAATGACGGTATGGTAAATAAATGTATGAAAAACTATTGACATCATTTACGTTAAGAAGTTCGACATAAAGCGACAGTGAGATATCGCTGCATACATTGCTGGGTGGAAGGCAAAACTGTGGGCTGCTGAGGAATAACAACTGGGCAGTTTCTTATAAAGTTTAAACACAGTCTTATCATACAGTCTGATGATCTCAGTCCTAGATATTTGTCTAAAAGCAATGGAACCCCATGTTTATTCAAAAACCTTAATTTAAGTGTTCTTAGAAGCTTTATTCGTAATTGCTAAAAGTTGAAAACAAGCCAGATGTCCTTCAAACTGAATAGATAAACAGACTGCAGAACACCTATTCAATACTGCTTTTCAGCCATAAAATGACAGCTTCTGAGTCATTCAACAAATTGGATACATGTTAAATGCATTCTACTAAGTGAAAGAAGTAAATCCAAAAGGTTTTATAGTCTGTGATTCCATTTATGTGAAAATCTGGAAACTAGTAGAACTAGAGTAATGGTAACTAGGTCAGTGTTTGCCAGGGTTTGAGGGCTGGGGTCTTTGTTAACTCCTGACAGGAAGTGTGTATGGTGTTTGGGGTGATGGAAGTGTCTATAAGGAAATATATTGAATCCATAACTCAAAACTCTTACAACTGTATGCTACAAAGAACATATTTTACCACCCATGAATTTAACAAAACGAGCTATGATGGAGAGCAACCTGACAGGGAACACAGATTGTAGCAAAGCTGTTTAAATTGCACGTGAACCTTGTAACCACAGTCAAGTGGATTGGAAGAAAGAAAGAGCCCTAAATAACTTGGGAAAACAGTGTTTGACCAGAAACGGACACTCAGGATGAAGGGAACCCAGATAGTGTCCTCTTCCTGGCAGTTTACCATGTGTTAAATGCCATGGACATGTGTTTGCATGCGTGTGTGCTCAGTTGCTCAGTCGTGTCCAACTCTTTGCAACCCCATGGACTGTAGCCCTCCAAGCTTCTCTGTCCATGGCATCCTCCAGGCAAGAATACTGGAATGGGTTGCCATTTCCTTCTCCAGGGGATCTTCCTGACCCAGCGCTCAAACCTGCATCTCCTGAATTGGCTGGCAGATTGTCCTCCTCTGAGCCACCAGGGAAGTCTTCATGTACATGTGCAATAGAGTTAAAGAAATGAGCAGGTGCATTTTAGGTAGTTTCAGTTATAAATATGGAGAAGGTTGACATGTGGAGCCTGAATTGGATCAAATGTATCAATATTAAAACAGATGATAGACAGCTAGAGAGAGAAAAACCAGTCACCGTAGGTAACTACTGTGAACCAGCTGTGTGGACAGGGAGGTGCCTGCAAAGTCTGCTAGCATTCCTTCTATTCCACTGTCTCTGCTGGCCCAGCCAACACGCGTTTACCAAACACAGCCTTTTCTATCTCTATGTGAATTGCTTTTCCTCCTCTGAGGTCCCAACCCCCTAACCCCAACATCCTCTTTGTCTTTAGCTGAGATGTTGTTTAAGCTGAGGGTCTCAGCCATTTTGGCAAGTGACTCAGTTTTGTTGGGTCTCTCCCAGGTATACATGCTTTTCTGTCAGAGAACGTTTAACAGGAATATTCCTGTGTGCTGTTTTCTGTCTCTCATAAATCCTCTGTTTCTTATCAGTTCCTGGTAATGAGTGGAGTGGCACGCTGCTCCCAGGACTGAGGTCACGAGATAAAATGCATGCATGGATTTCCTTCAGTAAACATTCTTATGACAAAACTGTTTAGTCACGACCCTCTTTGTTGAGATATGGATTGTCTTCTGACATTATGACCATTGTTAATTCCTTGTTTCCTTGATAACAGTTGCTGTACGTCTGGTTTTCTGATCTTTATCATTGTTGAAAGAAATTCCTTATACAACAGCCTATATATACTTACAGAAAGATCATTAAAGCACCCTTGCTCCACCAGAGGCTTGGGTCCCCATGTCTGTTTTTCTTTCTCTCTCTCTCTCTCCCTCCCTCTGGCTAATTCTCTGGAGTGTGGAAATCCACCGAGCTCACTCTCCTGCCCAGGCTTTCAAGACCTCTTCAAGAAGACACCCTGTGCCTTTGTGAGCAATACAAACCTTTTTCAAGTATTTTATTGGTTCTCTACATAAACCAGGGAATATTAGCTTCTTTCTCTTTTTCACTTTTTTATTGTTGATCTGGAACACAGGTTCTGGTCCATTAAAGGACCACAACACTTTTCAACTTCTGTGTGACTTTCTCCTGTTCATCTGTCTCATGCCCATTTAATTCTTAGACCAGCCAGAAGAACCTAGACAGATGGAAAATTCTTCCTCCCTGACAGGGCTGTTATTTGTACTTATTTTGGCCTGTAAAAACTAAAATAACATTTTCTGAAACAATTTTCCAATCTCTGAAGCATTCAAATTAGTCCAAATCAGTATTATATGTGAGAGAAAGACCAAGTTCACTAAGGGAGGCAATCAGAAGTCACTGACCTCCTCTTGAAGGAGAACTTGACACATCCCTGTATGGTCACCCTACAGTGTTTGGAATGTGTCTGAAATGACACAGAGAAGAAGTGCAGGGACTGAGGTCTCCAGGAGCTTTTGTAGGTTATTAAGTCATCGTAGGTTCAGGTGTGAACTTGGCTGCACCAAAAATTCTCACTTCAAAACCAGTAATTTGTGTGTCATTGAGGGTTCATAAATCTGACCCAACTTTGCTTTGAAGGAACTACTGTACTCACTGTGAATATTTGCCTTTTTAAAATATGAGTTACATGCTTGATTAAACACACAGCAGTCGATACACAGGTGATGAAAGGTACACAGAAAGTGTGTGGCCCCACGTACAGTGCCTCTATCTTTATGCACACTTGTTGGTTTTTTTTTTACCCTTTAAAACAATGACATTTTGAGACTGGCAACTAAATGAAAGCTTCAGTTCAGTTCAGTTCAGTTGCTCAGTCGTGTCCGACTCTCTGCAACACCATGAATCGCAGCACGCCAGGCCTCCCTGTCCATCACTAACTCCCAGAGTTCACTCAAAATCATGTCCATCGAGTCTGTGATGCCATCCAGCCATCTCACCCTCTGTAGTTCCCTTCTCTTCCTGCCCTCAATCCCTCCCAGCATCAGGGTTTTTTCCAATGAATCAGCTCTTCACATGAGGTGGCCAAGTACTGGAGTTTCAGCTTCAGCATCAATCCTTCCAATGAACACCCAGAACTGGTCTCCTTCAGGATGGACTGAGTGGACCTCCTTGCAGTTCAGGAGACTCTTAAAAGTCTTCTCCAACACCACAGTTCAAAAGCATCAATTCTTTAGCACTCTGGTTTCTTTACAGTCCAACTCTCACATCCATACATGACCACTGGAAAAACCATAGCCTTTATTAAATAAATGGACCTTTGTTGGCAAAGTAATATCTCTCCTTTGTAATATGCTGGCTAGGTTGGTCATAACTTTCCTTCCAAGGAGTAAGCATCTTTTAATTTCATGGCTGCAATCACCATCTGCAGTAATTTTCAAGCCCCCTAAAATAAAGTCTGACACTGTTACCCATCGATTTGCCATGAAGTGATGGGACCAGATGCCATTATCTTCGTTTTCTGAATGTTGAGCTTTAAGCCAACTTTTTCGCTCTCCTCTTTCACTTTCATTGAGAGGTTTTTTAGTTCCTCTTCACTTTCTGCCATAAGGGTAGTTTCATTTGCATATCTGAGTTTATTGATATTTCTTCCAGCGATCTTGATTCCAGCTTGTGCTTCTTCCAGCCCAGCGTTTCTCATGATGTACTCTGCATATAAGTTCAATAAGCAGGGTGATAATATATAGCTTTGACTTACTCCTTTTCCTATTTGGAACCAGTCTGTTGTTCCATGTGCAGATCTAACTGTTGCTTCCTGACCTGCATACAGGTTTCTCAAGAGGCAGGTCAGGTGGTCTGGTGTTCCTATATCTCTTTCAGAATTTTCCACAGTATATTGTGATCCACACAGTCAGTCAAAGGCTTTGGCATAGTCAATAAAGCAGAGATAGATGTATTTCTGGAACTCTGTTGCTTTTTCAGTGATTCATTGGATGTTAGCCATTTGGTCTCTGGTTCCTCTGCCTTTTCTAAAACCAGCTTGAACACCTGGAAGTTCACGGTTCATGTATTGTGGAAGCCTGGCTTGGAGAATTTTGAGCATTACTTTACTAGCATGTGAGATGAGTGCAATTGTGCAGTAGTTTGAGCATTATTTGGCATTGCTTTTCTTTGGGACTGGAATGAAAACTGACCTTTTCCAGTCCTGTGGCCACTGCTGAGTTTTCCAAATTTGCTGGCATAATGAATGCAGCACTTTCACAGCATTGTCTTTCAGGATTTGAAATAGCTCCACTGGAATTCCATCACCTCCACTAGCTTTGTTCGTAGTGAAGTCAAGTAAGGTCCATTCCAGGATGCCTGACTCTAGGTGAGTTCTCACACCATTGTGATTATCTGGGTCATGAAGCTCTTTTTTTTTTTTTTTTTTGTACAGTTCTTCTGTGTATTCTTGCCACCTCTTCTTCATATTTTCTTCTGTTGGAGCTGAAGAAGCTGAAGTTTCTGTCCTTTATTGAGCCCATCTTTGCATGAAATCTTTCCTTGGGATCTTGAATTTTCTTGAGGAAATCTCTAGTCTTTCCCATTCTGTTGTTTTCCTCTATTTATTTGCATTGATCGCTGAGGGAGGCTTTCTTATCTCTCCTTGCTGTTCTTTGGAATTCTGCATTCAGATGCTTATATCTTTGCCTTTCTCCTTTGCTTTTCGCTTCTCTTCTTTTTACAGCTATTTGTAAGGCCTCCCCAGACAGCCATTTTGCTTTTTTGCATTTATTTCCCATGGAGATGGTCTTGATCCCTGTCTCGTGCACAATGTCATGAACCTCCGTCCGTAGTTCATCAGGCACTCTGTCTATCAGATCTAGTCCCTTATAGCTATTTCTCACTTCCACTCTATAATCGTAAGGAATTTGATTTAGGTCATACCTGAATGGTCTAGTGGTTTTCCCTACTTTCTTCAATTTAAGTCTGATTTTAGCAATAAGGAGTTCATGATCTGAGCCACAGTCAGCCCCCAGTCTTGTTTTTGCTGACTGTATAGAGCTTCTCCATCTTTGACTGCAAAGAATATAATCAGTCTGATTTCAGTGTTGACCATCTGGTTATGCCCATGTGTAGAGTCATCTCTTGTGTTGTTGGAAGAGGGTGTTTGCTGTGACCAGTGCATTCTCTTGGCAAAACTCTATTAGCCTTTGTCCTGCTTCATTCTTTACTCCAAGGCCAAATTTGCCTGTTTTCCAGGTGTTTCTTGACTTCCTACTTTTGCATTCTAGTCCCCTGTAATGAAAAGGACATCTTTTTTGGGTTTTAATACTAAAAGGCCTTGTAGGTCTTCATAGAAACGCTCAACTTCAGCTTCTTCAGCATTACTGCTTGGGGCATAGGCTTGGATTACTGTGATATTGAATGTTTTGCCTTGGAAATGAACAGAGATCATTCTGTCGTTTTTGAGATTGCATCCAAGTACTGCATTTCAGACTCTTTTGTTGACCATGATGGCTACTCCATTTCTTCTAAGGGATTCCTGCCCACAGTAGTAGATATAATGGTCATCTGAGTTAAATTCACCCATTCCAGTCCATTTTAGTTCGCTGATTTCTAGAATGTCAATGTTCACTCTTGCCATCTCCTGTTTGACCACTCCCAATTTGCCTTGATTCATGGACCTAACATTCCAGGTTCATATGCAATATTGCTCTTTACAGCATCAGACCTTACTTCTATCACCAGTCACATCCACAACTGGATTTTTTTTTTGCTTTGGCTCCATCTCTTCATTCTTTCTGGAGTTATTTCTCCACTGATCTCCAGTAGCGTATTGGGCACCTACTGACCTGGGGAGTTCCTCCTTCAGTATCCTATCATTTTGCTTTTTCATACACACCCGAGGTCAGGGGAAGTGGCTGAGAGGTGCAACCCCACGTCCAAGGAGCAGTGACTGCTTGGGCGCAGGAGGGCCAAGAGTAGCTACTCCATGCTCAAGGTCAGGAAGGGTGGAGGTGAGGAGATAACCCCTCGCCCAAGGTAAGGAGCAGTGGCTGTGCTTTGCTGGAGCAGCCGTGAAGAGATATCCCACGTCCAAAGTAAGAGAAACCCAAGTAAGATGGTAGCTATTGCGAGAAGGCATCAGAGGGCAGACACACTGAAACCATAATCACAGAAAACTAGCCAATCTGATCACATGGACCACAGCCTTGTCTAACTCACTGAAACTAAGCCATGCCGTGTAGGGCCACCCAGGATGGGCGGGTCATGGTGGAGAGGTCTGACAGAGTGTGGTCCACTGGAGAAGGGAATGGGAAATCACTTCAGTATTCTTGCCTTGAGAACCCCATGAACAGTATGAATAGTATGAAATGAAAGCTTAGTAGAATGTATATGTATATTCAGTACCTCTAAAGAATTGAACAATAATTCCAGCAGATTACTTTTATAGNTTTCTCCTTTGCTTTTCGCTTCTCTTCTTTTTACAGCTATTTGTAAGGCCTCCCCAGACAGCCATTTTGCTTTTTTGCATTTATTTCCCATGGAGATGGTCTTGATCCCTGTCTCGTGCACAATGTCATGAACCTCCGTCCGTAGTTCATCAGGCACTCTGTCTATCAGATCTAGTCCCTTATAGCTATTTCTCACTTCCACTCTATAATCGTAAGGAATTTGATTTAGGTCATACCTGAATGGTCTAGTGGTTTTCCCTACTTTCTTCAATTTAAGTCTGATTTTAGCAATAAGGAGTTCATGATCTGAGCCACAGTCAGCCCCCAGTCTTGTTTTTGCTGACTGTATAGAGCTTCTCCATCTTTGACTGCAAAGAATATAATCAGTCTGATTTCAGTGTTGACCATCTGGTTATGCCCATGTGTAGAGTCATCTCTTGTGTTGTTGGAAGAGGGTGTTTGCTGTGACCAGTGCATTCTCTTGGCAAAACTCTATTAGCCTTTGTCCTGCTTCATTCTTTACTCCAAGGCCAAATTTGCCTGTTTTCCAGGTGTTTCTTGACTTCCTACTTTTGCATTCTAGTCCCCTGTAATGAAAAGGACATCTTTTTTGGGTTTTAATACTAAAAGGCCTTGTAGGTCTTCATAGAAACGCTCAACTTCAGCTTCTTCAGCATTACTGCTTGGGGCATAGGCTTGGATTACTGTGATATTGAATGTTTTGCCTTGGAAATGAACAGAGATCATTCTGTCGTTTTTGAGATTGCATCCAAGTACTGCATTTCAGACTCTTTTGTTGACCATGATGGCTACTCCATTTCTTCTAAGGGATTCCTGCCCACAGTAGTAGATATAATGGTCATCTGAGTTAAATTCACCCATTCCAGTCCATTTTAGTTCGCTGATTTCTAGAATGTCAATGTTCACTCTTGCCATCTCCTGTTTGACCACTCCCAATTTGCCTTGATTCATGGACCTAACATTCCAGGTTCATATGCAATATTGCTCTTTACAGCATCAGACCTTACTTCTATCACCAGTCACATCCACAACTGGATTTTTTTTTTGCTTTGGCTCCATCTCTTCATTCTTTCTGGAGTTATTTCTCCACTGATCTCCAGTAGCGTATTGGGCACCTACTGACCTGGGGAGTTCCTCCTTCAGTATCCTATCATTTTGCTTTTTCATACACACCCGAGGTCAGGGGAAGTGGCTGAGAGGTGCAACCCCACGTCCAAGGAGCAGTGACTGCTTGGGCGCAGGAGGGCCAAGAGTAGCTACTCCATGCTCAAGGTCAGGAAGGGTGGAGGTGAGGAGATAACCCCTCGCCCAAGGTAAGGAGCAGTGGCTGTGCTTTGCTGGAGCAGCCGTGAAGAGATATCCCACGTCCAAAGTAAGAGAAACCCAAGTAAGATGGTAGCTATTGCGAGAAGGCATCAGAGGGCAGACACACTGAAACCATAATCACAGAAAACTAGCCAATCTGATCACATGGACCACAGCCTTGTCTAACTCACTGAAACTAAGCCATGCTGTGTAGGGCCACCCAGGACGGGCGGGTCATGGTGGAGAGGTCTGACAGAGTGTGGTCCACTGGAGAAGGGAATGGGAAATCACTTCAGTATTCTTGCCTTGAGAACCCCATGAACAGTATGAATAGTATGAAATGAAAGCTTAGTAGAATGTATATGTATATTCAGTACCTCTAAAGAATTGAACAATAATTCCAGCAGATTACTTTTATAGTGATGACAAGAACAGGAGTCATCCAACTCTAAAATACAATAGGATTCATATATTTTTTAAACCATAACTAATACATATTTCTTAGAACAATATGTCTGCTGGGGTTAATGTGCTTTTTTTTATAACTTGAAAAATATTTCTTCCATGTTTTTAATCCTTCTCACTTAAAAATTAAATAGCACTAAGGTTGTAATTGATAAATAGAATAAATACATTTATATCTTGTTACTTTACCACAAATTGCCACAAAATAAACTGAAAAGATAATCCAGAGTGGCCTGTGAGTGAAACTGATTCCCATGTTCTCTCTAACAGGACCATGTAACACACAGTATTGTATGCACAAATAGCCTAGAATCACTCTTTGGTACATTATACGTGTCATGGTCTGTTAGCATCTTATTTTCCTGGTTCCTTCAAGTGTAGTGACCAGAATGTCTGAAGGTTACATAAATCAAAGCATAATTTGGAAAGACTGTACTCACAACTCCGTACAGTGATAATGAGACAGGAGGGTGCAGGGCTCAACCTTTGAAGGAATGACCGAGCCCAAAGTCATGGCATAAACTGGCTAGACCCAAACAGGCACATGATGGTGGATGGGTTGACCTCCACTCGACCTGGAGACTCAGTACACACTCACTGGGTTACAACAGCAAGCTGGGTGACACACTCCTGGCACCGTGACCACAAGGTCAGAAAGTGGGCAGTGGCCCAATTCCTGGAAATCACAGCCCCTTCCCTCAAATAACTGGAATACTCCTCCAGCTCATTAGCCTATGAAATTTCCCACTGCTATAAAAACTGACTCCCCCAAGGCAAGGCCTGCTCTTGCCTTCTGAGATGATCCACACGCTGTCTATGGAGTGTGTATCTCCCTGAGTAAAACTTCTTTACATGACTGAACACAGACACATGCACACACACACACACACACACACACACACACACTTTACCATGGCTCACTCTTGAATTCTTTCCTGCTCTAAGCCAGGGAGCCACACTTGGCAGCCATCCCAGGGCTTCAGATGTGACCCACTCTCTTTCCTGTGTCAGTAAGATGGGATGCTGACAAACAAGATGAGTCTTAAAAAGCAGTCTTTACTATACCTTGGATGAGAAAGGCATGTCCACAGACTATAAGCAGAGTATTATGAATTCTTGAAGACAATTCCAAAGAGGCTCAAAGAGGGAGATTGCCAATGTGAACTCTGAAATACATTTTAAAAATTCCCATAATCTTTTTGCTTTTGATGAATGATTATAAGAAGTTTGCACTGATAGCAGAAATTAGTGGTAGATAGAGGGTTGGGTATTGGTTTAAAGGTAGTGCTACAGCAAGGAAGTATCAGCAGGGAATGCCCTCTAAACCATCTCTCTTTCTCCACTTCCTGTTATCTTGGGAATGCATGACTCATTAGAGTAACCATGAGTCTCATTGCTCAGTCATCGTTGCTTCCGTCTTTAATCTCAAGACTTAACAAAAGAAGTATAGTTTTTGAAAATGATTTGTGATAATCTGATGACGTTCTTGTACTGTTTGTTAAGTGGGTTGATTAATTAGAAAGCACAAAATAAAGATATCATCAACCATATTTTTCTTGTTCCTTGGGTTTCACAACTCCTAGTGCTATTTATATTTTCAGTTTGTTCTGGCTTTGCCCTAACGCTGTGGGAATGAGCACTGTGTATTAATGAGAGTAGATGTATAGTGCCAAAATATCTCCTCTGATAACTTGCAATCACCTGGAAACCTGGACATTTACAAGAAGTCAGCATGTCCAGAGAGGTATGTGAGAAAGGTATCTTATCTTCCAGGGACCCTGTGGTCTGTACACTGTAAGCACTCTGGAAACTGAAAATGATGCTACAACATGAAACTGGGTTTCATTCTTGGTATCACGGTGAATAATAACTTGTAAACCAAGATCAGAAGCTTGTTTCCATGCTCCTCTCTAATGTTTTTACCTTCTCCTCTGTAACTCACTCCAGAATGATGGTGGTCCCTACACCATCATCAATGGAATTTTTCATCAATGAAATTCATGTTTTTGACAGTTGTACTCACTGTTGTGTCCACAAGACCCAGAAGTTTGAGCAGAGATAGAAGCAGGAGTCCAGGTAGGAGGCAACTGCAGGAAGCCATCAGGTAATGATGATGGTGGTGTGGATGGCTGGCTGTAGAGGACTGGTGAGAGGTGTCGTGTTGTGAATGCTGTGACTGTAGAGCCTGCAGGTTCTGCTGGTGGACTCTTGTGAGGTGTGAGGGAGACAGAGGGGCTTCCCAGGTGGCTCAGTGGTAGTGAATCTGCCTGCAATGCAGGAGACTCGGTTTGATCCCTGGTGGAGAAGATTCCCTGGTCGGGAAGATCCCCTGGAGAAGGAAATGGCAACCCACTCCAGTATTCTTGGCTGGATAATTCCATGGACAGAGAAGCCTGGCAGGTGACAATCCATGGTGTCACAGTGAGTTGGACATGACTGAGCACACAAAAACTCATAAGAGTCAGAGGAGTCAGGAGTAACTCTGATTTTCAAGTTTTTACCTTTTTTTTTCCTCTGACCTTAACCAAGGAAGGAGTGAGTTTTCACTTCCTGAGTAGACACCCACTTGTATGAATCTGGGATTCAGGCACAGGTGATGAGTTGAGATGTACATTCCAAGAAGGCTCTGTGTGTTGACTGTAATTAAAGCCAGTAGATTGGATGCAATGTCCGAAGGAGTGGCTATAAATAAGTTTGAGGATTTAACCCTGGGGCTTTCCCTGGCAAAGAGCCTAAGCTAGACCTCACCCATATGTCTGCAAGGGAAGGCAGAGAATGGGGTATTGGTCAGGTGATGGGGGTCACTGCCAACCTCTACAGGACCCTGCAGGTAGAGGTGTGTGTGGGGGGGGTGACAGCCCAAGTAGGATGGAGCCAGGGAGATTCAGAGGCAAGGAGCTGGATAACACAAGTACAGTGCACTTTGGAGGACATAAAAAACAGAGTTTGCAATAACTGGTGAAGAAAGTGGGATTGTGAATAACCTTTTAGCATGGTAGAAGCTATTTGCAGATAAAGAGAATTAATTCATATAAGAGAATATATTTCTGTTTCCACCCTTGGAACTTTTGCTGCTACTGCTAAGTCACTTCAGTTGTGTCTGACTCTGTGCAACCCCACAGACAGCAGCCCACTAGCCTCCCCCGTCCCTGGATTCTCCAGGCAAGAACACTGGAGTGGGTTGCCATTTCTGTCTCCAATGCATGAAAGTGAAAGGTGAAAGTGAAGTTGCTCAATCATGTCTGACCCTTAGCGACCCCATGGACTGCAGCCCATCAGGCTCCTCCATCCATGGGATTTTCCAAGCAAGAGTACTGGAGTGGGGTTTTGCTGGAATTCAAATTTGCTCATGAATGTTATGAATACTTACACACATATATACGAGTATACATATGTGTGTGTATCTATGGGTATGAGCGCATTAGTAATGGTGCAGACTTAACCTCCTCTCTAGAAGCTGTGTGCTGGGATGTTGAGAGTCAGGGCTTCTGCATTAGTTGGGGTCAAATGCTGGCACAGCTACTTAATAAAACTGCTAATAATAGTTCCCAGGTGTATTTGTGCTCCAGGTCTTCTCAGAGCATTACCTGCCAAGTAATCCTCGAGAGACTCATATAATACAGGTGCTATTATACCACCTATTTTGCTGTGCTGTGTGCTGTGCTAAGTTGCTTCGTCATGCCCAACTCTGCGATCCCACTGACTGCAGCTACGAGATTCTGTCCTCTGTCCACAGAATTCTCCAGACAAGAATACTGAAGGGGGTTGCCATGGCATCCTCCAGGAGATCTTCCTGACCCAAGGAAGGAATCCACGTCTCTTATGCCTAATCTGCATTAGCAGGTGGGTTCTTTACCACTTGCACCACCTGAGAAGCCCATATCACCCATCTCACAGGTAGGAAAATTGAGATGCAGAAAGCTTAAGTAAGGGCTTCCCAGGTGTGCTCAGTGGTAAAGAACCCACCTGCCAAAACAGGAGATTCGGGTTCAGTCCCTGGGTGGGGAAGATCCCCTGGAGGTGAAAAATGGCAACCCACTCTAGTATTCTTGCCCGGGATATCCCATGGACAGAGAATCCTGGTGGGTAACAGTCCATGGGGTCAGAAAGAGTCGGACACAACTGAGTGACTGGACAACAACAAAGCTTGAGTAAAAAGTCCTCAGCATAGAGATTTGGAGGTGAAGCTGGCCCTGAGTGCTGGTTCAGTAGGGATCCTACAGTTGTTTGCCCTGCTCTTACAATAAAGCAATCCATAACTGTTAAAGGAGTTTTGAAATATTATTAGCAATACTAATAATACTTATTAGCAATATGCTGATATAGGACTACAAGAAAAACGTGACTGCATAGACTTTTCCAGTCCAGTATGAATGAGTTCAACAGAAGCTTCAGTTGCAGTGGAGGCCCTCACCCACATGAATCATAAGTCTTGTTAAATCCTAGCACGTCAAGTTCAGACAACACAGTCCTGTGATAGTAAAATGCATTCGCAGTATGCATAACCTTTTCTTATTATTTGTTCAGTAAGTCATACTGTAGATAAGCAGTCAGAATCACATTTGTAGCTTGGAATGTTTCTCTCGGGAATCCCTTTCTATAGGAAAAATCTGCTTTGAAAATACTCTTGCCTTTGAATCAACTGTATTCCAATAAAATTTTTTTAAAGAAAATCTTCTTCCTCCCAGCTTCTGCCTGCAAGGGAGGGAGGCCTTCTCAGCCTGAAGGCCCTCCTGGACTGAAAGCCCAGACTTGCTTCTGATTTACTGCCCATTCTGTCTTCCCCACTTGCCATTCACACCTGAGCAGCCTTGCATTTAGTTCATGTTGTTGTTATTCAGTCCTCAGTCATGTCTGACTGTTTTCGACCCCATGGACTATCACCTGCCAGGCTTCCCTGTCCATGGGATTTCCCAGGCAAGAATACTGGAGTCGACTGCCATTTCCTCCTCCAGGGGATCTTTTCCACCCAGGGATCAAACCTAAGTCTGTGCCTCCCGCATTGGCAGGTGGATTCTTTAATACTGAGCCTTGTTTCGTGTTAGTTGGGCTGAAATGCAGACTGCCTGGTTGCCCGTTCTAGACGTTAGCTCAGCTGCTGTTGTCAGACTGTTCTCAGGCCGTTCTGGAAGCAAATCTATGAGTAACAGCATCTCTGTGAAAATACTGCTGCTAATTTCCTCTTAATTGGACTGACAAAGGGTGTGCTCTTTCCTTTATAACATAACCTCTAATTATGTAGGATAATCACACTTAGGGGCTTCCCTGGTAACTCAGCTGGTAAAGAATCCACCTGCAGTGCAGGAGACCTGGGTTGGGAAGGTACCCTGGAGGAGGGCATGGCAACCCACTCCAGTATTCTTGCCTGGAGAATCCCCATGGACAGAGGAGCCTGGCAGGTGACAGTCCTGGCGGACAAACAGTCAGACACAACTAAGTGACTAACACACAGCAGTCACACTTAGATGTGTTTAATTTCTAGCTGTGTATGTGTGATGGATACGGTTTTGGAGTTACATTCTGTTTCGCCACTTCTTGCCTTTTCATTCCTGGAAAAATTATTTAACTTCTCTAAGCCTCAGTATGAAACACTAGACTGGAAGAAACACAAGCTGGAATCAAGATTGCTGGGAGAAATATCAATAACCTCAGATGTGCAGATGACACTACCCTTATGGCAGAAACTGAAGAGGAGCTAAAAAGCCTCTTGATGAAAGTGAAAGAGGAGAGTGAAAAAGTTGACTTAAAGCTCAACATTCAGAAAATGAAGATCATTGCATCCGGTCCCATCACTTCATGAGAAATAGATGGGGAAACAGTGGAAACAGTGAGAGACTTTACTTTTCTGGGCTCCAAAATCACTGCAGATGGTGACTGCAGCCATGAAATTAAAAGATGCTTACTCCTTGGAAGAAAAGTTATGACCAACCCAGGTAGTATATTCAAAAGCAGACACTACTTTGCTGACTAAAGTCTGTCTAGTCAAGGCTATGGTTTTTCCTGTGGTCATGTATGGATGTGAGAGTTGGACTGTGAAGAAGGCTGAGCGCCGAAGAATTGATGCTTTTGAACTGTGGTGTTGGAGAAGACTCTTGAGAGTCCCTTGGACTGCAAGGAGATCCAACCAGTCCATTCTGAAGGAGAT
>SJYW01050351.1:164892-229343 GCA_006410735.1 Raphicerus campestris | reverse complement strand
AGAATCCACCTGCAGTGCAGGAGACCTGGGTTGGGAAGGTACCCTGGAGGAGGGCATGGCAACCCACTCCAGTATTCTTGCCTGGAGAATCCCCATGGACAGAGGAGCCTGGCAGGTGACAGTCCTGGCGGACAAACAGTCAGACACAACTAAGTGACTAACACACAGCAGTCACACTTAGATGTGTTTAATTTCTAGCTGTGTATGTGTGATGGATACGGTTTTGGAGTTACATTCTGTTTCGCCACTTCTTGCCTTTTCATTCCTGGAAAAATTATTTAACTTCTCTAAGCCTCAGTATGAAACACTAGACTGGAAGAAACACAAGCTGGAATCAAGATTGCTGGGAGAAATATCAATAACCTCAGATGTGCAGATGACACTACCCTTATGGCAGAAACTGAAGAGGAGCTAAAAAGCCTCTTGATGAAAGTGAAAGAGGAGAGTGAAAAAGTTGACTTAAAGCTCAACATTCAGAAAATGAAGATCATTGCATCCGGTCCCATCACTTCATGAGAAATAGATGGGGAAACAGTGGAAACAGTGAGAGACTTTACTTTTCTGGGCTCCAAAATCACTGCAGATGGTGACTGCAGCCATGAAATTAAAAGATGCTTACTCCTTGGAAGAAAAGTTATGACCAACCCAGGTAGTATATTCAAAAGCAGACACTACTTTGCTGACTAAAGTCTGTCTAGTCAAGGCTATGGTTTTTCCTGTGGTCATGTATGGATGTGAGAGTTGGACTGTGAAGAAGGCTGAGCGCCGAAGAATTGATGCTTTTGAACTGTGGTGTTGGAGAAGACTCTTGAGAGACCCTTGGACTGCAAGGAGATCCAACCAGTCCATTCTGAAGGAGATAAACCCTGGAATTTCTTTGGAAGGAATGATGCTAAAGCTGAAACTCCAGTACTTGGCCACCTCATGAGAAAAGTTGACTCACTGGCGAAGACTCTGCTGCTGGGAGGCATTGGGGGCAGGAGGAGAAGGGGACAACCGAGGATGAGATGGCTGGATGGCATCACTGACTCGATGGACGTGAGTCTGAGTGAACTCTGGGAGATGGTGATGAACAGGGAGGCCTGGTGTGCTGTGATTCATGGGGTCTCAAAGAGTCGGACATGACTGAGCGACTGAACTGAACTGAACTGAACTGAAGCCGCAGTATATTCATATGGAAACTGGTAGATAAAATATTCCTGAAGGTTGTGAAACCTAAAAACAATATGTTTAAAACCAATGAGAAGACTGTCTGGAGCCTCCAAGAGGAATGGAAGGATCTTTGCCTGTCCAGGAGTATTCCTGTAAAAAGATTCACAATGACTGTCCCATCAGACAAGGTACGCAAAGCTCCTGCTGTTTATCATAGACTTGGGAAATTTTAATAGTGATAACTTCTTTCTATGTAAAATGAAATGTAAATTCAGGTATGGAATGTGTGCTCAACATATTATATTGCTTGTGATCTTCCTATGATTAACATTTTTCAGAGTCAATAAATGTGGTAGAAGTAGGAAAGTTGTCAAAAGGAAAGGAAAAGGACTAAAATTTCCTTTGAGGCAAAAAGGAAGAGCGTTACCAAATAAATGAGTCTATAATAAATAAAGTGCTACTGTACAAAATGATGGAGGAGGAAATGATAACCCAGTCCACTGTTCTTGCCTTGGAAATCCCATGGACAGAGGAGCCTGGCGGGCTACAGTCCATGGAGTCACAGAAGAGTCAGACACTACTTGACTGAGCACTCATACAAAAAGGGGAAATCAGCTGATGACAAAACCGGACAAAAACAGCCAACAGTTTTGGTAGAAGAGTCAGGGCGAGGTATGTGGAAGAGAGTGTTTTTCTGTGGATAAAATCTTGAGTTACAGCGACAGAGAGACCTGGTTTAGATACTGATTTGGGCATGTTTTTGGTAATGTTCTGCAGTGAAATTTTTTCCACTCTAAGACATACCATCTTCCTGACGGGTGATTTATATCTGGCTAAGTAGTAAATCAAAACAATTCCAGGCTTGCCAATATCATTTCATTAAAGCTTGCTTAACAGTTTTACAGTCAAGCACACCTGCAAAATACTTATACTTGTAAATACTTACAGGAAGGTGAATTTACCTTCTTGATGTAACTAACCCACTTGAATTACTTTAATCCCTGAGGGTCATCTAACTCCAAAATTCTGGAAAGTAATTTTCAAGGAGTGAATATGCTTCTTTCCTAAAGAAATAAAACCGCTTTTCTCTAATTCTTGCCTCTTGCTTGATTTCTGTTTAAATTTTCTATGTTTTGTGACTGGCATAATGCATTATTTTGGTGTTTATACCAAGGGGGTGAATTCAGGTGTCATTCAATCAGAGGTGCTGAGGAGAAGGCTCAGTTGATAACTTTAGTTTAAACTTAATAGTTTAATAAGCAACCCAGTCAGTAACTATCTACCCTATGGCTTGAGGACTTTTACTTATTGTGCAAAAGCCTGCCTTTTGCTGAAGGACACACACCCAGAATGGAGATTAAACAGGTGAACTTGACCTCATATATTGGCCTCTTTAATATTCAATTCTTCCCAGTTAGTCCATAAATTTTAAGGATATATATATAATTGGATTTATAAATGTATATCCTAAAGAAAATAAATATGAAAATATAATAACATGATCATGTAAAACCATTTATTATCAAAATTTTCTGAGATAATTCATAAAACTTAATATTTATTTTTGAAATAGATGATCAGAACACTTAAAATGAAAGGTCTGCTGAAATCCAACTCTTTAATCTCTGATTATCTACAGAAGCATGGCAAACCATTGCATTTCTTTAAAAGCTTGTTATCATTGGTAACTTTTAGTAGTCTCTGAAATGTAATTTAAATATTTTATGAATATATCTTTTGATAGATTGGCATGAAATATTAATATAAAACCACAGGTACCACACAGAATATAGTTTTAATTACTTCCAAATAATTGTACTTGAATGAAAAAAAGGGAGAAATTTTCTATTCATCCATGTACAATTATTTGAAAGTAATAATTGGGAGAAAACAACTTCTTTTATAAATTAAATCATTTACTGTGCTGGCCTAAATTATGTAACAACTTCTCTTTCTATAGTAGAATGTAACTGCCTTACAATTAATAAGATGATAAAGGAAGTTTCAACTGCAAATTAAATCCTGAAATCTCAAGATAAAATTAAGATTCATGAACCAACAGTGATGGAAAGTAGCTACTTTTTAGGTTCCATTCAATATTTAATTTGAAAAGCAATATAAATAAATAAAAATTTCTAGGGATTAATATTTTATAAATAGGTAAATAACATCATTTTTGTGCCAAAGTTTAACCAAATAATTGTTTTCTTTTCTTGCATAAATTTTTTGCGCTAAAAATAAAAGGCTTCTGGAAAGCATTTTTAATGATACAGATTTTTAGAAAATCCTCAACAAATGTATATATAATTTCCAAGGCTGTGTGTAGTGGATATCTTTTCAAATAATGTATATTTAAATAACTCAGTGTCTCTATAGGCTCTTCCAAAGTTCATGGACTATTAGAGTAATTGTATCAAAGTGACTCAGACAAGGAAAAAAATAAAATAACTAAGTCTTACATTTGTTTAAATTCAAAATAATTGTTAAAAAATAAACTATAATTTCTGAACATACCATCGATTTTAAGTAAAAATTAGCAATCAGCTTTACTTTTAGTTTCTTATAGAGAGAAGTACATATGGAGACAAAAATAGCTTATTACTACTTAAGTTAGAATTCTGAGTCAGGTAACTTTAGAAAGTAGGGATCATTGAATTGCCTCTAGAGAACAATACATTATTATAAAATCAGCACGAATTTGATATTTAATAACACAGACTTTGTTTAATAGTTACATTGGACACTTACTCATTAAAACTTTAATGAAGATAAGTCAAAACACCAATATTTCTTGTTGAAAATGTCAAGAACCACAA
This sequence comes from Raphicerus campestris, assembly GCA_006410735.1. Classification (NCBI taxonomy): domain Eukaryota; kingdom Metazoa; phylum Chordata; class Mammalia; order Artiodactyla; family Bovidae; genus Raphicerus; species Raphicerus campestris. The sequence continues at coordinate 225,375 of SJYW01050351.1, read as the reverse complement.
ATGAAATTTTGTAAACAAGATTTACACATCTCAAAAAACTGTAAAGTTTTATGGAAATCACCATATACTCACATAGTCTCCGCAAAACATTTTGATGATAATGCTTAGTTTCAGGGCAGATGAAAAGGTGTTTAGTGTGTGGTCAGTTGAATAGACTTGTTTCACCGTGTCCCTAGAAAAAACTCAAGTTCACTGTTCAATCCAACTTAAGTGTGTCCACTGTCCACTTTGGTTTCTCAAGCAAGAAAACAGAGGGTCAGTTATGGACAAGCATTTATTAATATACTAAGCCACCAGTCACAGGCGGAATTAATGCACAAAACAAACAGAATCAGTAGCTTAACTCCTGGCTTTGTGTTGATTTAAGAAACATTAATTATCAGACCAATCAAAGTGTAATCTTTTGAGAAAGCTGGTGACATGGAAAGTGGGTTGATTAACCATGTAGTTAATGATTTATTTTCTGCTTTGTCGTTTTTAACACTCAGACTTTTTCAGCTCCTCCAGCCTCTAGCTTCATGCTTCACATGGCTAGGTTTTATATGCATCTATACCATTCACTTGGAGAAGGAAATGGCAACCCGCTCCAGTATTCTTCCCTGGAAAATCCTGTGGATGGAGGAGCCTGGCAGGCTAAGGTCAATGGGGTCGCAAAGAGTTTCACATGACTGGGTGACTAACACACATACCATTCACTAAATATACTAAACTGTTATGTGTCTTATGTTAAAAAATAGTTTATTTAGGAAAGAAATGATTACCCATCAGGAGAAGTTTTGGAGAAATCATATAAGTGCACCATCATTTGTTCACTCGTGCTTCCCTCATAGCTCGGTTGGTAAAGAATCTACCTGCAATGCAGGAGTCCCAGGTTTGATTCCTGGGTCAGGAAGATCTGCTGGAGAAGGGATGAGCTACCCAATCTGGTATTCTTGGGCTTCCTTTGTGGTTCAGCTAGTAAAGAATTTGTCTGCAATGTGGGAGAACTGGGTTCAATCCCTGGAGAAGAGAAGGGCTACCCACTGCAGTACTCTGACCTGGAGAATTCCATGTATAATCCATGGGGTTGCAAATAGTCACACACGACTGAGTGATTTTCACTTATACACTTTCATATGTATATACATTATTTTAGGGTTTAGCCTTATTACATTTTGAGGAAACATTTTAAAAACAGCTTCAAAGTCCAATATATTGCTAGGAAATATCTGTAAGCATATGTTTCATACATTATTTCCCCCAAATCACAAAATAAATGTGTATTATAGCATTTTACTGCTACTTGCCACTTAGTGAACAACCCAGTGTTCATTTGTTGTTGTTGTGAGTCAGTCACCAAGTCCTGTCTGGCTCTTCGAGACCTCATGGGCTGCAGCATGCCAGGCTTCCCTGTCCTCTGCCATCTCCTGGAGTTTACCCAAGTTCATGTATATCGCATCAGTGATGCCATCAACCATCTCATTCTCTGTCACCCCCTTCTCCTTCTGCCTTCAATCTTTCCTAGCATCAGGATCTTTTCCAATGAGTTGGCTCTTCCCATCAGGTGGCACAGGTGTTGGAGCTTCAGTATCAGTCCTTCCAATGAATATTCAGGGTTGATTTCCTTTAGGACTGACTGGTTTGATCTCCTTGCTGTCAAAGGAATTATCGAGTCTTCTCTAGCACCACAGTTCAAAAGCATCAGTTTTCCACTGCTCAACTTTCTTTATGGCCCAACTCTCACATCTGTACATGACTACTGGAAAGACCATAGCTTTGACTAGTTGGACCTTTGTCGGCAAAAGTGATGTCTTTGCTCTTTAAGACACTCTTTAGGTTTTAGGCTTTCCTGCCAAGAAGCAATTGTCTTCTAATTTCTTGGCTGCAGTCACCAGTTCCAGTGATTTTAAAGCATAAGAAGAGGAAATCTGTCGTTTCCACCTTTCCCCCTTCTATTTGCTATTAAGTGATGGGACTAGATTCCATGATCTTAGTTTGTTAAATAATGAATTTTAAGCTGGCTTTTCACTCTCCTCCACCCTCATCAATAGGCTCTTTAGTTCCTCTTCGTTTTCTACCATTAGAGTGGTATCATCCACATACCTGAGGTTGTTGATATTTCTCCCAGCAATCTTGATTCCAGCTTGTAACTCATCCAGCCTGGCATTTCACATGATGTGCTTAACATCTAAGTTAAGTAAACAGGGTGACAATAAACATCCTTGGTATACTTCTTTCTCAGTCCTGAACCAGTCAGTTGTTTCATACCAGGTTCTAATTGTTGTTTCTTGACCTGCATACAGGTTTCTCAGGAGACAGGTAAGATGGTCTGGTATTCCCATCTCTTTAAGAATTTTCCACAGTTTGTTGTGATCCATGCAGTCAAAGGCTTTAGTGTAGTCAGCAAAGCAGAAGTAGATGTTTTTCTGGAATTCCCTTGCTGTCCCTTGATGCCATAGTTTTCTTCTGCTGATTTGCATCATTGTAGCTATGGGGGTGGAGAAGGCAATGGCACCCCGCTCCAGTACTCTTGCCTGGAAAATCCCATGGACAGAGGAGCCTGGTGGGCTGCAGTCCATGGGGTCACTAAGAGTTGGACACAACTCAGTGACCTCACTTTTCACTTTCATGCATTGGAGAAGGAAATGGCAACTTACTCCCGTTCTTGCCTGGAGAATCCCAGGGATGGGGGAGCCTGGTGGGCTGCCATCTATGGGGTTGCACAGAGTCGGACACGACTGAAGCAACTTAGCAGCAGCAGCAGCAGCAGCAGCAGCTATAGGGGTGGAGAAGATCAGGAATCAAAAAGCCACAAATTGAGGTCTGAAAGCCTCAAATTCATACTTTTATTTTTTTCTGGTGGAAATTGCTTTACAATGTTTTGTTGGTTTTAGAACAATGCAAATCACTGATAATTATATATATATATATATATATCCCCTGCCTCTTGAGCCTCCCTCCCACCCCCACATCCCACCCAACTAGGTCATCACAGAGCGTGGAGCTGAGCTCCGTTTGCTACACAGCAGCTTCCCACTTGCTGTTTTACACATGGTAGTGTGGATATGTTGGTGTCGCTCTCCCAGTTTGTCCCACCCTCCTTCCTCCCCTGTATCCACAAGTGTGTTCTCTAGTAGGTTCATCAGTATCATTTTTCTAGATTCTCTATATATGCTTTAATATTCCCAGGTGACTCAGAATCTGCCTGCCAATGTAAGAGACACAAGTGTGATTCCTGGGCCAGGAAGATACCCTTGAGTAGGATATGGCAACCCACTCCAGTATTCTGGCTGGAGAAATCCCATGGACAGAGGAGCCTGCTAGGCTACATACAGACCATGGGGTCGCAAAGGGTCAGACACAACTGATTGACACGCACATATACAATACTTCTTTTGACTTACTTCACTCTGTATAACAAACTCTGTGTTCATCCACCTCACTGTAACTGACTCAAATTCATTCCTTTTCATGACTGAGTAATATTCCACTGTATATATGTAACACATCTTTACCCATTCAGCTATTGATGGACATCTAGGTTGCTTCTGTGTCCAGCATTGTTGTAAATAATGCTGCAGTGAACATTGAGGTACATGTGTATTTTGGAACTGTGGTTTTCTCAGGATATATGTCCAGGGATTGCTGGGTCATGTTGTTGATTTATTCCTAGTTTTTAAGGGAATCTCCATACTGTTCTTCATGGTAGCTATATGAATTTACGTTCCCACTAACAGTGCAAGAGAGTTCCCTTTTCTCCACATCCTCTCCAGCATCTATTGTTTGTAGGTATTTTTTGGTGATGGCCATTCTAACCGAGGGCTTCCCTGATAGCTCCATTGGTAAGAATCTGCCTGCAATTCAGGAGACCCTAGTTCGATTCCTGGATTGGAAAGATCCACTGGAGAAGGGGTAGGCTGCCCACTCCAGTATTCTTGGGCTTCTCTTGTGGCTTAGCTGGTAAAGAATCTGCCTGTAATGCGGGAGATCTGGGTTCAGTTCCTGGGTTTGAAAGATCTCCTGGAGAAGGGAAAGGCTACCCACTCCAGTATTCTGGCCTGGAAAATTCCATGGACTGTATAGTCCATGGGGTTGCAAAGAGTCAGACATGACTGATCAACTTTCACTTCACTTCATTCTAACTGAGGGCTTCCCTGGTGGGCTCAGACAGTAAAGAATTTTCCTGCAGTGCAGGAGTCCCAGGTTCAATTCCTGGGTTGCGAAGATCCCTTGGAGAAAGAAATGGCAACCCACTCCAATATTCTTGCCTGGAGAATTCCATGGACAGAGAAACCTGGTGGGTTAGGGGCCCATGGGGTCACAGTTGGACCTGATTGAGTGATTAAAACTTTCATTCTAACAATGATAAGTGATACCTCATATAGTTTTAATTTTAATTGCTCTAATAATGAGTGATGTTGAACATCTTTTCATGTGTTTATTGGTCATTTGTACGTCTTCCTTGGACAAATGTCTGTTTAGGTCTTCTGCCCATTTTTTGATTGGGTTGTTTTTCCAATATTGAGCTGCATGAGCTGCTTGTATATTTTGGAGATTAATCCTTTGTCAGTTGCTTCATTTGCAATTATTTTCTCTCATTCTGAGTGTTCCCTTTTCATCTTGTTTGTAGTTTCCCTTGCTGTGCAAAACATTTTAAGTTTTATTAGGCTCCATATGTTTATTTTTGTTTTTATTTCCATTACTCTGGGAGGTGGATCATAGAGGATCTTACTGTGATTTATGTCATACAGAGTTCTACCTATGTTTAACTCTAAGAGTTTTATTGTTTCTGGTCTTACATTTAGATCTTTAATCCGTTTTGAGTTTATTTTTGTGTATGGTGTTAGAAAGTGTTCTAATTTCATTCTTTTACACAGAGCTGTCCAGTTTTCTCATCACCACTTATTGAAGAGGCTGTCTTTTCTTAATTGTATATTCTTGTCTCCTTTGTCAAAGAAAAGATGCCAATATGTGCATGAGTTTATCTCTGGGGTCTCTACCTTGTTCCATTGATCTGTATTTCTATTTTTGTGCAAGTACTATACTGTTTCAATGACTGTAGCTTTGTAGTATATCTGAAGCCAGGAAGGTTGATTCCTCCAGCTCTGTTTTTCTTTCTTAAGATTGCTTTGGCTACTTGTGCTTCCAAACAAATTATAAAATTATTTGTTCTAGGTCTTTGAAAAAAAATACCTTTGGTAATTTATAGGGACTGCATTGAATCTATAGTTTGCTTTAGGTAGTATGGTCATTTTCACAATATTTATTCTTCCAGTCCAGGAACATGGTATGTCTTTCCATCTGTTTGTGTCATCTTTGATTTCTTTCATCAGGGTCTTAGCTTTTTCTGCATACAGGTCTTGTGTGTCTTTAGGTAGGCTTAATCCTAGGTTTCATTGATTTATTGAATCAATAAAATTTCACTGAATCACAAGCTGCAGTCAGTGTGATCAGATTGGCCTGTTTTCTGTGATTGTGGTTTCCATCTGTCTGCCCTCTGATGCCCCCTCTCAGCACCTACCCTCTTACTTGGGTTTCTCTTACCTTGGATGTTGGGTATCTCTTCACAGCTGCCCCAGCAAGGCACAGCCACTGCTCCTTACCTTGGATGTGGGGTAGCTCTTCTTGGCTGCAGTCCCTGAGCTTGGGCTTGGGGTAACTCCTCTGGGCTGCCACCCCTGACCCTGGACATGGGATAGCTCCTCTCGGCTGCTGCCCCCAGCCTCGGGCCTGGGGTAGCTCTTCTTGGCCATGCCTGTGCACCATTGCAGCCGCTACACCTGTATTCTTTTTGTTGCAAACACATTTCTTACTCTTANGCTGTTTTACACATGGTAGTGTGGATATGTTGGTGTCGCTCTCCCAGTTTGTCCCACCCTCCTTCCTCCCCTGTATCCACAAGTGTGTTCTCTAGTAGGTTCATCAGTATCATTTTTCTAGATTCTCTATATATGCTTTAATATTCCCAGGTGACTCAGAATCTGCCTGCCAATGTAAGAGACACAAGTGTGATTCCTGGGCCAGGAAGATACCCTTGAGTAGGATATGGCAACCCACTCCAGTATTCTGGCTGGAGAAATCCCATGGACAGAGGAGCCTGCTAGGCTACATACAGACCATGGGGTCGCAAAGGGTCAGACACAACTGATTGACACGCACATATACAATACTTCTTTTGACTTACTTCACTCTGTATAACAAACTCTGTGTTCATCCACCTCACTGTAACTGACTCAAATTCATTCCTTTTCATGACTGAGTAATATTCCACTGTATATATGTAACACATCTTTACCCATTCAGCTATTGATGGACATCTAGGTTGCTTCTGTGTCCAGCATTGTTGTAAATAATGCTGCAGTGAACATTGAGGTACATGTGTATTTTGGAACTGTGGTTTTCTCAGGATATATGTCCAGGGATTGCTGGGTCATGTTGTTGATTTATTCCTAGTTTTTAAGGGAATCTCCATACTGTTCTTCATGGTAGCTATATGAATTTACGTTCCCACTAACAGTGCAAGAGAGTTCCCTTTTCTCCACATCCTCTCCAGCATCTATTGTTTGTAGGTATTTTTTGGTGATGGCCATTCTAACCGAGGGCTTCCCTGATAGCTCCATTGGTAAGAATCTGCCTGCAATTCAGGAGACCCTAGTTCGATTCCTGGATTGGAAAGATCCACTGGAGAAGGGGTAGGCTGCCCACTCCAGTATTCTTGGGCTTCTCTTGTGGCTTAGCTGGTAAAGAATCTGCCTGTAATGCGGGAGATCTGGGTTCAGTTCCTGGGTTTGAAAGATCTCCTGGAGAAGGGAAAGGCTACCCACTCCAGTATTCTGGCCTGGAAAATTCCATGGACTGTATAGTCCATGGGGTTGCAAAGAGTCAGACATGACTGATCAACTTTCACTTCACTTCATTCTAACTGAGGGCTTCCCTGGTGGGCTCAGACAGTAAAGAATTTTCCTGCAGTGCAGGAGTCCCAGGTTCAATTCCTGGGTTGCGAAGATCCCTTGGAGAAAGAAATGGCAACCCACTCCAATATTCTTGCCTGGAGAATTCCATGGACAGAGAAACCTGGTGGGTTAGGGGCCCATGGGGTCACAGTTGGACCTGATTGAGTGATTAAAACTTTCATTCTAACAATGATAAGTGATACCTCATATAGTTTTAATTTTAATTGCTCTAATAATGAGTGATGTTGAACATCTTTTCATGTGTTTATTGGTCATTTGTACGTCTTCCTTGGACAAATGTCTGTTTAGGTCTTCTGCCCATTTTTTGATTGGGTTGTTTTTCCAATATTGAGCTGCATGAGCTGCTTGTATATTTTGGAGATTAATCCTTTGTCAGTTGCTTCATTTGCAATTATTTTCTCTCATTCTGAGTGTTCCCTTTTCATCTTGTTTGTAGTTTCCCTTGCTGTGCAAAACATTTTAAGTTTTATTAGGCTCCATATGTTTATTTTTGTTTTTATTTCCATTACTCTGGGAGGTGGATCATAGAGGATCTTACTGTGATTTATGTCATACAGAGTTCTACCTATGTTTAACTCTAAGAGTTTTATTGTTTCTGGTCTTACATTTAGATCTTTAATCCGTTTTGAGTTTATTTTTGTGTATGGTGTTAGAAAGTGTTCTAATTTCATTCTTTTACACAGAGCTGTCCAGTTTTCTCATCACCACTTATTGAAGAGGCTGTCTTTTCTTAATTGTATATTCTTGTCTCCTTTGTCAAAGAAAAGATGCCAATATGTGCATGAGTTTATCTCTGGGGTCTCTACCTTGTTCCATTGATCTGTATTTCTATTTTTGTGCAAGTACTATACTGTTTCAATGACTGTAGCTTTGTAGTATATCTGAAGCCAGGAAGGTTGATTCCTCCAGCTCTGTTTTTCTTTCTTAAGATTGCTTTGGCTACTTGTGCTTCCAAACAAATTATAAAATTATTTGTTCTAGGTCTTTGAAAAAAAATACCTTTGGTAATTTATAGGGACTGCATTGAATCTATAGTTTGCTTTAGGTAGTATGGTCATTTTCACAATATTTATTCTTCCAGTCCAGGAACATGGTATGTCTTTCCATCTGTTTGTGTCATCTTTGATTTCTTTCATCAGGGTCTTAGCTTTTTCTGCATACAGGTCTTGTGTGTCTTTAGGTAGGCTTAATCCTAGGTTTCATTGATTTATTGAATCAATAAAATTTCACTGAATCACAAGCTGCAGTCAGTGTGATCAGATTGGCCTGTTTTCTGTGATTGTGGTTTCCATCTGTCTGCCCTCTGATGCCCCCTCTCAGCACCTACCCTCTTACTTGGGTTTCTCTTACCTTGGATGTTGGGTATCTCTTCACAGCTGCCCCAGCAAGGCACAGCCACTGCTCCTTACCTTGGATGTGGGGTAGCTCTTCTTGGCTGCAGTCCCTGAGCTTGGGCTTGGGGTAACTCCTCTGGGCTGCCACCCCTGACCCTGGACATGGGATAGCTCCTCTCGGCTGCTGCCCCCAGCCTCGGGCCTGGGGTAGCTCTTCTTGGCCATGCCTGTGCACCATTGCAGCCGCTACACCTGTATTCTTTTTGTTGCAAACACATTTCTTACTCTTAAGAACTGTTTTTCTTTTCTTTTTCTTTTTTTTTTAAAGAGCAAAATTTCCTGTAGCCTCTATCTGATTTTGGATAATTTCGACTGCCTTTACCTTTTCAACTTTTTTATTACATCTGGCTCTATAATTGTTATCTACTATAATTTTTTATCAATGGTGGTTGAATCTACACAGCCATTTTACTTGGACAACATTCCTGGACATTCTCTCTCTGTGTGTGTGTCTTTCTGTTAAAAACAAAACAAAACAAAACACATTTATTTATTCATGTTTGGCTGTTGTGGGTCTTTGTTGTTGCTTCGACTTTTCTCTACCTGTGGTGAGCAGGGTCTACTCTGAACTTCTCTTGTGGCTCCTGGGCTCTAGAGCACAGGCTTAGTAGTTGTGTCTCCAGGCTTAGTTGCTCTGAAGCGTGTGCAGTCCTTCCAGACCAAGGATTGGGCCTGTGTCCCCTGCATTGGCAGGTGGGCTCTTCACCTCTGGGCCACCAGGAAAGTCCTGGATGTTCTCTCTTTATGCATAAGATGTAATTAGTAAAAATCCTGTGAACATAATCTAAGTATTAAAATTTTTCTTTCTTTAAAGAGATTTTCTTAGAGTATTAGTGCATAATTGGTCAAAAATACAAGTATTTTCCAGGTATATTGTCTTATAGTGAGATAAATAAATGATTTTCTCAAATCCCTGTGGGTGAATGTTGCTGGTAGCTGGAATGAGAGAATAATAGTAAACCAGCAAACATTCCAGTGTTTTAAAAGAGGGTAAGCCTTGCAAAGCATATTCATATCAGTACTGTAGTAGGAACAAGAGAAGTTTGTTTGTTTGTTTGCTTTTTTACAAGAATGTAATTTAGTGCTGTGAAGCTCTGAGTAATGTGAACATTGTGAATGTCTCATTGAAATATTTACCAGTTTACATGTTGACAAATTTGATTCAGAAGGATTTGCTCTTCAATCATTATTATCATCATCTCAGTTCCTAATAAATACATTGAAAAGCACGACCTCCTTAATGACTATTAATTTTGCTCTTCTTACTTTCTTAGATACATCTTGTTGTCAGAGTTAAAATCAAACATAACTGGGGAAACACAATGCTGCAAATAGGAAAAGTAGGAAAATTTTTGCTCAAATTGTCATCTGGTATCAAAGACCTATATAACAATGCTTACTTTTCTTGGTCATCTTTAAATCTTGAAAGTACTTGAAAATTGGACAGAAATCCGACACTGTGGAAATACTAGATGTATTAATAGCTAAATACAATGTTTGAAAATAAGTATATAATGAGGACTTTCGCAGATTTAGAACAGCAGTGAACACCTGCAAGAAAGTAATTAATCGTAACCCAGTGAAGCTGGTTTTCCAAAGCCCTCGGCATTACCCCCTGACTGCAGTGAGGGGTATGCCTCACTCTGCACAGGTCTCACTGTCTCGGTCTCCAGCTCTGNTATATATATATATATATATATCCCCTGCCTCTTGAGCCTCCCTCCCACCCCCACATCCCACCCAACTAGGTCATCACAGAGCGTGGAGCTGAGCTCCGTTTGCTACACAGCAGCTTCCCACTTGCTGTTTTACACATGGTAGTGTGGATATGTTGGTGTCGCTCTCCCAGTTTGTCCCACCCTCCTTCCTCCCCTGTATCCACAAGTGTGTTCTCTAGTAGGTTCATCAGTATCATTTTTCTAGATTCTCTATATATGCTTTAATATTCCCAGGTGACTCAGAATCTGCCTGCCAATGTAAGAGACACAAGTGTGATTCCTGGGCCAGGAAGATACCCTTGAGTAGGATATGGCAACCCACTCCAGTATTCTGGCTGGAGAAATCCCATGGACAGAGGAGCCTGCTAGGCTACATACAGACCATGGGGTCGCAAAGGGTCAGACACAACTGATTGACACGCACATATACAATACTTCTTTTGACTTACTTCACTCTGTATAACAAACTCTGTGTTCATCCACCTCACTGTAACTGACTCAAATTCATTCCTTTTCATGACTGAGTAATATTCCACTGTATATATGTAACACATCTTTACCCATTCAGCTATTGATGGACATCTAGGTTGCTTCTGTGTCCAGCATTGTTGTAAATAATGCTGCAGTGAACATTGAGGTACATGTGTATTTTGGAACTGTGGTTTTCTCAGGATATATGTCCAGGGATTGCTGGGTCATGTTGTTGATTTATTCCTAGTTTTTAAGGGAATCTCCATACTGTTCTTCATGGTAGCTATATGAATTTACGTTCCCACTAACAGTGCAAGAGAGTTCCCTTTTCTCCACATCCTCTCCAGCATCTATTGTTTGTAGGTATTTTTTGGTGATGGCCATTCTAACCGAGGGCTTCCCTGATAGCTCCATTGGTAAGAATCTGCCTGCAATTCAGGAGACCCTAGTTCGATTCCTGGATTGGAAAGATCCACTGGAGAAGGGGTAGGCTGCCCACTCCAGTATTCTTGGGCTTCTCTTGTGGCTTAGCTGGTAAAGAATCTGCCTGTAATGCGGGAGATCTGGGTTCAGTTCCTGGGTTTGAAAGATCTCCTGGAGAAGGGAAAGGCTACCCACTCCAGTATTCTGGCCTGGAAAATTCCATGGACTGTATAGTCCATGGGGTTGCAAAGAGTCAGACATGACTGATCAACTTTCACTTCACTTCATTCTAACTGAGGGCTTCCCTGGTGGGCTCAGACAGTAAAGAATTTTCCTGCAGTGCAGGAGTCCCAGGTTCAATTCCTGGGTTGCGAAGATCCCTTGGAGAAAGAAATGGCAACCCACTCCAATATTCTTGCCTGGAGAATTCCATGGACAGAGAAACCTGGTGGGTTAGGGGCCCATGGGGTCACAGTTGGACCTGATTGAGTGATTAAAACTTTCATTCTAACAATGATAAGTGATACCTCATATAGTTTTAATTTTAATTGCTCTAATAATGAGTGATGTTGAACATCTTTTCATGTGTTTATTGGTCATTTGTACGTCTTCCTTGGACAAATGTCTGTTTAGGTCTTCTGCCCATTTTTTGATTGGGTTGTTTTTCCAATATTGAGCTGCATGAGCTGCTTGTATATTTTGGAGATTAATCCTTTGTCAGTTGCTTCATTTGCAATTATTTTCTCTCATTCTGAGTGTTCCCTTTTCATCTTGTTTGTAGTTTCCCTTGCTGTGCAAAACATTTTAAGTTTTATTAGGCTCCATATGTTTATTTTTGTTTTTATTTCCATTACTCTGGGAGGTGGATCATAGAGGATCTTACTGTGATTTATGTCATACAGAGTTCTACCTATGTTTAACTCTAAGAGTTTTATTGTTTCTGGTCTTACATTTAGATCTTTAATCCGTTTTGAGTTTATTTTTGTGTATGGTGTTAGAAAGTGTTCTAATTTCATTCTTTTACACAGAGCTGTCCAGTTTTCTCATCACCACTTATTGAAGAGGCTGTCTTTTCTTAATTGTATATTCTTGTCTCCTTTGTCAAAGAAAAGATGCCAATATGTGCATGAGTTTATCTCTGGGGTCTCTACCTTGTTCCATTGATCTGTATTTCTATTTTTGTGCAAGTACTATACTGTTTCAATGACTGTAGCTTTGTAGTATATCTGAAGCCAGGAAGGTTGATTCCTCCAGCTCTGTTTTTCTTTCTTAAGATTGCTTTGGCTACTTGTGCTTCCAAACAAATTATAAAATTATTTGTTCTAGGTCTTTGAAAAAAAATACCTTTGGTAATTTATAGGGACTGCATTGAATCTATAGTTTGCTTTAGGTAGTATGGTCATTTTCACAATATTTATTCTTCCAGTCCAGGAACATGGTATGTCTTTCCATCTGTTTGTGTCATCTTTGATTTCTTTCATCAGGGTCTTAGCTTTTTCTGCATACAGGTCTTGTGTGTCTTTAGGTAGGCTTAATCCTAGGTTTCATTGATTTATTGAATCAATAAAATTTCACTGAATCACAAGCTGCAGTCAGTGTGATCAGATTGGCCTGTTTTCTGTGATTGTGGTTTCCATCTGTCTGCCCTCTGATGCCCCCTCTCAGCACCTACCCTCTTACTTGGGTTTCTCTTACCTTGGATGTTGGGTATCTCTTCACAGCTGCCCCAGCAAGGCACAGCCACTGCTCCTTACCTTGGATGTGGGGTAGCTCTTCTTGGCTGCAGTCCCTGAGCTTGGGCTTGGGGTAACTCCTCTGGGCTGCCACCCCTGACCCTGGACATGGGATAGCTCCTCTCGGCTGCTGCCCCCAGCCTCGGGCCTGGGGTAGCTCTTCTTGGCCATGCCTGTGCACCATTGCAGCTGCTACACCTGTATTCTTTTTGTTGCAAACACATTTCTTACTCTTAAGAACTGTTTTTCTTTTCTTTTTCTTTTTTTTTTAAAGAGCAAAATTTCCTGTAGCCTCTATCTGATTTTGGATAATTTCGACTGCCTTTACCTTTTCAACTTTTTTATTACATCTGGCTCTATAATTGTTATCTACTATAATTTTTTATCAATGGTGGTTGAATCTACACAGCCATTTTACTTGGACAACATTCCTGGACATTCTCTCTCTGTGTGTGTGTCTTTCTGTTAAAAACAAAACAAAACAAAACACATTTATTTATTCATGTTTGGCTGTTGTGGGTCTTTGTTGTTGCTTCGACTTTTCTCTACCTGTGGTGAGCAGGGTCTACTCTGAACTTCTCTTGTGGCTCCTGGGCTCTAGAGCACAGGCTTAGTAGTTGTGTCTCCAGGCTTAGTTGCTCTGAAGCGTGTGCAGTCCTTCCAGACCAAGGATTGGGCCTGTGTCCCCTGCATTGGCAGGTGGGCTCTTCACCTCTGGGCCACCAGGAAAGTCCTGGATGTTCTCTCTTTATGCATAAGATGTAATTAGTAAAAATCCTGTGAACATAATCTAAGTATTAAAATTTTTCTTTCTTTAAAGAGATTTTCTTAGAGTATTAGTGCATAATTGGTCAAAAATACAAGTATTTTCCAGGTATATTGTCTTATAGTGAGATAAATAAATGATTTTCTCAAATCCCTGTGGGTGAATGTTGCTGGTAGCTGGAATGAGAGAATAATAGTAAACCAGCAAACATTCCAGTGTTTTAAAAGAGGGTAAGCCTTGCAAAGCATATTCATATCAGTACTGTAGTAGGAACAAGAGAAGTTTGTTTGTTTGTTTGCTTTTTTACAAGAATGTAATTTAGTGCTGTGAAGCTCTGAGTAATGTGAACATTGTGAATGTCTCATTGAAATATTTACCAGTTTACATGTTGACAAATTTGATTCAGAAGGATTTGCTCTTCAATCATTATTATCATCATCTCAGTTCCTAATAAATACATTGAAAAGCACGACCTCCTTAATGACTATTAATTTTGCTCTTCTTACTTTCTTAGATACATCTTGTTGTCAGAGTTAAAATCAAACATAACTGGGGAAACACAATGCTGCAAATAGGAAAAGTAGGAAAATTTTTGCTCAAATTGTCATCTGGTATCAAAGACCTATATAACAATGCTTACTTTTCTTGGTCATCTTTAAATCTTGAAAGTACTTGAAAATTGGACAGAAATCCGACACTGTGGAAATACTAGATGTATTAATAGCTAAATACAATGTTTGAAAATAAGTATATAATGAGGACTTTCGCAGATTTAGAACAGCAGTGAACACCTGCAAGAAAGTAATTAATCGTAACCCAGTGAAGCTGGTTTTCCAAAGCCCTCGGCATTACCCCCTGACTGCAGTGAGGGGTATGCCTCACTCTGCACAGGTCTCACTGTCTCGGTCTCCAGCTCTGTGAACACCTCCTCTTCCCCACCTCCCTATTTGGAAATGTCCCCTGATTAGTATTAGGTCCTTTTCTGCTTCTGTGTAAACACTTGCCCTAATTTATCTCATTTAATTCCTGAGCTTTGAAACCATCTATCTACTTAGGAGTCCCAATTTTCGGATTGGCCCTGAACTCCAAAATGTTTATTCAACACCCTCACTTGAATGTCTAAAAAAGAGAAGAACAAATACCATATGTTAATGCATATATGTGGAATCTGAAAAAAATGATATAGATTATCTTATTTACAAAGCAGAAATACATATCAGACATAGGGAACAAATGAACAAATGTATAGACACCAAAGAGGGGGACAGAGGATGAACTGAGAGATTGGGATTGACACACATGTACTATTGACACTATGGATGAAACAGGTAACTGATGAGAAGGTACTGCATAGCTCAGGGACCTCTACTCAGTGCTCTGTGACCTAGTAAAAGTGTTAGTCATGCAGTCATGTCTGACTCTTTGCAACCCCATGTCCATGGAATTCTACAGGCAAGCATACTAGAGTGGGTTGCCATTCTCTTCTCCAGGGATCTTCCTGACACAGGATTTAACCCAGGTCTCCTGCATTGCAGGCAGGTTCTTTACTGTCAGAACCACCAGGGAAGCCTGTGGTGCCCTAAATGGGAAGGAAATTCAAAAAAGAGAGGCTATGTGTATACGTGCAGCTGATTCACTTTAGCACAACACCGTAAAGCAACTATACTCCAATAAATTTTTTTAATGTCTCAAGAAGGACCAGACATTTTTATTCACCTCAGTGCAGCCCACCCTCCCATGTGAGTCAAAGCCAGCACATTTCTCCCACGACCCAACCAGCTGCTCAAACCAGGATCTGGCTCTCACCCTCAGAGCCTTTGTGTACCCTGAATCACTAGCAGGTCCTGTTGACACCGCCTTGCCGTGTGTCCTAACCTGAGTCGGTGTCTCCCCTCACGCCAGCTAGACCTGTGCTCCCTCGTCCTCATAGAGTGGCTTTGATGACCTGCTCAGCTCTGCAGGGTCCAGTCTGCATGCGGAACCAGAGAGTCAGATCCCTCTCTCACCCCTTTAACAGCCTTCCCTGACTGACAGTTCAAATAAAACCCATCTTCTGCCTCCGTCTTCCCAGGCTGTGCATGGCCTTGCCCTGAGCCTTTCTGCCTGCCCATCCACCTTTCCTTCTAGACTAAAGGCCGTCTCCTGGAGGGCTTATGGACACCAAACTCGCCTCCTGCTCAGAACCTTAACTTGACATGCAAACCTACTGTTCATTTATGTGGACCCCTGTGCCCATATTGGGCAAGCGTGGCTCTTTCTTCTTATTGAGACCTCTGCTTGAACATTGCTTCCTTATAATATCTTAACCTGGCCAACCTGTTCTTTTTTTTTTTTTTTAATTTGATTTTTACAACTCAGACAGTAAAGACTCTACCTGCAATGCAGGAGACCCAGGTTCGATCCCTAGGTTGGGAAGATCCCCTGGAGAAAGAAACGGCAACCCACTCCAGCATTCTCGTCTGAAAAATCCCATGGAACAGTAGAGCCTGGCAGGCTATAGTCCATGGGATCCCAAAGAGTCGGCCATGACTGAACAACTAACACTTTCACTTTTCAGAGTTGATTTATAGTGTTGTGTTAATTACTTCTGTACAGAAATGTGATTGTTATATATACATAAACGTATATATAGATACACACATACATATACCTTTTATTTATATTCTTTTCCATTTGGCTTATCACAGGATATTAAATGTAATTCCCTCTGCTGTACAGTAGGCCTTTGTTGTTTATCCATCCTCTGTATAAAGCTTGTGCTGTGCTGTGCTTAGTCTTTCCATCATGTCTGACTCTTTGTGACCACATGAATTGTAGCCCTCCAGGCTCCTCTGTCCTTGGGGATTCTCCAGGTGAGAATGCTGGAGTAGGTTACCATGCCCTCCTCCAGGGAATCTTCCCAACTCAGGGATCAAACACGGGTCTCCTGCATTGCAAGCAGACTCTTTACCATTTGAGCCACAAAGGAAGCTCATATATATTTATATATGATATACATAAAGCACTCAAAATATTTTTGAATGAATGAATTTGTTTTTCTAAGGATTTGGAACCGAGGGCAAGGCAGTTGGTCATGTTGGTGGCCACTGGATGTCCCTGTGTGGCCGTGCTCTCACCATGTATGGTACATTCAGGTCACTTGTTAGTATAAAGACCAAAGTTACAGGTCATCCAAATTCATCTACTTTTCAGGAATACACTTTTCCAGGACTTTAAAAATGTTATCATTGGTCATCCTAGCTAGCAATCGCTGAAACCTCCATCTTTGTAAACCTCAAGACTCTCTCTGAAGCAAAATAGGAAATATTAGCTTTCCTGAATTGTGTTGCTTATCAATTATAACAATAGATTTTCATTGTATAAACTGCATTTCTCCAACTCTAAATGTCACTGTCAATTTCATATATGGACAGAGTATTGCTCTTCAATCTAAAGCAATTTTTTGAGTGAGTTCACATAGAATATACAATAGATATCTATGTCATGCATAAATGAAAAAAATATGATTTTAAAAATTATCTTTATCTCTGCACTTTGGACAGAGACTGATATTCAAAAGTCCATTTAAGGCTGCCTCAAATTGGAAATTTGCATTCACCCTTTCCATTTTATAGCAACAGAATTCATGAATAAAAATAACCTGTTTTAAATTATTTTTCAAATCAGAGACTCAAAACCTTATAAGAAATTTAGTTAAAACTCAAAGAAAAAAGTAACATACTACAAAATTATTTTTACCACTTTAAAAGCTAGATTCTAGCACATTAGTTGTATATATTAATTTGAAACAAAGTTCAAATTTCTGGAATAGCAATTTTCATATATTTCAGAGATTAGAGGTCAGAGAATCATTTTCATTAAAGAAGGAGAAATATTTATGATGGTAAATGGGTCTCATGTGAAATTAATATTAAAAGCAATGCGTTTTGAAAAGTGGTATCAGGTGTTTCTGGAGGATATTTTCCTTTTGGTTTATCAATACCTTTTTGAAACATTGTTTGTTATTTGTTTGGCTGTGCTGGGTCTCATTGCTGCACAGCCTTTTCTCTGTTGCAGAGTGCAGGCTTCACTTTTTCGGGGCTTCTCTTGTGGTGCCGGGCTCTGGAGCATAGGCTCAGTAGTTGTGGCACACGAGTTTAGTTGTTCTGCAGCATATGGGATCTTCCCAGACCAGGGACTGAACCCTCGTCTTCTGCACTGGTAGGTGGATTCTTTCCCAGTGAGCCACCAGGGAAGCCCCAGTACCTTTTTCTGTTTGTTTTGAAATGGAAACACAAGACGCCTCTGACTCCCATGTGAACGCTGGAGCTGGTCCTAGGGAGGAGTATCAGTTCTCAAGGAGCAGATGTGGATGAAGCAGAGCCATAGCCGTGACTTAACTCTTCTTGAAATCAGTAAATAAAGTTCACGGCATCATATAAAGATCCTTTCCTGCTGGCTCAAGCAGTAAAGAAACTACCTGCAATGCAGGAGACATTGGTCTGACTCCTAGGTCAAGAAGATGCCCTGGAGTAGGAAATGGCAACCCACTCCTGCATTCTTACCTGGGAAATCCCATGGACCAAGGAGCGTGGTGGGTACAGTCCCTGGGGTTGCAAAGAGTTGGACATGACTGAGCGACTGAGCACACACACTAGTCTTATCCATTGAAATAGCAAATATGTTTTTTGCAAAATAATATTTCATTTTGATGTGTGACTGTGGAGTATTTAAGGAATAGAGAAGCTGAAATTTACATATCTAGGCATGCATTGTTGTTTGCCTTGGGAGATTATTAATGATGGCAGTGATGCCCTTGTTTCAGTGATAAAAGTGAATATTTTTCAGCACCAAATGTGCCAGCTTTGTTCTAAACACTTTAAATAGTTTAATTTGTTCCTATAAACAACCCTATGAAGTAGGCTTTATTATTTCTCCATAATATAGTTGGAGTTGAATAGATGGAAAATGAGATTCAGATGGTTGATGCTCTGTGGAGCATCCTTGTGTGAGGTTTTAGTGAAGATAACGACCTGGAGTGGCAGGCAGGAGAGTCCAGGAAAACTATGGGGTTCCATCGAGGGCCCCCACATGGGAGGATGCGACACCCACAGATAGGACCATCACCTGTGGATGCGTGTTGCTTTGGGAGACTTTGCTAGAAGTTTCTGGTGAGATCTTTCTGTCTCTGGTTATGGAGGCAAGCCAGGCTGGCTCACCTGCACCAGCAGCTCCTGGTTGTTGTGGGCATTGTCTGGGCTGCAGGAAGGCATTTCATGATGCAGCCCCCACTTTGGGCTTCTTTTCCTTTCAGGTGTCTCAGGCCCATTTTCTAGACAGCATCACAACCCCATGGCTCCTCCCCAACAACTGGCAAAAGCCGCTTTTGCTGTTGGCGATTTCCTCTGACGGTGCAAGGAACACTGCTTAATTTTGCCCACACAGCAGGTTTTTCTTTTACCTCTTCAGTTAGTGTAATGCCATCAGCACGTCAGCAGAGCACTGTGTTCTAGATGGAGCACAGGTTTGTCATCTTGATCAGCAGTTCCCAACCTTTCTGGCACCAGAGACCAATTTACTAGAAGACAATTTTTCCACCAGCTGGGGATGAGGGGTGTTTCCAGGATGATTCAAGCCTTACATTTACTGTGTGCCTTATTTTTAATCTAATCCCACTACTGATGATGACAGGAAGTACCAAACCACAGCCTGGAAATTGGGGACTCCTCCTCTAGATGGCCAATGACCATCTACCATCCATGCCACGTGGCGCCCTCTGATAGTGTCACAGGAAAGGGACCACTCGGTGACATTCTTTCAATAGTCCACAAGGAAACAGAGGACCCGGAGGAACACCAGCCTCCTGAAAATCCATGTGATGAGGTCCCGTAATATGCCCCCCTCCAACTCCTGTGATGCTGTGAAAGTGCTGCGCTCAATATGCCAGCAAATTTGGAAAACTCAGCAGTGGCCACAACACTGGAAAACGTCAGTTTTCATTCCAATCCCAAAGAAAGGCAATGCCAAAAAATGCTCAAACTACTGCACAATTGCACTCATCTCACACACAAGTAAAGTAATGCTCAAAATTCTCCAAGCCAGGCTTCCGCAATACATGAACTGTGAACTTCCTGATGTTCAAGCTGATTTTAGAAAAGGCAGAGGAAGCAGAGATCAAATTGCCAACATCCACTGGATCAGGGAAAAAGCAAGAGAGTTCCAGAAAAACATCTATTTCTGCTTTATTGACTCTGCCAAGGCCTTTGACTGTGTGGATCACAATAAACTGTGGAAAATTCTGGAAGAGATGGGAATACCAGACCATCTGACCTGCCTCTTGAGAAACCTGCATGAAGGTCAGGAAGCAACAGTTAGAACAGGACATGGAACAACAGACTGGTTCCAAATAGGAAAAGGACTACGTCAAGGCTGTATATTGTCACCCTGCTTATTGAACTTATACACAGTGCTGCTGCTGCTAAGTTGCTTCAGTCGTGTCCAACTCTGTGCAACCCCATAAACAGAGCCCACCAGGCTCCCCTGTCCCTGGGATTCTCCAGGCAAGAACATTGGAGTGGGTTGCCATTTCCTTCTCCAATGCACGAAAGTGAAAAGTGAACAGTGAAGTCACTCAGTCATGTCCGACTGTTAGCGACCCCATGGACTGCTGCCCACCAGGCTCCTCTGCCCACAGGATTTCCAGGCAAGAGTATTGGAGTGGGTTGCCATTGTCTTTTCTGATGCTCTGATACTCTACGTAGAGTACATCACGAGAAATGCTGGGCTGGAAGAAGCAGAAGCTGGAATCAAGATTGCCAGGAGAAATATCAATAACCTCAGATATGCAGATGATACCACCCTTATGGCAGAAAGTGAAGAACTAAAGAGCCTCTTGATGAAAGTGAAAGAGGAGAGTGAAAAAAGTTGGCAAAGCTCAACAATCAGAAAACTAAGATCATGGCATCTGGTAGGTAAGTGCCATGGCACTTCATGCAAATAGATGGGGCAACAGTGGAAATAGTGTCAAACTTTATATTTTGAGCTCCAAAATCACTGCAGATGGTGATTGCAGCCGTGAAATTAAAAGATGCTTACTCCTTGGAAGAAAAGTTATGACCAACCTAGACAGCATATTAAAAAGCAGAGACATTACTTTGCCAACAAAAGTCCGTCTAGTAAAGGCTATGGTTTTTCCAGTGGTCATGTATGGACGTGAGAGTTTGACTATAAAGAAAGCTGAGTGCTGAAGAACTGATGCTTTTGAACTGTGGTGTTGGAGAAGACTCTTGAGAGTCCCTTGGACTGCAAGGAGATCCAACCAGTCATTCCTAAAGGAATTCATTGGAAGGACTGATGCTGAAGCTGAAACTCCAATACTTTGGCCACCTGAGACGGAGAGGTGACTCATTTGAAAAGACGTTAATGCTGGGGAGGATTGGGGGCAGGAGGATAAGGGGACGACAGAGAATGAGATGGTTCGATGGCATCACCGACACAATGGCCATGGGTTTGTGTGGACTCCAGGAGTTGGTAATGGACAGGGAGGAGGCCTGGCATGCTGTAGTCCAGGGGGTCACAGAGTCGGATACGACTAAGCGACTGAACTGAACTGAACTGAACCCCGTTGTATGTTCTTGAATGTACCTTTTCTTTCAAAGACAATGAATTTTATTAAATTCTTGTCTCCCTTTCCCTCCATGTAGGATGATGATGTGACATAAGCCACAGTGATGGGCACCTCAAGTCTGTTGATTACTGGAGATTACGAGTGAAATGACATAAAACACACAAGACATACGAGATGCACAGGAGACACACACACACTCTGGCCAGAGGAAAAGACTGCACAAATAATTGCGGTTTATTATTATATAGCCCCCTAGACAGAATTCCAGACTTCATGAATAAGCCTTTTCAGTACAGCACAGGTGCATACATGCTATCATACAGCAAGGGGAGTGAAACTTCTGTTTACTGCAAGGTCTGTCCATAGCCCTCTTCTCTCCTTTTATCAAAAGAAAGGAATGCTCTCTCGTTAGCAAGGGACCATTAAACTCAAGGCTGTGTCCAGACTCCTTGGCAGAACGCCTCGCTTGCCAGAACGTTCAGCCTTGAGCAGAGAGACCCGCTTGCATGCATATCTCCGCTTTCCCTATTGTGGCCGCATTAACCCTTCAAAGTCTCATAATGCATCTATGTCCTTCGTAGTGGGCCCTGGTAACAGAAGCAAGTCCAGGGGTTGTCACTCTGTTTCTGGGGAATTACATCAGGTTACTGTCTAGTGCAAGTACCAGTGGACACCACTGGGTGGCAGTGTCAAACTTTTGCCGTGTTTGAGTCAGCTTTGATTTTTGGGTAAATGGCAATCCACTCCAGTATTCTTGCCTGGAGAATCCCATGGACAGAGGAGCCTGGTGGTAGGCTGCAGTCCATGAGGTTGCAAAGAGTCGGACACGACTGAGCGACTTCACTTTCACTTTCACTGTCTAGTGCAAGTACCAATGGACACCACTGGGTGGCAGTGTCAAGCTTTTGCCAAGTGCCTGAGTCAGCTTTGATTTTCAGGTAATATCCATGTTACCAAATTTATTTGGGCTTCCTAGGTGGTGCTAGTGGTAAAGAATTGTCCTGCCATTGCTGGAGACTAAGAGATGTGGGTTCGATCCCTGGGTCAGGAAGATCTCCTGGAGGAGGGCATGGCAACCCACTCCAATATTCTTGTCTGGATAATCCCATGAAGCAGAAAAGCCTGGCAGGTTACAGCCCCTGGGGTTGCAAAGTGTTGGATACGACTGAGCGACTAAGCACAGCTCAGTGTTCATAACATTAATTCCGCAGTGTTTCACTGGTAAAGAATCCGTCTGCCAAGCAGGAGACATAGGTTCAATCCCTGGGTTGGGAAGATCCCCTGAGGAAGAAAATGACAACCCACTCCAGTATTCTTGCCTGGAGAATCCCACGGACAGAGGAGGCTGGCAGGCTACAGTCCCATGGGGTCACAAAGAGTTGGACATGACTGAAGCACCTTAGCACATAACATAGACTTTTTTTTAATTTATATGCAGTAATACTTATTCCTTTTGGTGTGTAGGCCAGTGAATATTGAACTATACTTGACAGGTTCAGTGTCAGGTAACCATAACCACAAATGAGATACAATCTGTCACCTCAAAAGTCTCCCTCCTTCACCAGCATCCTCTGACGATCACTAACTTATTTGCCATTACTGGAGTGCTGCCTTTCCCAGAATGCTATGTAAGTAGGATAATGAACGCAGTGTGTAGCCTTCTGGGATTCAGCCATGCTCTTGCACGTATCAATAGTTCACTCCTTTCTGTAGCTGAGTGTTCTGCCATTGATGTGCCAGGCTTTGCTGGCCCATTCACCTAGTGAGGGCTATATGTCTTCTTTACAGCTTTGGCTCGTATGATGGTGCTGAAACACTGATGGGACTCCCTGGCAGTCCAGCAGTGAAGACTGAGCTCCCAGTGGAGGCCTGGGGTCAGGCCCTGGCTGGCAATCCAAGGTCCTGTGTGCTACATGGCACGGCCCTCCAAAAAAACACTGATACATGGGATTTTTGTGAAAACATAAGTTCATTTCTCCTGAGTAAAACCTTAGAGTAAAACCTAAGTAGTTGCTTATAAGAGTCCGAAAGACTGTCGTCCCAAGCAGTGTCGTGAGGTCTTTCCACCAAGAGCCTAAGAGTTCTAGCTGTTCTGCAGCATCTCTGTCCCAGCCAGCTTTCAGGGGGCAGTGGGAGAGCAGAGTTACACAGGGCTTGATTGTGCTGTGGTTCTTTGGGGGCCTAAGAAAAACAGCAAACCCCTTGTTTCTCAAAGCCTCACTCAAATCTANACGTCAGCAGAGCACTGTGTTCTAGATGGAGCACAGGTTTGTCATCTTGATCAGCAGTTCCCAACCTTTCTGGCACCAGAGACCAATTTACTAGAAGACAATTTTTCCACCAGCTGGGGATGAGGGGTGTTTCCAGGATGATTCAAGCCTTACATTTACTGTGTGCCTTATTTTTAATCTAATCCCACTACTGATGATGACAGGAAGTACCAAACCACAGCCTGGAAATTGGGGACTCCTCCTCTAGATGGCCAATGACCATCTACCATCCATGCCACGTGGCGCCCTCTGATAGTGTCACAGGAAAGGGACCACTCGGTGACATTCTTTCAATAGTCCACAAGGAAACAGAGGACCCGGAGGAACACCAGCCTCCTGAAAATCCATGTGATGAGGTCCCGTAATATGCCCCCCTCCAACTCCTGTGATGCTGTGAAAGTGCTGCGCTCAATATGCCAGCAAATTTGGAAAACTCAGCAGTGGCCACAACACTGGAAAACGTCAGTTTTCATTCCAATCCCAAAGAAAGGCAATGCCAAAAAATGCTCAAACTACTGCACAATTGCACTCATCTCACACACAAGTAAAGTAATGCTCAAAATTCTCCAAGCCAGGCTTCCGCAATACATGAACTGTGAACTTCCTGATGTTCAAGCTGATTTTAGAAAAGGCAGAGGAAGCAGAGATCAAATTGCCAACATCCACTGGATCAGGGAAAAAGCAAGAGAGTTCCAGAAAAACATCTATTTCTGCTTTATTGACTCTGCCAAGGCCTTTGACTGTGTGGATCACAATAAACTGTGGAAAATTCTGGAAGAGATGGGAATACCAGACCATCTGACCTGCCTCTTGAGAAACCTGCATGAAGGTCAGGAAGCAACAGTTAGAACAGGACATGGAACAACAGACTGGTTCCAAATAGGAAAAGGACTACGTCAAGGCTGTATATTGTCACCCTGCTTATTGAACTTATACACAGTGCTGCTGCTGCTAAGTTGCTTCAGTCGTGTCCAACTCTGTGCAACCCCATAAACAGAGCCCACCAGGCTCCCCTGTCCCTGGGATTCTCCAGGCAAGAACATTGGAGTGGGTTGCCATTTCCTTCTCCAATGCACGAAAGTGAAAAGTGAACAGTGAAGTCACTCAGTCATGTCCGACTGTTAGCGACCCCATGGACTGCTGCCCACCAGGCTCCTCTGCCCACAGGATTTCCAGGCAAGAGTATTGGAGTGGGTTGCCATTGTCTTTTCTGATGCTCTGATACTCTACGTAGAGTACATCACGAGAAATGCTGGGCTGGAAGAAGCAGAAGCTGGAATCAAGATTGCCAGGAGAAATATCAATAACCTCAGATATGCAGATGATACCACCCTTATGGCAGAAAGTGAAGAACTAAAGAGCCTCTTGATGAAAGTGAAAGAGGAGAGTGAAAAAAGTTGGCAAAGCTCAACAATCAGAAAACTAAGATCATGGCATCTGGTAGGTAAGTGCCATGGCACTTCATGCAAATAGATGGGGCAACAGTGGAAATAGTGTCAAACTTTATATTTTGAGCTCCAAAATCACTGCAGATGGTGATTGCAGCCGTGAAATTAAAAGATGCTTACTCCTTGGAAGAAAAGTTATGACCAACCTAGACAGCATATTAAAAAGCAGAGACATTACTTTGCCAACAAAAGTCCGTCTAGTAAAGGCTATGGTTTTTCCAGTGGTCATGTATGGACGTGAGAGTTTGACTATAAAGAAAGCTGAGTGCTGAAGAACTGATGCTTTTGAACTGTGGTGTTGGAGAAGACTCTTGAGAGTCCCTTGGACTGCAAGGAGATCCAACCAGTCATTCCTAAAGGAATTCATTGGAAGGACTGATGCTGAAGCTGAAACTCCAATACTTTGGCCACCTGAGACGGAGAGGTGACTCATTTGAAAAGACGTTAATGCTGGGGAGGATTGGGGGCAGGAGGATAAGGGGACGACAGAGAATGAGATGGTTCGATGGCATCACCGACACAATGGCCATGGGTTTGTGTGGACTCCAGGAGTTGGTAATGGACAGGGAGGAGGCCTGGCATGCTGTAGTCCAGGGGGTCACAGAGTCGGATACGACTAAGCGACTGAACTGAACTGAACTGAACCCCGTTGTATGTTCTTGAATGTACCTTTTCTTTCAAAGACAATGAATTTTATTAAATTCTTGTCTCCCTTTCCCTCCATGTAGGATGATGATGTGACATAAGCCACAGTGATGGGCACCTCAAGTCTGTTGATTACTGGAGATTACGAGTGAAATGACATAAAACACACAAGACATACGAGATGCACAGGAGACACACACACACTCTGGCCAGAGGAAAAGACTGCACAAATAATTGCGGTTTATTATTATATAGCCCCCTAGACAGAATTCCAGACTTCATGAATAAGCCTTTTCAGTACAGCACAGGTGCATACATGCTATCATACAGCAAGGGGAGTGAAACTTCTGTTTACTGCAAGGTCTGTCCATAGCCCTCTTCTCTCCTTTTATCAAAAGAAAGGAATGCTCTCTCGTTAGCAAGGGACCATTAAACTCAAGGCTGTGTCCAGACTCCTTGGCAGAACGCCTCGCTTGCCAGAACGTTCAGCCTTGAGCAGAGAGACCCGCTTGCATGCATATCTCCGCTTTCCCTATTGTGGCCGCATTAACCCTTCAAAGTCTCATAATGCATCTATGTCCTTCGTAGTGGGCCCTGGTAACAGAAGCAAGTCCAGGGGTTGTCACTCTGTTTCTGGGGAATTACATCAGGTTACTGTCTAGTGCAAGTACCAGTGGACACCACTGGGTGGCAGTGTCAAACTTTTGCCGTGTTTGAGTCAGCTTTGATTTTTGGGTAAATGGCAATCCACTCCAGTATTCTTGCCTGGAGAATCCCATGGACAGAGGAGCCTGGTGGTAGGCTGCAGTCCATGAGGTTGCAAAGAGTCGGACACGACTGAGCGACTTCACTTTCACTTTCACTGTCTAGTGCAAGTACCAATGGACACCACTGGGTGGCAGTGTCAAGCTTTTGCCAAGTGCCTGAGTCAGCTTTGATTTTCAGGTAATATCCATGTTACCAAATTTATTTGGGCTTCCTAGGTGGTGCTAGTGGTAAAGAATTGTCCTGCCATTGCTGGAGACTAAGAGATGTGGGTTCGATCCCTGGGTCAGGAAGATCTCCTGGAGGAGGGCATGGCAACCCACTCCAATATTCTTGTCTGGATAATCCCATGAAGCAGAAAAGCCTGGCAGGTTACAGCCCCTGGGGTTGCAAAGTGTTGGATACGACTGAGCGACTAAGCACAGCTCAGTGTTCATAACATTAATTCCGCAGTGTTTCACTGGTAAAGAATCCGTCTGCCAAGCAGGAGACATAGGTTCAATCCCTGGGTTGGGAAGATCCCCTGAGGAAGAAAATGACAACCCACTCCAGTATTCTTGCCTGGAGAATCCCACGGACAGAGGAGGCTGGCAGGCTACAGTCCCATGGGGTCACAAAGAGTTGGACATGACTGAAGCACCTTAGCACATAACATAGACTTTTTTTTAATTTATATGCAGTAATACTTATTCCTTTTGGTGTGTAGGCCAGTGAATATTGAACTATACTTGACAGGTTCAGTGTCAGGTAACCATAACCACAAATGAGATACAATCTGTCACCTCAAAAGTCTCCCTCCTTCACCAGCATCCTCTGACGATCACTAACTTATTTGCCATTACTGGAGTGCTGCCTTTCCCAGAATGCTATGTAAGTAGGATAATGAACGCAGTGTGTAGCCTTCTGGGATTCAGCCATGCTCTTGCACGTATCAATAGTTCACTCCTTTCTGTAGCTGAGTGTTCTGCCATTGATGTGCCAGGCTTTGCTGGCCCATTCACCTAGTGAGGGCTATATGTCTTCTTTACAGCTTTGGCTCGTATGATGGTGCTGAAACACTGATGGGACTCCCTGGCAGTCCAGCAGTGAAGACTGAGCTCCCAGTGGAGGCCTGGGGTCAGGCCCTGGCTGGCAATCCAAGGTCCTGTGTGCTACATGGCACGGCCCTCCAAAAAAACACTGATACATGGGATTTTTGTGAAAACATAAGTTCATTTCTCCTGAGTAAAACCTTAGAGTAAAACCTAAGTAGTTGCTTATAAGAGTCCGAAAGACTGTCGTCCCAAGCAGTGTCGTGAGGTCTTTCCACCAAGAGCCTAAGAGTTCTAGCTGTTCTGCAGCATCTCTGTCCCAGCCAGCTTTCAGGGGGCAGTGGGAGAGCAGAGTTACACAGGGCTTGATTGTGCTGTGGTTCTTTGGGGGCCTAAGAAAAACAGCAAACCCCTTGTTTCTCAAAGCCTCACTCAAATCTAGTTTTTTCCCTTGGTAATTTTATGAACGCATGCATGCATACTCAGTCTTTAAGCTGTGTCTGACTCCTTGTGACCCTATGGACTGTAGCCCACCAGGCTCCTCTGTCCGTGGGGATTCTCCAGGCAAGAATACTGGACTGGGTTGCCATTCCCTTCTCCAGGGGATCTTCCCAACCCAGGGATCGAACCTGTGTCTCCTGAATCTCCTGCTTGGCAGATGGATTCTTTACCACTGAGCCACCAGGAATGTTATGTGTAGGGTATTATGAATGCTGTGCTGTGCTTAGTTACTCAATTGTGTCTGACTCTTTGTGACACCATGGGCTGTATGTAGGTTGCCAGGCTCCTCTGTTCATTGAATTCTCCAGGCAAAAATAATGGAGTGAGTTGCCATGCCCTCCTCCAGGGGATTTTCCTCACCCAGGAATTGAACCCAGGTCTCCTGCATTGCAGCCAGATTCTTTACCAGCTGAACTCCTAGGGAAGTCCCAATGTTATGAATAGGGGGTGATAAATCTCTCAGATGTTATTATGTGGTTTTTCTAGAAGCCACAAAATCAATTTTCATGCCCCTCACTTTGATTTTGCAGTTGGCAGGACCAATAATTTATTTCTGGTTGTCTGAGGCATGCCCTAGTCACCCCCATCTTAGAGATGTTTGAGCATTTCATGGGTTTTACTGAGCCCTGTTCTTTAGTTGGTTTAACCAGCCTCTTCTGGTATTGTACGGCTAACCAATACTTCGAATTTAGTTTTAGTGTAGGGTTCACGAGATGTGATCAAATTGAGAAATACACATAGCAGTGATGTAATAAATAACTGTATTTTCAGTTGAATCAAGTTTATCTTTAATGGCAAAAATATGTAAAGAATTCATATAACTCAGCAGGAAAAAAAACAAACAATCTGATTAAAAAAAGGAAAGAGGAACTGAATAGACGTTTTCCCAAAAGAGTTAATTATACAAATGGCCAAGCTGCTGCTGCTGCTAAGTCACTTCAGTCGTGTCCGACTCTGTGCAACCCCATAGATAGCAGCCTACTAGGCTCCTCTGTCTCTGGGATTCTCCAGGCAAGAACGCTGGAGTGGGTTGCCATTTCCTTCTCCAATGCATGAAAGTGAAAAGCAAAAGTGAAGTAGTTCAGTTGTGCCTGACTCTGAGCGACCCCATGGACTGCAGCCTACCAGGCTTCTCCATCCGTGGGATTTTCCAGGCAAGAGTAGTGAAGTGGGGTGCCATTGCCAAGAGGTGCATGAAAAAGTGTCCAACATTGTTAATCATCAGGGGAATACAAACCCAAATCACAAATGAGCTATCACCTCACACCTGTCAGAATGGCCATCATCAAAAGACCAGAGATAATGAATACTGACAGGGTGTGGAGAAAGGGAGCCCTCCTGCACTGGTGGTGGGAATGTAGACTGGTGCAGGCACCATGAACAGTGTGGAGGCTCCTCAAAAGACTGAAACAGAGCTACCGTATGACCCGGCAATCCCACTCCTGGGTGCACACATAAAGAAATGAAGATAGGATATTGAGGCGATACCTGCCCCCATGTTCACTGCAGCTTTATTCACAGTGATCAAGACATGAAAACTGCCTGAGTCTGTCAATGGATGAGTGGGTAAAGAAGATGTGATATGGAATGTTATCATTCAACCACTAGGAAGAGGGAGACTCTGCCATTTGTGGCAAAAGGGCATGTGCTGAGTGGAGTAAGTCTGAGAGAGGCCCACACTGCACAATCTCGTGCGTGGACTCAGAGATACAGAGAGTGGGATGGTGATTGCAGGGCTGAGGGCGGGAAATGGGGAATGTCACTCAAGGGTACAGACTTCCAGCTGTAAGATGAGTAAGTTCCGGAAATAGGACAATTAAATACCCTCACGGAAACACAGTGCAAGTGTATTTTCCCATCCATCTCACATGAATGCAGCTTGTCTTTGAATTTCTCTGTGAGCAGAAATGGAGAGAAAGCATTGACCAACCTCCTCACAGAACCAGAGTCTCCTTCAGCACATCCCCCAGTTTGAATATTCATCGTCACACTCTGCACTGTTGTGGCTCGGGGGCCAGTATTTATTAAGATTTGTGTCATCTTCAGTGATGACACATCCAGGGTTCTTCAGCTTTTCTCACAGGACATTAAATGAGGAATTTTGGGGTATTGATGTACCTGCCTCTAGAAGAACTTTAATTAAAATCAAAATTTCTGTATGCCCCTCAGATGTCCAACCCTGGTCTCTCCTAGTTGTTTTAAATTAGCCACTTGAGTGGGCTGAGAGAATTGTCAGAGTTACCATTACCCAGCCCTGTTAAAGGAGAATGAAGACCAGATTGGCAGGATACCATCCCCCAAGTCATTCAGGTGAGATAAGACCTTCCATTCGAGCATCACATCTGTTCCAACAATACAGTCTGGTGGATGAAACAGCCAGGCATACACACACACACGCTCATACACACACACACACACACATACACACACACACGCACACACCCCTTTGATTCATACATCACTGCATTTAAGCCACACTCTTATCTGTAACAGGAAATGAGCAAGACCCTGGGAGCTCTCGTGCACAGAAGCCTTTCTGGGTCCCCCCATTTCTTGTTTGTAGGGAAGAGACTCCAGCCTCCATGACCTTCCCTGAGTCCCATAGGGAAGATGGAAACAGATGCTGTTCAGGGAAGGGGGTGGATATAGAGACCAGGGAGGAGCAGCCAAGAAACAAAGGAGCAGCTTTGGAGCAGGTCCTGATTTCCCCTCAAGGGATACAGATAATAATCTTTGAGCCCTTCTGCAGAACTTTTTTGTTCAGTCACTCAGTTCTATCTGACTCTTTGTGGCCCCATGGACTGTAGCACGCCAGGCTTCCCTATCCTCCACCATCTCCCAGAGTTTACTCAAACTCTGGTCCATTGAGTCGGTGATGCCACCCAACCATCTCGTCCTCTGTTGCCCCTTCTACTCCTGCCTTCAATCTTTCCTAGCACCCCCAACAGACGTAATATGTCCACATTCTTCAGTCCAGAGAGCAGCACAGATTGATGAGCTTGAGAAGCTCTTCAGGAGGCCACTTGAGGCCAGATTAAAGGACTGCAGTCCTTGTACACACTGATTCTTGTCAGCACTCCCCCACCTTGAACTGTCACTATAAAACTCCTCCCCAGATCTGCCCAGGTTGAGACAGTTTTTCAAGGCAGGGCCTCACTGTGGCCCCCTTTGCCTGTTGTTGTTGTTCAGTTGCTCAGTCATGTCTGACTCTTTGTGACCCCATGGACTGCAGCATGCCAAGCTTCCCTGTCCCTCACTATCTCCTGAAGTTTGCTCAATCAATCCATTGTTAAAGTGCTGCACTCAATATGCCAGCAAATTTGAAAACTCAGCAGTGGCCACAAGACTGGAAAAAATCACCCATCGTTCCAATCCCAAATAAGGGCAATGCCAAAGAATGTTCAAACTACTGCACAATTGCACTCATCTCAGATGCTAGCAAAGTAAAGCTCAAAATTCTCCAAGCTAGGCTTCAACAGTATGTGAACTGAGAACTTCCAGATGTTCAAGCTGGATTTAGAAAAGGCAGAGGAAACAGAGATCAAATTGCCAACATCTGTTAGATCATTGAAAAAGCAAGAGAGTTCCAGAAAAACATCTACTTCTGCTTCATTGACTACACTAATGGCTTTGACTGTGTGGATCACAACAAACTGTGGAAAATTCTTAAAGAGCTGGGAATACCAGACCACCTTACCCGCTTCCTGAGAAATCTGTATGCAGGTCAGGAAGCAACAGTTAGAATGGGACATGGAACAGCAGACTGGTTCCAAAATGGGAAAACAGTACATCAAGGCTGTATATTGTCACCCTGCTTATTTAACTTCTATGCAGAGTACATCATACAAAATTCTGGGCTGGATGAAGCACAAACTGAAATCAAGATTGCTAGGAGAAATATCAATAACCTCAGATATCCAGATGACACCACCCTATGGCAGAAAATGAAGAGGAACTAAAGAGCCTGTTAATGAGGGTGGAGGAGAGTGAACAAGCTGGCTGAAAATTTGGCATTCAAAAGACTAAGATCATGGCATCCAGTCCTATCACTTCATGCCAAATAGATGGGGGAAAAAGTAGAAACAGTGACAGACTATTTTCTTGGGCTCCAGAATTACTGCAGATGTTGACTGCAGCAATGAAATTAAAATACACTTGCTCTTTGGAAGAAAAGCTGACAAACCTAGACAGTGTATTAAAAACCAGACATTTCTTTTCTGACAAAGGCTGGTCTAGTCAAAGCTATGGTTTTTCCAGTAGTCATATATGGATGTGAGAGTTGGACCGTAAAGAAGGCTGAGCACCAGAGAATTGATGCTTTTGAACTGTGGTTTTGGAGAAGACTCTTGAGAGTCCCTTGGACTGCAAAGAGCTCAAACCAGTCATATTCACTGGGAGGACTAATGTGGAAGCTGAAGCTGCAATACTTTGACCATCTGATGCGAGGAACTGACTTGTTGGAAAAGACCTTGATGCTGGGAAAGATTGAAGGCAGGAAGAGAAAGGGATGACAGAGAACAAAATGGTTGGATGGCATCACTGACTCAATGGCCATGAGTTTCACCAAGCTGTGGGAGATGGTAAAAGACAGGGAACCCTGGCATGCTGCAGTCCATGGGATCACAAAGATTCAGACACAACTGAGTGACTAAACAACCCACTTTTATTAACACCTGTTTCTGTTTCACGTATGGCTCACAAACAGGAACTAACTCACAGACAGAAAACAGGCTGGTGGCTGCCAAGAGGTGGGGGATGAGGAGGGATGGAGTGAGAGTTTGGGATTAGCGGATGCATACTGTTATATACAAGATAGATAAACAATAAGGTCCTACTGTACAGCACAGGGAACTATACTCAATATCCCGGGATAAACCATAGTGGAAAATAATATGAAAAAGAATATATATATATAACTGAATCACTTTGCTCTACAGCAGAAACTAACACAGCATTGCAAATCAACTATATTTCAAATTAAAAACTTTAAAACAAGATAAGAAAACCTATGGGGGTGTGTGTTCTGTGGCCTGTTTTGAGTCCTCTCAATTATGTAACCAGTTGCAACATGTGCAGCTGGCAAACTTCACTCTAGAGTTTAATTAACAGAGATGTCTGTTTTTGGGGAAATAAGCAGTGAAGAAGAGAGGGCCAGGAACCCAATGTCTTCTCTCCTTATCCCTGGAAGGAACTGGCACCAATGTGGCACCCACTGTGGGGAGGATGCCTATCAGTGACCTGGGGGCAGATCCCAGCCCCGGCGAACAGCTGGATGGATCTGAGTCGCCCCCTTGGCTGCTTTGTCTCGGGGAGAAAACAACACTGAAGAGAAGCAGCTTGTTGCTTTCGAGGGAGGCCACAGACTGTGACATGTAGCTCAGCTTGTGATGCCAGAGTGGGCTGGGGAGATACTTGTTTTATCAAAATAACCTCACTAGCAGAAGTCAGTCTCTGTTCACTTGGGGGAAGGGTAACTACAGAAACCCAGGGACAGCCAGCCGCACAGTTACAGTGCTGTGGAGATGGTCACACACTCACTTCTGAGCCACCCTGGAGACCACGTGCTGTGCATGGATACTGTATAAGCACAAGCCTGTCCATCTGTGCCCACAGCCCCCACTTCCTGCAGCTTCTGCCATGATGCAGAGGGCACACCCCAGTATGAATCTCTACTATGGGTAAGGAGAATTGTCCTGACCTACCCTCAGAGAGTGCAGCGCTTCTGAGGCCACCGAAGTGTGTAGAACACATGTAACTCTGAGTAGTCATAACAGACCTGGAGTCTCTCCCAACTCCGTGCTGTTAGTTGAGACATAGTTGGTGCTGTAAGAGGCACCTCACACCCCCAAGATATTAAACTGTATGGAAAGTCTTTATGAACAAATACTGTGTTTGTTTTTCTTGTGGATTTTGAAGTAGCAACATAATGTTTATCCTTTTTTCTTTTTAAAAATATTTTTAAATTTTATTTTATTATTATTTTAATATAAATTTATTTATTTTAATTGGAGATTAATTACAACATCACATTGGTTTGCCATACATCAACATGAATCCGCCACAGGTATACACGTGTTCCCCATCCTGAACCCCCCTCCTTCCTCCCTCCCCGTATCATCCCTCTGGGTCATCCCAGTGCACCAGCCCCAAGCATCCTGTATCCTGCATCGAACCTGGACTGGTGTGATTCATTTTATATATGATATTATTCATGTTTCAGTGCCATTCTCCCAAATCATCCTACCCTCTCCCTCTCCCACAGAGTCCAAAAGACTATTCTATACATCTGTGTCTCTCTTGCTGTCTCACATACAGGGTTATCGTTACCATCTTTCTAAATTCCATATATATGCATTAGTATACTGTATTGGTGTTTTTCTTTCTGGCTTACTTCACTCTGTATAATAGGCTCCAGTTTCATTCACCTCACCAGAACTGATTCAAATGTATTCTTTTTAATGGCTGAGTAATACTTCATTGTGTATATGTACCACGGTTTTCTTATCCAAAGATTCGGACCATCTGCTAATGGACATCTAGATTGTTGCTTCCATGTCCTTTTGTCTAATCACATCTTAATATATTTTGTTCCCTAATACATATTATTCTCTATAGTGGTAATTAGTGAAAAGTTTACTTTTTTACTTAACGTATGACACACATACTTTTCATGCTCCAAAATGAGTGTTATATTTATTATTTTAGTAGTTGAGTAATATTCTATCATATACTTTATAATATTTAGACTATTCTTTTTTTTACAGCACATTTTCTATTATAAATATTGTTTGACTAAACTTTCTTTTTATATTATTTTCTTAGGTTAAGTTCTTATAGTATGATGCTAAGTAATAGAATACATTATTTTATTTGTATAAGAGAAATGATTTTTATATTATTTTTGAAATTTTTGCCATCTGACAATTAATGAACTGAATCTATCTTCCCTCAAGACACTCTTGCTAGTATGGGTGTTTTCCTTCTAATTAAATTTGAGTCAAAGTGTATTTCATTGCACTTTTAATTTGCATTTTGAAATTATATTGTGTATATCAATTTTACACTTTCACATTAACTGATTTTTACTCTTGTATGAATTGGAGGAGGAAATGGCAATCCACTCCTGTATTCTTGCCAGTATAATTCCATGGACAGAGGATCCTGGCAGGCTACAGTCCATGGGATTGCAAAGAGTCAGACATGACTGAGATACTGAGCACGCACATGCACTTGTATGAATAGTTCATATGCTTAGCCCATTTTTCTTACCATATTTCTTGTAGATCTGAAGAGTTTTTTTTTTTTTTAATTTAATGTGCTACTGCTGCTGCTGCTGCTAAGTCGCTTCAGTCATGTCCAACTCTATGCGACCCCATAGATGGCAGCCCACCAGGCTCCCCCGTCCCTGGGATTCTCCAGGCAAGAGTACTGGAGTGGGGTGCCATTGCCTTCTCCAATGCATGAAAGTGAAAAGTGAAAGTGAAGTCGCTCAGTCATGTCTGACTCTTTGCAACCCCATGGACTACAGCCCACCAGGTTCCCCCATCCATGAGATTTTCCAGGCAAGAGTACTGGAGTGGGGTGCCATTGCCTTCTCCAATGCATGAAAGTGAAAAGTGAAAGTGAAATTGCTCAGTCATGTCTGACTCTTCGCAATCCCATGGACTGCAGCCTTCCAGGCTCCTGCATCCACGGGATTTTCCAGGCAAGAGTACTGGAGTGGGGTGCCATTGCCTTCTCCAGTTTAATGTGCACCATAATGTAGTTTATGCCACTGCCCCAACAGTCTGTTGTAACACAGTTGCTGGTGAACAAGATACTCACTTTTGCCGTTAGGCAGTCCTGCTTGCGGCTGAGGTCTTTCTTGTCCTTCCATTCTGTGGAGGCGGGTATGGGACTGTGGGCATGAGAGAGCCCCATTTGGAATATTCCTGATCACCACATGTAACCCTGTTAGAAAGTGTCTCTTTTCCATTTATGACACCAAACACAGAATCTTGGTGGGGTGGATTTATGTTGATCTACATGTGAATTTGAGATGGTGAGAAGGTGTATTAAAGCATGATTAAAATATGATGCTGCTGCCTGGAGGTGGTTGAGGACCAGTTTTCAAGATCAGGCCATGGAGCAGGGAGTGGAAGGCAGGGGGCAAGTCCATCATTACACAAAGCATGCTCCTGGCTCCTGCCTTGGGAGTCATGGAGAATGTAGTGTGTTCAGCTGACCAATGTCCATACATGAGCACTGTGACTGGCGTGTGTGTTTTCACCTCTATACAAGATGGAGAGGTAGAGGTTTAAATATCCTGCTAATCTTCATGCAATCCAGTGAGATGGGAATGGTCGTGTCTTAGACTAGGAAAACAAGGCACCAAGAACTAGATCACAGTCACCAGGTTTATTAAGGATGATATTTATTTCAGTCTGTTCACTAGACTGCTGCTTTGGAGTCTAATGGAGTTATTATAATGCATAGAACAAAGTTTAAGTGTTATTGAATTGCTCTATATGAATGTTGAATTATTACAAGTACACTAAACGCTGGGCTGGAAGCAGCACAAGCTGGAATCAAGATTGCCAGGAGAAATATCAATAACCTCAGATATGCAGATGACATCACCCTTATGGCAGAAAGTGAAGAGGAGCTAAAAAGGCTATTGATGAAAGTGAAAGAGGAAAGTGAAAAAGTTGGCTTAAAGCTCAACATTCAGAAAACGAAGATCATAGCATCTGGTAAGTGCCATGGCACTTCATGGCAAATAGATGGGGCAACAGTGGAAACAGTGTCAGACTTTATATTTTTGGGCTCCAAAATCACTGCAGATGGCGATTGCAGCCATGTAATTAAAAGATGCTTACTTCTTGGAAGAAAAGTTATGACCAACCTAGATAGCATATTTAAAAGCAGAGACATTACTTTGCCAACAAAGGTCCATCTAGTCAAGACTATGGTTTTTCCTCTGGTCATGTATGGATGCGAGAGTTGGACTGTGAAGAAAGCTGAGCACTGAAGAATTGATGCTTTTGAACTGTGGTGTTGGACAAGACTCTTGAGAGTCCCTTGGACTGCAAGGAGATCCAACCAGTTCATTCTAAAGGAGATCAGTCCTGGGTGTTCTTTGGAAGGAATGATGCTAAAGCTGAAACTTCAGTACTTTGGCCACCTCATGCAAAGAGTTGACTCATTGGCAAAGACTGATGCTGGGAAGGACTGGGGGCAGGAGGAGAAGGGGCCGACAGAGGATGAGATGGCTGGATGGCATCACGGACTCGATGGACGTGAGTCTGAGTGAACTCCGGGAGATGGTGATGAACAGGGAGGCCTGGCGTGCTGTGATTCATGGGGTCGCAAAGAGTCGGACACGACTGAGCGACTGAACTGACTGACTGATGTATACGTATAACTGATTCACTTTGCTGTGTGGTAGAAGTGAACACCCCATTGTAAGACAGCTATACCGCATTAAAAAAAAAAAGACTGCATATAAGGCACTTGTGTAGGCTCTAGGTTTGCAAGCATTGGATAAGCAATCAACACCTGTCCTCATGGAGCTCAAGGTCCAGTGGGGAGAAAGAGAAAATGGGGGATTAATAAATCCATAAACAAAGGAAACTGCAGAGATATATGTCGTTAAGTACTGTGAACAAAACAAGCAGGGAAGCGATTTGGGGAATTTCTGGTGATAATACAGTGTAAAGATGGCTAAGGGTATCTCTCTAAGAAGGTAACATTTGAACCACAGCCTGAGAGTGCAGGAGCTCCGTGAATGCCAGAGACAAGGGGACACTTGTGGAAGCGTGTTCTCAGAGAGGGAACACAACCTGCTAAGACTCAGAGGCAGGGGCCCAGCAAGGAAGTCTGTCTGTCTGGGGCAAGTGAGAGGAAGCAGGATCGAGGAGACACAGGCTTGCAGGTTATTTATTGTGATGACTGTGGGTCCTGCTCAAGGGACAGGAAGGCTTTGGAGGGGGTGGTAAAGAGAGACTTCATCGATGTGTAAACAGCCGGTAGATTTACATTTGGCCTCCACTTCTGTCACACAGGGGATTTGTATTAAGCTTCTAACATAATATTATGACTTCTTAGGTGATGCAGTGGTAAAGAATCCATTTTCCAGTACAGGAGATGCAAGAGACACAGGTTCGACTCCTGGGTCAAGAGGATTCCCTGGAGAAAGAAATGGCACCCCCCTCCAGTATTCTTGCCTGGGAAATCCCATGGACAGAGGAGCCTGGCCAGGTACAGTCTATGGCGTTGCAAAGAGTTGGACATGACTGAGTGACTGAGCACATTGTCAAATGAAGAAAAACATTAGCAATGCCCAGGGGTCCGGGGGCAGCTGGAGAATGTGTGGACTGACTCGTGGATGTGAATCCACCTTAGGAGATGATGCACACTTCCTCTAGTATACAAACCCTTCTGTTACCACAGAACTCTAAAGAGACTTTCCCATTTTCATAAATTTCATGTGAATGTATTTTTTCTGTTGTAAAGAATGTAATTTAGTAATAGCATACTTTATTGATCAATAGAAATATTTGCTTAACAGAAAATTAATTTTTAAAAGCAGAGTAACACTTAGCAAAGATCATTAAACTGATTTATTTTTAAACTCCCTTCTTAGAGTAGGTTCAGTTCAATTTAGTTCAGTTGCTCAGTTGTGTCCGACTCTTTGCGACCCTATGAATCACAGCCCACTAGGCCTCCCTGTCCATCACCAACTCCCAGAGTTCACTCAGACTCACGTCCATCGAGTGAGTGATGCCATCCAGCCATCTCATCCTCTGTCAGCCCATTCTCCTCCTGCTCCCAATCCCTCCCAGCATTAGAGTCTTTGCCAGTGAGTCAACTCTTCTCATGAGGTGGCCAAAGTACTGGAGTTTCAGTTTTAGCATCATTTCTTCCAGAGAACCCCCAGGGCTGATCTCCTTCAGAATGGACTGGTTGGATCTCCTTGCAGTCCAAGGGACTCTCAAGAGTCTTGTCCAACACCACAGTTCAAAAGCATCAATTCTTCAGCGCTCAGCCTTCTTCACAGTCCAACTTTCACATCCATACATGACCACTGGAAAAAACAACATAGCCTTGACTAGACGGACCTTAGTCGACAAAGTAATGTCTCTGCTTTTGAATATACTATCTAGGTTGGTCATAACTTTTCTTCCAAGGAGTAAGTGTCTTTTAATTTCATGGCTGCAGTCACCATCTGCAGTGATTCTGGAGCCCAAAAATATAAAGTCGGACACTGTTTCCTCATCTTTTTCCATGAAGTGATGGGATCAGATGCCATGATCTTTGTTTTTCGAATGTTGAGCTTTAAGCCAACATTTTCACTCTCCACTTTTACTTTCATCAAGAGGCTTTTAAGTTCCTCTTCACTTTCTGCCATAAGGGTGGTGTCATCTGCATATCTGAGGTTATTGATATTTCTCCTGGCAATCTTGATTCCAGCTTCTGCTTCTTTCAGCCCAGCATTTCTCATGATGTACTCTGCATATAAGTTAAATAAGCAGGGTGACAATATACAGCCTTGACATACCCCTTTTC
The DNA here is from genome assembly GCA_006410735.1 of Raphicerus campestris. Lineage (NCBI taxonomy): Eukaryota > Metazoa > Chordata > Mammalia > Artiodactyla > Bovidae > Raphicerus > Raphicerus campestris. The sequence continues at coordinate 186,104 of SJYW01050351.1, read as the reverse complement.
CTACTTGGAACCAGTCTGTTCCATGTCCAGTTCTAACTGTTGCTTCCTGACCTGCATATAGGTTTCTCAAGAGGCAGGTCAGGTGGTCTGGTATTCCCATCTCTTTCAGAATTTTCCACAGTCTATTGTGATCCACACAGTAGGTCACTGTAATCAATAAATGTATTATTTATACTTTTCAGGACAGTCATAGTTTTGCTATTTAAGAGTTATAGCATGGACCTCTTATTGTTTGCTTGTTTGGTTTTTACTTCATTTTATTTTTGGCTATGCTGGGTCTTCATTGCTGCACTCAGGCCTCGTCTACCTGCTGTACGTGGGGGTTACTCTCTAGTTCCCCGTTAAGTGTGTGGGCGTCTTCTTGAGGTGGCTGTTTTTTTGTTGTTGGGAAGCATGTTGTGGGCTCCAGGTGAAGGAAAGTTACACAGCTCAAAATAGCCTGGAGTTAAAACTCCCCTCCGGGTCCTCCCCACCATTCTATGCAAAACAAAGAACTCTCTCACCTGAAGAAAAAAATGGACATTAAGGCTGATTATGACCAGCTCCCAGCCAGTCCAGCCTCTGGCTGATCTCCAGAATTCCTTGCCCCAGCCATTTAAGAGATAACTAACCCAAACAACTCTGGAGAAGAACAGCCCCCCTTAAGACAGTCGATGTCCACATATATGTCTATATGTACTTGTTCTTTTCTTGGGTTAATGACTGCTGCCCTTTCTCGCCTCATTAAAAGTGATCTGTTCTGGTACAGTGCCGGTCTCATTGTTTTTCCAAACCTTGCCTTCTCTGACTCCTTTACCCTACAGTTGGGGTGCAGAGTTACATGCCTAAATATAACAGTTTCCGCATTTCAGACCAGTAACTCAGGGTGCAGATTTTCCTGCCTGAAACATGAAATTCTCCACCTTTCATCCTAGAAAGTTGGGGTGCGTAGTTTTCTGCCTGAAATAAAATTTCCTCATTTCAGGCCAGTAACTCAGGGCATAGAGTTTTGTGCCTGAAATCTGACATTTTCCGCATTTCAGTATGGAAACTTGGGGCACAGAGTTTCCTGTCTGAAAAATGAAATTCTCATTTCACCGGCAAACATAGGGAGAAGATTTTCCAGCCCCAAATATGGGGTTTTCTATATTTCAGCTTATAAAATTGGGGCAGAGTTTCCCACATGTTACATGAAATTTTCATATTTCAACCTGGAAACTTGGGGCACAGTTTCCTGCCTGAAGTATTAAACTTTCCTCATTTCAGCTCAGAAATTCAGGACAGNTCATTGGCAAAGACTGATGCTGGGAAGGACTGGGGGCAGGAGGAGAAGGGGCCGACAGAGGATGAGATGGCTGGATGGCATCACGGACTCGATGGACGTGAGTCTGAGTGAACTCCGGGAGATGGTGATGAACAGGGAGGCCTGGCGTGCTGTGATTCATGGGGTCGCAAAGAGTCGGACACGACTGAGCGACTGAACTGACTGACTGATGTATACGTATAACTGATTCACTTTGCTGTGTGGTAGAAGTGAACACCCCATTGTAAGACAGCTATACCGCATTAAAAAAAAAAAGACTGCATATAAGGCACTTGTGTAGGCTCTAGGTTTGCAAGCATTGGATAAGCAATCAACACCTGTCCTCATGGAGCTCAAGGTCCAGTGGGGAGAAAGAGAAAATGGGGGATTAATAAATCCATAAACAAAGGAAACTGCAGAGATATATGTCGTTAAGTACTGTGAACAAAACAAGCAGGGAAGCGATTTGGGGAATTTCTGGTGATAATACAGTGTAAAGATGGCTAAGGGTATCTCTCTAAGAAGGTAACATTTGAACCACAGCCTGAGAGTGCAGGAGCTCCGTGAATGCCAGAGACAAGGGGACACTTGTGGAAGCGTGTTCTCAGAGAGGGAACACAACCTGCTAAGACTCAGAGGCAGGGGCCCAGCAAGGAAGTCTGTCTGTCTGGGGCAAGTGAGAGGAAGCAGGATCGAGGAGACACAGGCTTGCAGGTTATTTATTGTGATGACTGTGGGTCCTGCTCAAGGGACAGGAAGGCTTTGGAGGGGGTGGTAAAGAGAGACTTCATCGATGTGTAAACAGCCGGTAGATTTACATTTGGCCTCCACTTCTGTCACACAGGGGATTTGTATTAAGCTTCTAACATAATATTATGACTTCTTAGGTGATGCAGTGGTAAAGAATCCATTTTCCAGTACAGGAGATGCAAGAGACACAGGTTCGACTCCTGGGTCAAGAGGATTCCCTGGAGAAAGAAATGGCACCCCCCTCCAGTATTCTTGCCTGGGAAATCCCATGGACAGAGGAGCCTGGCCAGGTACAGTCTATGGCGTTGCAAAGAGTTGGACATGACTGAGTGACTGAGCACATTGTCAAATGAAGAAAAACATTAGCAATGCCCAGGGGTCCGGGGGCAGCTGGAGAATGTGTGGACTGACTCGTGGATGTGAATCCACCTTAGGAGATGATGCACACTTCCTCTAGTATACAAACCCTTCTGTTACCACAGAACTCTAAAGAGACTTTCCCATTTTCATAAATTTCATGTGAATGTATTTTTTCTGTTGTAAAGAATGTAATTTAGTAATAGCATACTTTATTGATCAATAGAAATATTTGCTTAACAGAAAATTAATTTTTAAAAGCAGAGTAACACTTAGCAAAGATCATTAAACTGATTTATTTTTAAACTCCCTTCTTAGAGTAGGTTCAGTTCAATTTAGTTCAGTTGCTCAGTTGTGTCCGACTCTTTGCGACCCTATGAATCACAGCCCACTAGGCCTCCCTGTCCATCACCAACTCCCAGAGTTCACTCAGACTCACGTCCATCGAGTGAGTGATGCCATCCAGCCATCTCATCCTCTGTCAGCCCGTTCTCCTCCTGCTCCCAATCCCTCCCAGCATTAGAGTCTTTGCCAGTGAGTCAACTCTTCTCATGAGGTGGCCAAAGTACTGGAGTTTCAGTTTTAGCATCATTTCTTCCAGAGAACCCCCAGGGCTGATCTCCTTCAGAATGGACTGGTTGGATCTCCTTGCAGTCCAAGGGACTCTCAAGAGTCTTGTCCAACACCACAGTTCAAAAGCATCAATTCTTCAGCGCTCAGCCTTCTTCACAGTCCAACTTTCACATCCATACATGACCACTGGAAAAAACAACATAGCCTTGACTAGACGGACCTTAGTCGACAAAGTAATGTCTCTGCTTTTGAATATACTATCTAGGTTGGTCATAACTTTTCTTCCAAGGAGTAAGTGTCTTTTAATTTCATGGCTGCAGTCACCATCTGCAGTGATTCTGGAGCCCAAAAATATAAAGTCGGACACTGTTTCCTCATCTTTTTCCATGAAGTGATGGGATCAGATGCCATGATCTTTGTTTTTCGAATGTTGAGCTTTAAGCCAACATTTTCACTCTCCACTTTTACTTTCATCAAGAGGCTTTTAAGTTCCTCTTCACTTTCTGCCATAAGGGTGGTGTCATCTGCATATCTGAGGTTATTGATATTTCTCCTGGCAATCTTGATTCCAGCTTCTGCTTCTTTCAGCCCAGCATTTCTCATGATGTACTCTGCATATAAGTTAAATAAGCAGGGTGACAATATACAGCCTTGACATACCCCTTTTCCTATTTGGAACCAGTCTGTTCCATGTCCAGTTCTAACTGTTGCTTCCTGACCTGCATATAGGTTTCTCAAGAGGCAGGTCAGGTGGTCTGGTATTCCCATCTCTTTCAGAATTTTCCACAGTCTATTGTGATCCACACAGTAGGTCACTGTAATCAATAAATGTATTATTTATACTTTTCAGGACAGTCATAGTTTTGCTATTTAAGAGTTATAGCATGGACCTCTTATTGTTTGCTTGTTTGGTTTTTACTTCATTTTATTTTTGGCTATGCTGGGTCTTCATTGCTGCACTCAGGCCTCGTCTACCTGCTGTACGTGGGGGTTACTCTCTAGTTCCCCGTTAAGTGTGTGGGCGTCTTCTTGAGGTGGCTGTTTTTTTGTTGTTGGGAAGCATGTTGTGGGCTCCAGGTGAAGGAAAGTTACACAGCTCAAAATAGCCTGGAGTTAAAACTCCCCTCCGGGTCCTCCCCACCATTCTATGCAAAACAAAGAACTCTCTCACCTGAAGAAAAAAATGGACATTAAGGCTGATTATGACCAGCTCCCAGCCAGTCCAGCCTCTGGCTGATCTCCAGAATTCCTTGCCCCAGCCATTTAAGAGATAACTAACCCAAACAACTCTGGAGAAGAACAGCCCCCCTTAAGACAGTCGATGTCCACATATATGTCTATATGTACTTGTTCTTTTCTTGGGTTAATGACTGCTGCCCTTTCTCGCCTCATTAAAAGTGATCTGTTCTGGTACAGTGCCGGTCTCATTGTTTTTCCAAACCTTGCCTTCTCTGACTCCTTTACCCTACAGTTGGGGTGCAGAGTTACATGCCTAAATATAACAGTTTCCGCATTTCAGACCAGTAACTCAGGGTGCAGATTTTCCTGCCTGAAACATGAAATTCTCCACCTTTCATCCTAGAAAGTTGGGGTGCGTAGTTTTCTGCCTGAAATAAAATTTCCTCATTTCAGGCCAGTAACTCAGGGCATAGAGTTTTGTGCCTGAAATCTGACATTTTCCGCATTTCAGTATGGAAACTTGGGGCACAGAGTTTCCTGTCTGAAAAATGAAATTCTCATTTCACCGGCAAACATAGGGAGAAGATTTTCCAGCCCCAAATATGGGGTTTTCTATATTTCAGCTTATAAAATTGGGGCAGAGTTTCCCACATGTTACATGAAATTTTCATATTTCAACCTGGAAACTTGGGGCACAGTTTCCTGCCTGAAGTATTAAACTTTCCTCATTTCAGCTCAGAAATTCAGGACAGATTTTCCTGCCTGACATATATGACATTTTACACATTACAGCCCTCAGCCTTGGCGTACAGAGTTTCCTGCTTGAAATATGACACTGTCTACATTTCAGCCTGGAATCTTGGTGTATAGAGTTTGCTGCCTGATGTATGACACATTATGCATTTCTGCCCCAAAATTTGGGCAACAGAGTTTCCTGCATAAAATATTAAAAATATTTGCATTTCACTCTGGAAACTTGGGCAGAGAATTACCTGCCTGAATGAAATCCTCCGTATTTCAGCCAGGAAACTGGGGGCACAGAGTTTCCTGACTGAATTACAAAATTCTCCAAATTTCATCCTGGAAAGTTGGGGCACATAATTTCCTGCCTGAAATATGACACCTTTAGCATTTCAGCCCAGAAACTTGGGGTATTGAGTTTCCTGTCTGAAATATGAAAATCTCTGCATTTCAGCCCAGAAACTTAGGGGTGCAGAATTTTCTTCCTAAAACATGAAATTCTCTGCCTTTCAGCCCTGGAAACTCGGGGCACAGAATTTCTTGCCTGAAATATGAAATTCTCTGCATTTCAGCCCAGGTTCTTGGGCCATAGAGTTTCCTGTCTGAAATATGAAATTCTCATTTCACCTAGAAACATGGAGTGCAAATTTTCATGCCTGAAACAAGAATTTCCATATTTCATACCAGAAACATATGGTGTAGAGTTTCCCACCCAAAATTTGAAATTTTCCATATTTCAGCCTCAAAAGTAGAGATGCAGAGTTTGTACTAGCCAAGAGTTTGAAATAGCCAAGTAACATGCTTTTGTGAATCTAGGAATTGGGCCCTTATGGGAAAAGCAATATTTTCCACCTGTGGAAGCCGGTTCACACTTGTTCATTTTTCTCTTCCTTCCAACAACAGCTTTGGTCAAGTTTTTGGATTATCTGTAAGAAATAGGCTGCTTGCTACTTCTTTCTGGGAAGTCACCTGACAGTACCGTTTCAACTAATCAGGGTATGAAAGGCTGCAGCTATGAGCCATGAATGATGCCAGGATTCATGACCTCTGGAAGAGAGGAATTCGATCAGGAGCCAGAGACAAAGCTCAGTCTCTCAGAGCTTTTGTGTCAATGTTTTACTAAAGTATAAAAGATTTAGAGAAAGCTTCAGACATAGACATCAGAAGGGGACAGAAAGAGTGCCCCTTTGCTAGTTTTTAGGTGTTTTATACCTGTTAGCAAGCTGCTAACCAGATAAAAGAAACACCTCGAGACTAAGAGAGCTGCACTAGGTCCCTCTCCCACAACATACATTTTGAGATGGCATTGGCACAAGGGGAGTCATCTCTGGTTGTAAAACATTTGACATGAATGTTAAAGACAGATTCTAAAGCAAATGCGTAGTTTTATTTACATAGTTTAAGAAGGACATTTCCATAAGAAAAGCATATTGTTTAGGTGAAGGTTTGAGAAAAGTTAAGTTCAGGTGGAACCAGGTATTATCATGGCAACACATGATTAGAAGTTTTCTGTAACTTTGTACAGAGAAGGAAAAAATGTCTGTCACTTGCAGTTTATTTCCTCCTGCTAGTTAGGGACCTCTGGCCTTCCTACAGAGGCTGCTAACCCTCTCAGGTAACAACTGGTATGGCAATCAACACTCAAAGAAAACCTTCCCATGATCTCTTTTCTAATGGAATAGTACAGTGTTTTCTAGCTGTGTCTTTACAAAGCTTTGAGAACACCAGAGAACATGCTTTTGTGAGCCTGAGAATGGGGTTCTGATGACTAAAGAAGTATTTTCCATGTGAATGCTTGATAGTTGCAGCCTCAATCCTGCCAGAAAATCACACTTATTCATTTCTTTCTTCATTACCATAACAACTTTGGTTTAGTTTTCAGTTTTCTGAAAGGAACAGTCTGCATGTCACTTCTTGCTGGGAAGTCGTTTGATAGTACAGATTCACTAATTAGGAAGTGAAGGTATGGCAGTCAACACCCACAGAACTCTCGCTTTTGACATCCTTTCTCATGGAATGGTACATTGTATCCCAGGAGTGTCTTTACACAGCTCTGGAATTGCACCAAACATGTTTTTGTGAACCTAGGAATAAGGCCTGATGGTGAAAGAAATATTTTCCCACTATGAAAGCTGGATAGCTGCAGCCTTAAACTTGCAGTAAAACATATTGGTTCATTATTCTCTTCAACAACAGCTTTCACCATGATTTTGAGTTTTCTGAAATAAAAAGGATGCTTCCAACTTCAGGCTGGGAACTCATCTGACAGTAATTTCTAGTGATTTTTAGTGATTTTCACCTGATCATAGTAACAACAGGCATGGCAGTCAACAGTCACAGAACATTCTCCTCTGCCATTTTTCTCATGGAGTGGTACAGTGTGTCCTGGATGTGTCTTTACAAAACTCTGAAGCAGCCAGGAAACACATGCTTTTGTGAACCTGTGAACTGGGCCTTTATGGTAAAAGCTGTATTTTCCACCTGTGGAGGCTAGATAATTGCAGCCTCAGAGCTGCAAGGAAAACACATGGATTCATTTTTCTTTTCATTACAACATCTTTGATCAAGTTATTGAATTTTCTGAAAGAAACAGGGTGCAGGCTATTTCTTTCTCAGAAGTCACCAGACAGTACTGTTTCATCTAATCAGGGAAACAACAGGTATGGCAGTCAACAATCACAGAACACTTTCCCCTGACCTCTTTTCTCATGAAATGCTACAGTGTTTCCTAGGTTTGTTTTTACAAAGTTCTGAAAATGAAGGGAAACGTGCTTCTTTGAACCTGGTTATTGGGGCCTGATGGCAAAAGAAGTATTTCCCCACTGTGAAAGCTGAGTAGTTGCAGCCTATAATCTGCTATGGAAACATATTGGTTCATTGTTCTCTTCATTGCAGAAACAGCTTTGGTCTAGTTTTTGAGTATTCTGAAAATAAGGAGCTGGTTTCCACTTCTTGCTGAAGTCATCTGACAGCACAGTTTCAGTACGCACAGAACACTTTCCCTTGACGTTTCTTTCTCATGGAACGGCACAGTGCTTCCTAGGAGTGTCTTTACAAAGCTCAGAAAGCTCCAGGTTCATGCTTCTACAAGCCTGGGAACTGGGACCTGATGGCAAACCAAGTATATTCCCACTGTGAAAGCTGGAGAACTGCAGCATCAGTCAGTCAGTCAGGCAGTTCAGTCGCTCAGTCGTGTCCGACTCTTTGCGACCCCATGAATCGCAGCACGCCAGGCCTCCCTGTCCATCACCAGCTCCCGGAATTCACTCAGATTCACGTCCATCGAGTTGAGTGATGCCATCCAGCCATCTCATCCTCTGTCAGCCCCTTCTCCTCCTGCCCCCAATCCCTCCCAGCATCAGAGTCTTTTCCAATGAGTCAGTTGTTCACATGAGGTGGCCAAAGTACTGGAGTTTCAGCTTTACCATCATTCCTTCCAAAGAACACCCAGGGCTGATCTCCTTTAGAATGGACTGGTTGGATCTCCTTGTAGTCCAAGGGACTCTCAAGAGTCTTCTCCAGCACCACAGTTCAACAGCATCAGTCCTGCTCAAAAAACACCCTGGTTCTTTTCTATCATTACACAACATCTTTGGTCTAGTTTTTGAGTTTTCTGAAAGAAACAGGCTGCTTGCCACTTCTTGGTAGGAAGTCATCTGACAGTACAAATTCACCTAATCAGGGTAACAACATGTAAGTCAGTCAACACTCACAGAACACTGTACTGTCATCTTTCCACATGATGGTACAATGTGTCCTAGGTGTGTCTTCACACAACTCAGAAAATGCCAGGAAACATGCATTTGTGAATCTGCAAACAAGCAAAAACAAGGAAAAGCTATCTTTTCCACATTTATAAAATGGATAATTGCAGCCACAAACCTGCCAAGAAACAGACTGGTTCATTTTTCTCTTCATGATAACAACTTTGGTCAAGTTTTTGAGTTTTATGTAAGAAACAGGCTGCTTGCCCCTTCTTGCTGGGAAGTCATCTGACAGTTCAGTTACACCTAACCAGAGTAACAACAGGTTTGGCAGCCAACACTCACTCACAGACACTTCTCCCGGCTTCTTTTCTCACGAATGACATGTTGTGTCCTAGGAGCATCTTCAAATAGCACCGAAACTACAGGGAACACTGCGTTTCTGTGAACCTGGGAATTGGGGTCTGATGGCAAAATTAGCATTTCCCCCCAGTGAAAGCTGGAGAGTTGCAGCCTTAAACTTGCCAGAAACTCCCTGGTTTATTTTGCTCTTCCTTATAATAATAGCTTTGGTCATGATAATTTTGAGTTTTCTGAAACAAAAAGGATGCTTCCAGCTTCTTGCGGGGAAGTCATCTGACAGAACAGTTTATCCTTATCAGAGTAACAATTGGTATGGTAGTCAACATTCACAGAACACTCCCCCCTGACACTTTTTCTCGTGGAATGATACAATAAGTCCTAGAAGTGTCTCACACAGCTCTGAAACTTTAGGGAAACATGTTTTTGTGGACCTGGGCACTGGGGCCTAATGGCAAAAGAAGTATATTCACCCAGTGAAATCTGGGTAGTTTTAGCCTCATACTTGCCAGAAAAACATACTTCTCCATTTTCCTTTTCATTTCAACCACATCTTTGGTAATGATTTTGTTTTCTGAAATAAAGATCATGCTTCCGACTTGCTGGGAAGTCATCTGACAGTACCTAATCAGATTAACAACAAGAATGGCAGTCAACACTCACAGAACACTATCCCCTGACATTTTTTCCTCATGGAATGGCACAGTGTTTGTTAGGAGTGTCTTTACAAAGCTCTGAAAACATAGGGCAACATGTTTTTATAAACCTGGGAATTGGGGTCTGATGGCAAAAGAAGCATATGTCCATTGTTGAGGCTTGAGAGTTGCAGATTTGAACCTGCCAGAAAAACACGGTGGTTCATTTCTCTTCATTGCCAACATNACAGCATCAGTCCTGCTCAAAAAACACCCTGGTTCTTTTCTATCATTACACAACATCTTTGGTCTAGTTTTTGAGTTTTCTGAAAGAAACAGGCTGCTTGCCACTTCTTGGTAGGAAGTCATCTGACAGTACAAATTCACCTAATCAGGGTAACAACATGTAAGTCAGTCAACACTCACAGAACACTGTACTGTCATCTTTCCACATGATGGTACAATGTGTCCTAGGTGTGTCTTCACACAACTCAGAAAATGCCAGGAAACATGCATTTGTGAATCTGCAAACAAGCAAAAACAAGGAAAAGCTATCTTTTCCACATTTATAAAATGGATAATTGCAGCCACAAACCTGCCAAGAAACAGACTGGTTCATTTTTCTCTTCATGATAACAACTTTGGTCAAGTTTTTGAGTTTTATGTAAGAAACAGGCTGCTTGCCCCTTCTTGCTGGGAAGTCATCTGACAGTTCAGTTACACCTAACCAGAGTAACAACAGGTTTGGCAGCCAACACTCACTCACAGACACTTCTCCCGGCTTCTTTTCTCACGAATGACATGTTGTGTCCTAGGAGCATCTTCAAATAGCACCGAAACTACAGGGAACACTGCGTTTCTGTGAACCTGGGAATTGGGGTCTGATGGCAAAATTAGCATTTCCCCCCAGTGAAAGCTGGAGAGTTGCAGCCTTAAACTTGCCAGAAACTCCCTGGTTTATTTTGCTCTTCCTTATAATAATAGCTTTGGTCATGATAATTTTGAGTTTTCTGAAACAAAAAGGATGCTTCCAGCTTCTTGCGGGGAAGTCATCTGACAGAACAGTTTATCCTTATCAGAGTAACAATTGGTATGGTAGTCAACATTCACAGAACACTCCCCCCTGACACTTTTTCTCGTGGAATGATACAATAAGTCCTAGAAGTGTCTCACACAGCTCTGAAACTTTAGGGAAACATGTTTTTGTGGACCTGGGCACTGGGGCCTAATGGCAAAAGAAGTATATTCACCCAGTGAAATCTGGGTAGTTTTAGCCTCATACTTGCCAGAAAAACATACTTCTCCATTTTCCTTTTCATTTCAACCACATCTTTGGTAATGATTTTGTTTTCTGAAATAAAGATCATGCTTCCGACTTGCTGGGAAGTCATCTGACAGTACCTAATCAGATTAACAACAAGAATGGCAGTCAACACTCACAGAACACTATCCCCTGACATTTTTTCCTCATGGAATGGCACAGTGTTTGTTAGGAGTGTCTTTACAAAGCTCTGAAAACATAGGGCAACATGTTTTTATAAACCTGGGAATTGGGGTCTGATGGCAAAAGAAGCATATGTCCATTGTTGAGGCTTGAGAGTTGCAGATTTGAACCTGCCAGAAAAACACGGTGGTTCATTTCTCTTCATTGCCAACATTTGTTGGATCATAGAAAAAGCAATGGAATTCCACTTGCTTGGAGAGTTAACCCACTCCAGTATTCTTGCCTAGAAAATCCCATGGACGGGAGATCTTAGAGGGCTACAAGAATCGGGCATGACTTCTTTATGGCCTAACTCACATCCATACATGACTTCTGGAAAAACTGTAACTTTGACTATGTGGACCTTCTTTTATTTTTTTAACTGAAGGATAATTGCTTTATAGAATTTTGTTGTTTTCTGTCAAACCTCAACATGAATCAGCCATAGGTATGTATATATCCTCTCCCTTTTGAACCTCCCTCCCATCTTCTGCCCCTTTCCACCCCTCTAGATTGATACAGAGACCCTGTTTGAGTTTCCTGATCCATACAGCAAATGCCTATTGGCTATCTGTTTTACATATGGTAATGTAAGTTTCCATGTTACTCTTGCCATACATCTCACCCTCTCCTCCCTTCACCCCACGTCCATAAGTCTATTCTCTATGTTTGTTTTTCCACTGCTGCCCTTAAAAATAAAATTTTCAGTACCATATTTCTAGATTCTGTATATATGCATTAGAATATGATATTTATCTTACTCTTTCTAACTCATTTCACTCTGAATAATAGGTTTTAGGTTCATCTACCTCATCGGAACTGACTCAAATGCATTCTTTTTTGTGGCTAATATTCCATTATGTGTATGTTCCACAACTTCTTTATCCATTCATCTGTTGATGGACATCTAGGTTGCTTCCATGTTCTCTGTGGTCAGAGAAGATGCTTGATATGATTTCAATTTTTCTTAAATTTTGATTTGAATTAAATTCAATTTTCTTGAATTTTGATTCGTGACCCAAGATGTGGCCTATCTTGGAGAATGTTTCATGTGCACTTGAGGTGTATTCTGCATTTGGATGGGATGTCCTGAAAATATCAATGAGATCCATCTCATCTAATGTATCATTTAAGACGTGTTTCCTTATTAATTTTTTGTTTTGATGATCTATCCATTGGTGTGAGTGGGGTGTTAAAGTCTCTTACTATTATTGTGTTACTGTCAACTTCTCATTTTATGTCTGTTCATGTTTGTCTTATGTTTTGAGGTGCTCCTATGTTGGGTGCGTAGATATTTGCAACTGTTAAGTCTTCCTCTTGGATTGATCCCTTGATCATTATGTAGTGTCCTTCCTTGTCTTTTGTAATCTTCTTTATTTTAAGGTCTATTTTGTCTGATATGAGGATTGTTACTCCAGCTTTCTTTTGCTCCTCATTTGCATGGAATGTATTTTTCCACCCTCTCACTTTCAGTCTATATGTGTCTTTAAGTCTGAAGTGGGTTTCTTGTAAACAGTATATATGCAGGTCTTGATTTTGTATTCATTCAGCCAGTCTGTGTCTTTTGGTTGAAGCATTTAATCCATTTACATTTAAAGTAATTATTGATATATATGTTCCTATTGCCATTTTCTAATTGTCTGGGGTTGATTTTGTAGATCATTTTTCTTCTGTTGTATTTTTTGACTATACAAATCCATTTAACATTTGTTGTAAAGATGGTTTGGTGGTACTGAATTCTCTTAACTGTTGCTTGTCTGCAAAGCTTTTGATTTCTCCATCAATTCTGTGTGAGATCCCTGCAAGGTACTGTAATCTTGGTTGTAGATATTCCCCTTTAAATACTTTAAATATATCCTGCCATTCCCTTCTTGCCTGCAGAGTTTCTGCTGAAAGACCAGCTGTTAAGCATATGGGGTTTCCATTGTATTTTACTTGTCTTTTCTCCTTACCGCTTTTAATATTCTTTCTTTGTGTTTAGTCTTTGTTGGTTTGATTTGTATGTGTCTTGGCATGTTTCTCCTTGGGTTTATCCTGTATGGGACTCTTCGTGCCTCTTGTACCTGATTGCCTATTTCCTTTTCCATGTTGGGGAAGTTTTCAAGTATAGTCTTTTCAAAGAATTTCTCATATCCTTTCTTTTTCTCTTCTTCTTCTGGGACTCATATAAATCGACTGTTGGTGTGTTTGATGTGGTCCCAGAGTTCTCTGAAACTGTCTTCAGCTCTTTTCATTCTTTTCACTTTATTCTGCTCGTCAGAAGTTGTTTACACCATTTTATCTTCCAGCTCACTGATTAATTCTTCTGCTTCAGATATTCTGCTATTGAGTCCTTCTAGAATATTTTTAATTTCAGTAATTGTGTTATCTCTGTATGCTTATTCTTTAATTCTTCTAGGTCTTTGATAATTGATTCTTGCATTTTCTCCATTTTGTTTTTCAAGGTTTTTGATCATTTTTACTATCATTATTCTGAATTCTTTTTCAGGTAAGTTTCCTATTTCCTCTTCATTTATTTGGGCTTCTGTGTTTCTAGTTTGTTCCTTCATTTGTGCAATGTTTCTTTGCCTTTTCATGTATATTTTTAAGTTATTGTGTTTGAGGTCTCCTTTCCCCAGGCTTTAAGAAAAGATGAATTCTTTCCTTGTAGAAGGTTATATTCTTTATTCCTTTTGGTTTCTGCCCTCCTAAGGTTGGTCCAGTGGTTTGTGTGAGCTTCCTATAGGGTGAGATTTGTGCTGAGGTTTTGTTTGTTTTTCCTCTGATGGGCAAGGCTGAGTGAGGTGGTACTCCTGTCTGCTGATGATTGGGTTTGTATTTTTGTTTTGTTTGTCATTTAGATGAGGCATCCTGCACAGGGTGCTATTGGTGGTTGGCTGATGCCCGGTCTTGTATTCAAGTGGTTTCCTCTGTGAGTTCTCACTATGTGATACTCCCTAGGGTTAGTTCCCTGGTAGTCTAGGGTGTTGGAGTCAGTGCTCCCACCCCAAAGGCTCAGGGGTTTGATCTCTGGTCAGAAACGAGGATTCCACAAGTGGTTTGTTCTGGCATTAAGGGAGAGTGAAACAAATATCCAAAAACGAGGAACCAAAGATGAACCCCAGACAAATGGCATATACAAAATTAGGCAAATAATAATTAAAATAATGGAATATACACAGGTACAAATAAACCCATGAAAAAAGTGAAAACAGTCCAACAAAAATAAAGTACAGTAGACTAATTCAGTGAACAATGGAAATAAAAAATTATACTTACCAATTAAGAACAAAACTAACTTAAGCACAAACTGGAAAACAAAAGTAAAGTAAAGTGACAAGTGGGGGAATAAAGCAATGAAAACAAACTAACAAATATGTTGAGTGGACAGGAAAGAGAGGAAAGAAAGAGTAGATATGCAAAGTTAAATAGAGGTAGATGAAAAAGATTTATATACATTAAAGATTAACCACAAGGGGAAAAGAACAGTAGGAAAGGCAAATGAAGGAATAGATGTAGAAAAAAATGTAATAGGTTAAAAAAATTAAAACTTATAAAAAGGAGAAAAGAGAAAAACAATGGAAGAAGAAAAAAAGGGAAAAAACAGGAAAACTTCACAGAACTGCAAAAGCTCAATGTAGAGGCAGAGGTTTATAACAATAAAAAGTGTGACTGAATATACACATATACATATACACCCAAAAGCAAAATGAAAACAGTTGAAAAAATATTAAGTACAACAGATTGACTCAGTGAACAAAGGAAACCAAAAATTATATCTACCAAAACAAAACTAATTAAAGCACAAACTGGAAAACAAAACTAAAGCAAGGTACCAATTGGGGAATAATGCAATGAAAATAAGCTAGCAAATATGTTGAGAGGAAAGGAGAGAAAGAAAAGAAAGAATAGATATGCAAAGTAAAATAGAGGTAGATAAAGATTTATATACATTAAAGATTAACTGCAAGGGGAAAATAAAAGCAGTAAAAGCAAACAAAGGAATAAATGTAGAAAAAATAATAGGTATAAAAATTAAAATTAAAAAGAGAAAAGAGGAAAACTTCTCAGAACTGCAAAAGCCCAATCTAGAGGCAGAGGTTTATGACAATAAAAAATGTGACTGAGGAAAAATAAAGGAATAAAGCTGAAAAGCTTAATTGGATTTCTTAGTGCCATTAAAACCGACAACTACAATGGGGGGTAGAGAAAAAAATCCAAAAGGATCTACAGAACAAATAAAAAAATAATAATAAATATTTTTCTTGAGTCACTGCTGTCAGCCCTTTCTAGTGCTGCAAATCACAGTCCACCTCACCTCGCTAGGATGCCCTCCAACACTGTGCTGGTCTCTGGACCTGCTGTGGGGGCTGCTGAGATTCTAATCTGATCCTATTCCTGTGTATTCTTGCCTCCAATGTCCAGAGCTATCAGAGCTAGTGCGTTTTCCTTTGCGGGAGCTCTCAGTGTCCTTTTATGTATTCCATAGATACAGAGTTTGCCTAGTTGATTGTGTGGATTTAATCTGAAGCTGGTACAGCTGGTGGGAAGGTTTTGGGTCTTCCCCCTTGGCCACACTGCCCCTGGGTTTCAACTGTGGTTTTATTTCTACCTCTCCATGTGGGTTGTCCAGTGGGGTTTAGCTCCTGAGGCTGCTGTGGAGGGCTTGAGTTTGCCCCTGTGAGGGCCAGATGTGGAGATGGTGCAGCTGCTTGGTTGCAGGGGTTCTGGCAGTACCAGGTACTCAGGGGAGTTGGCGGCTAGGGCAGCAGGAAATATAGTGCTCTAGAAGGGTATGGCAACCAGTTTTGGCCAATATGCTCCAGTATTCTTGCCTGGAGAACCCCCCTCTCTGACAGAGAAGCCTAGCAGACCACAATCTACAGGGATGCAAAGAGCCGGACAGGACCAAAGTGACCCTGTGCACATAAACACAAGACTTTATTATTATTTTGCATGTGGTAGCTCTGCCCCAGTGAGAGTTAGCATGAAGGTGGTGCAGTTGCTTGGCTTGCAGGGACCCTGGCAGCATCAAGTGTGCAGGGACACAAACTGCCTCCGTGGCAGGAGTTATGGCCCTGTCAGTCTTTTCTCGAGCCTCTTGTAGCTGGCTATCAGAAGGCCTCTTTGGCCAGTCTTTCTCCGTTGCTCCGCCTGGTCAGGCACTTAGAGGGAATCCCTTGCCTGGGGTACCTCTCAGTTGTTCTACACATCAGGCACATAGAGCCCCCCCCTCCCCGCCGACTGAGGTCCTACTCTGTAGATCCCATCAGGCACTTAAAGGGGCACCCTGGGTGGGGTTCTGTTCTGTAGTTCAGTGCCTCAGGTGTTTGATGGACCAGTCTATTGTTCACTGCCAATGCTGGCATGTGGAGAGAGAGGCTATGGTGATGGCTCTACATCCTGTGCGTGACTCAGCAGTATTGCCTTGCTCCCATGGCTGCCCAGCTTTCCTCTGCAGGCATTTCCCACCATGATCTTCCCCTTCACATCCCCACAATCCGTCTCTGCACAGTCAACTCAGCCCTCGCACTGGTTTGCTCCACAATCCCTAAACTCTAGCTCCCAGCTGCTGCACCTTCTAGGGTACCTGCGTCCCTCTCCAGGGTATGTATGGCTGTGGTAAGGACTGTCTGATTCTCATTCATTTAGGCTGCCACAGATTAGCTGTTTCACTTAAATGTTTCTCCTCTGACTCAAGACGATTGCCCCGCTGTGGGGATCGGACCCCTGCTTCTGTCCCCCCACCTGCTGAGGATATGTCCACTCCTATTAACACTGTTTTTTCCCCTAGTTCATTCATCCTACTGAATTTTGTGTGGTTCTATATATGTTTGTCCACTGGTCAGGTCCTCCTGTACGATTTCAGCTGGTGATGCACTTGTGTCTGAAGGTGTATTCCTGATGTATCCATGAAGAGAGATGTATTCCACCTCCACCTACTCCTCCGCCATCTGTTTCCCCTCATCCTTTTTTTTAAACTGTACAAAAAATAAACAAATTAACTTTATTAAGTTACCACTTCAATCCTTATGTCGATTGTTTATAAAAATAGCAGTTTGAAATACATTATTGAAAGTGAATACACACAATAAATAGAAAATAAGGATGTATGGTGCTGCAGACATATAAACCAACTTACCTTGATTTATTGCCCATTGCTGTAGGCAAAATTTGACATAAATTCAGCATTACTGACACAGCAGTCAGAGTATCAGGGTGAGGGTTGCAAACTATGAGAAAAGTAGCTTAAAACTCTGGACCAAAAAAACCCCCCCAAAAACAAAAAAACAACCCTCTGGATCACTCACCAAAAGAAAAAAAAATGTTGTTTATCTGGAAGTTAACTTTACTATAATACTGAATGATCTACTACTACCCATAGGGACAATTTAAAAATTAGAAAAATGCCAGGGAACCTTCACTAACAGTATTTTTAAGTCAGTTTTTACTCTAAATATCTGGTTATTACTCAAATATCCTAAGCCATGAGGCAGGCCCTAAGGCAATAAATTATAAATAGTCTGAAATTAATAACTTAAATGTGACATGGTTAATCTCAACCAACCTCTTTCAGGTGAGGTAATAATTAAAACGTTTAAATTTAGTTTCAATTTCTGCTTTAAAGAGTGATGTCAGTATTCTAGCAACAGTGATGACATCCTATTATTGTAAATATGCTAACATACATACTTCTCTGAATTATACTTGATTGAATTCTATGTACATGTGGTTCCATATTCCAAGTGTAAATTTTCAACCATATGGGTTTATAATCAAAGCTGAGTTTGACAAATGCTTTCTGACTTCTGAAAGCATATGATTAAAGCACTTCCTAAAAGTGAATAAACTAGATACAAGTAGGTGACCATTTCATTTTTTTCTTTACACATGATGAATTTCATGAAGCATCATTTCCCAAGGTATGTTTGTTTCTGGAACACACAGCTTACATGCTCTTCTTTCAAAGGCAGCCACCATCTGCTTTACAACTTCATTGAAAAACGACTGTGGTAAGCTGAGAGTGTAGAAGTGAGCAAAATTAGAAAGAAATTGAAAAATCCAAAGTACAAGTTCTTGGGTAGTCAGGAAGACCTGTGTAAAACTGCCAAAGTCTCCAAATGATTGAAGAGCTTCCCATCAGTACAGGATACCTTCACCAAATGTGATTTCACAAATTACTACTGATATACAGCACTTCAATACAAGTGGAAATCCAGTTTCTAATCATGTTTTGCAGTATTCAGATCTCCTTGATATTATATCTGATTTTTTGTACCAAAGAACAAAATGCATGTAATTCTCCATTCCATTATACATTTCTTGCATAGAATAGCTTACAATTCTTTCTGAATATTCTTTTGTTTATTAATGGGGCAGCAATTCTGAAAAAGGTTTTTGAGTGTATCTTTTTAGGCAAAATTGAGGTATGTAGTGGAAGAGTTCTGCTCATCAGTATACCACAGGAAGCTAAATAACTGACATTCCTCGCAGGCACTGTGCTAGAGCCAGGGTTCTGGTGGCTGCGCCGACTTTGGACAGCATCCCAAGACCACCTTTGGGCTCTCTTACCTGTCTGAGCAGCCATGATCATGTTAGTGAAGCCCGTCACCAGTTATCTTTTCAAGTGAATTTTGGTCTCTTAAAAACTCTGAGGTAAAGAATATTTCTTGTGTTTTTAACAGCAGGAAAGTAGATTTTAAATCTAGACAAAGGCTTTTTGATTCTTGTATAAGTACAAAGCAACAGCATACAACAGAAAATTCACAATTATCTTTGCTGATATTCTAAACTCTCAAGTTTGAAACCAGCAATTGGTGAGACTTAGAACTTCCCTATGTGAAATTTTGGCCTTGTCACACTGATAGAAAAGTCAGACTAGAACAAGGAAAACTCATGTACTCTTACATGACAGAAGAGGACATGCTGTCTTCTAAAATTACTACGGTCAGAAAAGAAAATACATGAATGTACTTTTTATGCTCTTACCACTCTTTCCTTTTACTCTTTTTATTTACTGCTCAAGAATTTTGGTATGCAGATATTTAAAAATGACCATTGGCACAAAGTTTTTTTTTTTTTTAAAGTAAAAGTTGTAATAGAATCAAGCAATGCTCTGCTTAGGCCTAACCTCGAAAACCACCGTCTAACCACTGTCATCTAGTGGTCATAATATTTTAGAACACAATGACTCTAATCATCATTACCCTCTTTCCAAGACAAGTAACAGCTTTTTAAAAATGGCCCTGATGACCACTAAAGCAGCTATACACACATAACCCATAAAAAATCCCCAAATAGCTAATATACTGAAGTTCCCCAATACATCTAATATATCTTAGTATTTTGTAATACATTTATCTTTACCTGTTCATGTTCTTGAACATTATAAATGATTCAACTTAATGAAGCTAATCTCAGGCAGAGTTGAAAAGAAAATTTCAATTCATACTTAAGTATGAACAAACTAATAATATTCATGTCACCTCACCTCTGCCCCTCAAATCTCATGGGGTTGTTCGTAACATTTTTACAAGTTATGTTCCTTTTTAAAGTCTTAGAAAATATAAGCCTTTTTATTCTTCTTAGCCCAAATGACCAAAATATAAAATCAAGTTACTAGAACTAAAATAATAACAACCAGTAATAGAGATCCATGTATTTTAGTATCCCAAAGACAAACATGCACAGTTATTCTTAGTTGACACATAAGACATGTGAGAGTCACTGCAGAGAATCTCATAGCTCAGGCCATTCCAGTGGAGTTGCACTGGTAATAGGAATGAGACAGATTTCTGGGCTCAACGTCAAAGAGGATTAGGCAAACACATAGACATTAAAAATAAAAAGAAAGGAGGAAAAAGTTTTCAAATACAAGTAAGCTAGAAAGAGACAGGGAGACCTAGCCAAGATGGTCATTCCTTCTGATTTAATCACAGAACTGAGAAAGAAAAAACCTAAAAAGAATAAAATCCAAGCTCCATAGCTTTGCATGGGAAATGATATAGAGTACTCTGAGCCAGAATATAAGGAATTAAGACGCAAGGGAGGAAGTGGAGGGGCTTCTCTTTCCATCACACCTAACATTAACCCTCTTTGCAATTCTGAGAGATGCCAGTCAGAGAGAAGTGGGTAATGCTGCTATGAGGTGAAACATCTATGGTTCCACTGCACCGGGAGATGAGACTCCTACTTGGCCTTCTCATGCCACTGAGGCAGGAGACAAAGGGGTTGTGCTGCCAGTGAGGGGAAAGGAAAGCTATGTCCAGAACTCCAGGGATTCTCTGAGATAGTTCTTAGTGTTAGGCCTCGAATGGCCTAATCACGGGAGATGTCGCTTCTCAGATCACCAGGACTCGAATTCGATGCAATCAGCAAGAGGATTTATTAAACCGGTGCGCCGGGGTTCGATCTTCCTCGAGAGGAGCGAACCTCGATGCCAGTTACAGAGCAGTTTTTATACACCAAAAGCTACAAGCAGGTATAGGTGGGGTGAAGACAATCTCAGCAAACTGATTGGTGGGCATAACTTGACCTTTACAGAGATAGGTCTGGAAGTTACCAGGCTGAAACGGCTAATCGACCACCTCATACCTTGCGGCGGTTAGCCAATTTTCTAGAAAAGATTAACAGAAAAACAATACCCCGGGGGGTCCCTTCTAAGGCCAGGAAACTAGATTATAGGTTATCAGATAGAGGGCAGGTTCCTTTTCCATGAGTCATGACTAGCCCTTAAGAAACAGAACAAAGGGTTGCTTTAAAATTTAACTTTTTCTCTTCATTCCCCTCTTCTTTTTGTCTAGATTTCAATCTTGAAATCATATGCTTGGTACATCACTTAATGATGCCGGAATATCTTTTCATTTTTGTGCAAAGCATAACACCTAGCTATTTGAGGCACGCTTAGCTTCAATGAACAGAACATAGTTACCAGACATCTATGCATTTAGCAGGGTGGCGGGACAGAGAGCTCAGGTCATGCCTGGGCTGAAGCCCAGAACATGCCTAAGGGCCCTGCGATAACGCACGAGCAGCTCCCAGGACCTAACCCTTCACGGGCGGTCCCCCGCAGCTCCCCCTTCTTCAATCTTTAAAAGCTCTAAAAGATGTCTGTGTTGTAACATGTTCCGGTGTATTGACATTTTTATATGCAAAAATTCTTTAAAAAT